>RPOG01001047.1:0-190488 GCA_008086565.1 Thalassoma bifasciatum | reverse complement strand
GCAGCCGCCCAGCCACACACTACTGTCTCTCTCTCTCTCTCCCTCTCTCTCCATCGCTTTCTCACTCAGACTTTCTCCACCTCTTCACCTCAGCTGAGGGACACCAGATTAGCAGTGGGCAGTAATCCCTTCAGCTCCTCACTATTATTCAACTCATCATCAGCTGACAATACCAGCGCACGGATCATAACTTTATGAGCGGAGCGCTCTCCTCCTCTGTAGCTGCACAGGTTACAGACATGGGAAACAACTCACTTTTTAAACTTCACCCCAACGAAACATGACATGAGGTTGTCTTTTATGAGAGTTACAGTAGCCAGTGCCCTAGTTTACCCCCCCTGTAAAACAACCATGTGCCTCTCCTAATATCTTGAACTACAGGACACATACCTACATATAAATAAAAGGTGAGATGACACTTTTTTTAAGGTAATGTATTTATTCTCAATAATGTAGCGCTATTGTTTGAAACATGTTATTAGAGTTTACTGTCCGGAGGTGAGACGTATCTGAGATAGTAAATCCTGGTTATGTCCTACCAGTACTCATCTACCAACTCTAACCTCACCAAACAGAGCAAACGTGAACTGGTGCTTCATTTTATTGGTAAACTCTCAGGTTTGAACAGATCACTGCAGAATAACTGTTGCATGTGGGTTTGAATGAACATTAGCACAAACAGCTCAAACCCTATTTTAGTCCCTAGTCCGTGATTTTGCCTTCAACTCATGCTCTATCACTCTCCTGATATCTTTCTTCTGCTCTGACCTCCTTTTTCTGTCAGAAAGTCCAGTTCCAGCGTCCACTTTTAGTACATAATAATTCCAAGAGGGAAAATTCAACCAAACTTCAAATACAGAGAAAAAGCATTTAGAAATAACCCATTTTAGCACTGATAATCTTACTTTAAATTGTGGACTATGAACAGGCAAATACACAGAAGTGACATAATTTTGCCATCACTCACAGAGTCTGTGAAGTGCCTGTCACTGTGCACATTGGTCAGTACAGCCCAGCAAAAAAAATCTATGGTGACTCTTTATAGCAAACTTATCTTCCAAGTCAAATTCTGCCACTAGCACCAGGCCAGAGCACCAGACAGTATTTTAATCAGTGAGTATATGTAAATGACACACTGGATGCTTGTTGACCATCATTGTGCATTGGATAGCGGCCTTTTTTTTTTTTTTTTTTTTTTTTTTTTTTTTTTGAAAGGAGGGTCCAGGTAGGACACCCAGTGATTCTAAAGGAATACAGGGAAAAATTGGACAGAGCCTCACAGATGGAAAAGCTCCAACAGGATACAAGCAGCTTCTAAATAAACTTTAAAAGTTACAGAGGGAGTCTGGGGACTAGAAGAAGGAGCCGGGATGAAGCAGCCAAGGTTGACCAGAGAAAAGCTCACACTTTGAGTCATCATCTTTGGTGTTTGGCAGTTGACCAGCCATAAAACCGCTGGAGCCCTGAACTGGGCTAAAGCCACAACAGAACCGATGATAGGGCTGAATGATTTGCAACAATAATCTAATTGTAATTATTTTTCCCTGTATTGCAATTCCAATTGATGGTGCAATTATTTTTAGGTTCACCATCATATGTGTTGTTATCAGTTGCTTTGTCAAAGGGACTATTTTTATGGCTTCCAGATAATTAAAACCTAAAATTCAGTGTCTGAGAAAGTTAGAATATCACATTAGATCAATAAAAAAGAAGATTTTAAACAGATATTTTCCAAGTTTTCCCACTTTTCTTGCCTTTTTTTCTTGCTTTATGTCCATCATAGTAACTTTTGACTCTTTTTGCCACTTTTGTTCCATTATTGATACTTACTGACTATTTTCTAAGTTTTCTTCCCCAAATTCTCGCCAATTTTTTCTGCTGTATGACCATTTTTCCATCTTAAACCTATTTTATTGTTCTTTTTTGTTTTGTTTTTGCCATTTTTTACCAATTTTTTTCATTTGCAAAGGTAGTTTTCAACAGTTTGTATCTTTAGGTTGAGCAGGGTTGAGTAACACTAGTGTAGAGCATAAAACAACGACTGCAAAAAAAAAATCTGATATTCTGATATATTTCAGATGAGAGAAATATTGCATTGTCTGTGATTACAATAATACAACAGACCATATTGCGATTTAATCTAATTTGAGATTAATTGCCCAGCCTTAGTTCATGACATAGTAGACTCCTGTTACTGATCCTAGTAAAATTAATTTCACCCAGATGTTAGCCCCTGCTACAACATTTCCTCAGCAATATTATTAACGTTACACCAGCTAACATGGTAAGGGCCTAAAATCAGTAATCAGAGTTTGGCCTTGACTTTTGTTGGCTACCCAGTTAACCACTGGTGAGCAAACAATGAAACAATGCTTTAAGAATCCTGAAGAAAGCAGCAGCATTTTTTCATTGCATTTCATCAGTGAATCAGGCCCCTGATGCACAGACAAAGCCCTCACTGCAGACCTTGACACATTCCTCCTCTGTCTATCTAGCTGTAAAGTCAAAGGATAAACAAAGGAGCTGTCAGAAAAGGAGATCAATTCTGGGTTTTGTTTTATAGATTATAAAAATGAATACTTTTGGGACCATTCGCTGAACTGGAAAGTCCTCTCTTTGCTTAATCATTGATCGTCTCTTCTGGACAACATGTAATAATCTGTGTTGGCACAAACACTCCAGTATGAATTCAAGAACTCATTCAGACATCGCTGCTCTGCAAGTTTCTATAGGCTGTTTTTCTGGTGGTTGCCAACAAAGGCGAGTAAACGCTGTAATCCCTGAGCATAATCCCTGAATGGGAACATCATATAGAAGAACAAACACCAGGGGACGACTGCTGTGTGTGTGTGTTTTTACCCAAACAGAAAGACAACAGATCTCATTTCATTACGGCTCAGCTTCATGTGTTTGTTATGCGCTTTAGAGCATACGACACAGATGGGGGGGGGTTAGAGGGGTGGGGGGTAAACAATGAAGAAGATATACACTGCATGGGCACACACATGAACACACACATCAAACACACCATACACACACACACACACACTCAGAGAGGATATTATACATATAATCCTTGGAGTGATTGTGCTCTGGTTTCCTGGATGGCCTGAAAGATATCACGGAGGAATTAATTGTGTGTGAACGGACGGGGGCTCTCTCTCTATCTGTGTATGTGTGTGTGTGTGTGTGTATAAATAAGATGCCAAAGCTCCACCCTATAGAGTGTATGGCACATGTGCCGGCTGTGGTTCCCTCCACCAGGCCATCCGGAGCGTGATGTCACACCCTCAGCGAGTTGATCTGACCAATCAGCTTGCTCCGTCCAGAGGCGGCCCACTCTGGTGTCAGCTCGAGTTCATCTCACATCTGACTGCACGCTGGGGAGCGCTGTGTGTCGTGAGAGTGTGTGTGAGTGAGTGTATGTGAGTGAGTGAATGTGTGTGTGTGCAGAAATGTGTACAGTATGTTTGTGTAGGATATTTCTGAAACCCTCTTGCCTAGAAGAGTGTGGCGTGGGCGACTGCCTGTAGGCGAGGAGTGTGTATACAATTTGTGTGTGTGTGTGATGGTGCGTGTGCCTTCTTTCTCGTGAAATAATGTCATCCTCCTGCCTAAAAATGTGTTTCTCCATGGTAACCAAATCAAAGAGGGACAAAGTCGTGTGTGTGTGTGTGTGTGTTTGTGTTTTTGTGCGTGTGTGTGTGAACAAAGAAGAAAAGAGTGTGTCACTATTGAGGGAACTAAAACAAACTGCACCCTCGCAGTTTGACTTTTTTTGGTTGTATTTACTTGCCTGTTTTGTTTTTCTATCTTTATCTTTTGTCATCATTTCTTCACGGCTTCTGTTGTTTCTTTCCTCTGTCTCAGCTTCTGATTCTTCCATTTACTTTGTCTCTGGGATTTTTTTTGCACTTGGTTTTTACTTTATATATTTCTACTATATTTTCATCTCTTCATATCATTTACTAAATTTTAACATTCTTTTCGCCTTTCCCTTAGTTTCTTTGCCTTTTGGTTTTATTCCCTTTACTGTTTTCTGTGTTTTCTCTTCTCCTCACATACCCCAGCCCACTCCCCACATCTTTTTTATCCTTCTTTTCTTTTCACTTCTCTACTTTTTGCTCTCTTTTTTTAATTTGTTTATACCCTCTTCTTGTGTTTAATTTTTTTTCTGTTGTTGTTTTCTTTTATTTGGGTTGCAAAGGGTGGGAAATTTCAAGTAAGTTTCCAGAATTTCGAGTTAGAATGTCCAGTAAATTTCCAGAAACTTTCCATGGGAAGTTCAGCTTGTGAAATTTGGAAATATTCTGAATATTTCTATCATAACTTACTTGACTTTATGTTGTCCTGAGTTGCTGTCTTTGATGATGTGTGAACTTGCTTTGAATCTGGTTGTTCAGGCACAAATTATGCTAACTTACTAAGGCTATACCCAAGTTACTTTCTATAAATTCCCAGTTTATTCCTGTCAATTCTTGTGGAAAGTTTCTAACTTTGACATTCCTTGAATTTTGCAGCCCTAGCTTTCATAGTTATAGCTGTTTGGTGTCTCTATCCTCTAATTTCCATAAAATCAGATTTCTTGGTCTTTCCCACCCTTACTCATTTTCTCTTCTACCTTTATCACTTTTTCTTTCTTCTATTCCAGTCACTTTTTCTCATTTTCTTTGGCCCCATCCTTGACCTTTCTTTTGTCTTACATTCCTTTATCCTTCTTTCTACTATTATTATACTTTTTTAAATGTCCTTGTTTTTCAATCTTCTTCATGTCCATGCATTTCATTTTTCTTACATTTTCTATAATTTCCCTAAGTTGTATGTTTTCAATTTTTTCCCTGTCATGCTTTCTTTATCCCTCCTTTACTACTTTTAATCCTGTTTCCACAGCTTTTTTTTAAGTTCAGGGGCGTGTCCAGGGGTGGGGGTGATTTTTATTTGTCTGAAACAAACACAAGCATTAAAACTAATCAGTAAAGGAAAAAGAAAAACTGGCACCCTATGATCAAGTGCAAGTTCGAGAGGGGCCTGAAGGAAGCAAAGCTGATCAAGTTCAACACCCCCCTTTACACTGTCATATAATTTCAAAACCCATAAGAATAGAAATCAGCTTTTCTCTCTTTCATACATCAGACCGCTGGTAACTGTTTGTGTATTTGTTAATATTTGGGTTATTTGTTGGGCATTTTTTTTTGTCTCAAAAAAAATAAAAAACAAAGACTAAGATGCTGCCACTTTGTTCTGTTACTCTTCAAGAAACACGGAATCACAGGGATACATTAGAAGTGTTGTTAAAGTATACTGTGTCTGTTTGTGTTGCTACAGTTAGTATCACTTCAGAATCGTGATGCAATTCAGAAGAATCAAGATTCAATTCCTCTCCTTTTTCTTCCACTACTCCCTCATTCCCTTCACTTCTCTCCTCCTCACCCATGATGCCCTCCTCCCTCCTCTCCCTCATTCCTCTCCCTTGATTTTTCTCTTCATATCCTGTACTCCTCTTTTTTACTCTCCCTCCCCTATCTCCTTTTCTCCCTTTCATTCCATTTCCTTCTCTGGCTCAGCTGACACACCTGGCTGACTTGACAAATGAAGACACCACACACCTGTCACTCACACTTCTCCATCTCACACCCCTTTCCCCCCCAGCGCTGCTCCATCCATCTGCTGACAAAATGGTGAAGACGTTTGTTGCTGCCATCGTTCAGCCGACAGCGGCAGCGTTCAGCCGCCGCTCCCGGCCTGAGCGGCATTCATTTCACTCAGGATTGTGTGAACATCAGCTTTTCCTTAAATGGGCAGAATAGATGGGAGCTGAGGAAGGTGTGGCTGGCTTTCAGTAAGCATGTGCAATGACCCTGTTGTCAACACACACACACACACACACACCTCAACAGGATGACTTATGAGGCAGGGCTGGGTGTAAACCGCCATCGTTCAGGGAATGGTAAATCCCAAATGGTGGGAAGAAGAAAGACGACGGCAAAAGACATAATGCTCCATTTCCTCTAATAAGGTAGTAGATCAACTCTGAAGCAGGCTGAACACGACCAGCGGAGGGAGAGGCTGGAAGCAAAGCACAGCTGCTGTGGCTGTAAATCCACGCTGCTTTTACATTTCTGATCTCCAGATCATGAGACCACTCTGTGTGCTGCTCTCTGAGCTCTACATCTCAACAAGGAGTTCACATTTAACAACAGAGCATTTCATACTGCTCTAAACTAACTCTGCTCTATAAAGTGACAGACTGTGTGAGGGTTTATTGGATTTTAAAGCAAGACATTGTCAGTTCCTTCTGATAATGTTTAAAAAATGACTTTTTAAATGGAAAAAAATAAAAACATGTAGGAGTCAAAGGATCGTAGCTGGTTCAGAAAAACATCAACATTTGAGCTAAAGTGTGTAAATATACTGTGATGTTATACTGTAACCAACGATTCAACAGCACATTACTGTACAGTTTGATGACAGTTAGTTACTTTATTTCCTTAATGTTGTAATTGCACAAGAATTACTGGTGAAAATTCTGCAAGTTAAACTTTGTGATGTTGGAATTTAATCTCACTGTATAACAACTTTACAGTGACTTCTTCTGTGTAAACAACACGTTCCAAGTTACCAACGTAAAAATCATCATCACCAGAAATAAACATCGTATCAACCATCAGGAGCGGATACATAATAGTTTTCTATTCTGGCCTCAATGCTGTGCATTCTTACCAATCAATAACAAACACTAAACCATATGAAACATGCTTAATGTTTAAGAGGAAAATACATTGAGCTGTATTCATCACATATGCATGTATCTGTCTGTGTGCTTCACTGAAGTGCGCTAAAATAATTTTTTGGATCTTTGATTTCCCTTTTCATGAACTTTCTACATACATCTAATGCATATTCCTCAAATGGATCACATTTGGAGCACAGCAACACACTCATCTAGGTCTTGGATACCAGATTTTCAGAGTGGTTCAGGGCACTTTTGGGTCACAGTCGGAGTATTCTATTTGTTAAATCACCAGAGACCTCAAAACACTCAGGGGCGGATCTGCCGGTGTGGCAAAGGGTGGCCGCTGCCCCCATAAAACAAAGCCATGCCACCCCTGTTGCCACCCCAGTTAAATAAATGATGACGAATAAGTCAAAATTTCGAGCTCAAAAGCCAAAATTTTTAGATTAAAAAGCCAAAATTTGGGGATAAAGTTGAAACCTTTGAGCTACAAAATCAAATATTGAGTTTAAAAGTCAAAATCTTGCGCTAAATTAAAGAAAAATCAAACGAAAAAAGTTGGAATTTTGAATTAAAAATCAAATGTTGAAATAAACCATCAGCATTTTTGGGGCGAAAGTTGAAATTTTGAGCCCCCCCCCAAAAAAAATCAAACTTTGGGTTTAAAAGTCAACACAGTGAGATGAAAGTCAATAATTTAAGATATTAAAGTCAATAATTCTGAGATAAAGTCAAATTCTTGAGATAAATAGATGTAATTATGGAGCAGAAAGTGGAATTTAGCCCTTCTAGCTCAAGATTTTTGACTTTATATGTAAAAAAATAAATAGATAAATAATAAAAGAAATTGGAAAGTTAGAGGGGGTATTTTAAATAAACATTTGGATTTTGAAGCTTCTTTGTTGTCTGCAAGTAATTTTGCAGGATATCCAGGAGGCCGGCAGAGGGTCTTCTTTTTGGGTTTTGAGAATATGGTCACCCTTATATTACAGTAAACCACCACATAGACTTGTGCCATAGTGTCAACACTTAAAAATTGACTTCCCTTCTCTTGCCACCCTATAAATATTTTTCTAGATCAGTCCCTGAAAACACCATTCAAGAGACCAAGGAGTTTATTTTTATGCAATTAGAAGCATGAGTAGGGGTTTGTGAGAGAGGGTCTGTGTGTCGGAGAAGTCAGTGCCTGCCTGCTTTCCACCGGGAAGAAGCAGTGCTCTTTTACAAAGGAGGCAGCTTGTCAGCGGTTTGTTCAGTTTCTGCGAGCCATCTGGAGCTGACATTAAACACACATAAACAAACACTCAGCTATTAACAAGCTATAGCTCCAGCTATAGCAGGGCAGCTTCACAGAGAGGACCATAAAATACACATCAGCTATTTCACACACTTCAGAGCTATAGATTAGCCTTTTTATCACACCCAAATTTATTTTAAGCTGGAACTGCGGGCGTTTAATGATGTGTTCTTTTCTGTGAGTATGTGCCAATGTGTGACTTCTGGTTCCTAATACAGACAATATAATTTATTTATGTTGTTTTCTTTATTGGTGTATCAGAAAAAATTTCTCCCGTTCAGGCAAAGGAAACAACCATTACCCATGTCATTATGATCATATTGTGTGAGTTCCCTTCTATTCAAGTCAGACTAACACAACTCTGATCTGACAGGACATGGACTACATCAGGCCTCTAAAGGTGAGTTGCCACATCTGGTGCCAAGACATTATCAATAGCTACTTTAGGAAGTGGGGGTTTATAGATAAGACCATCGCAGATGCTCAGTTAGTCTGGTGTAGGAGTTCACATCATGGTGATCCTCCAGGCCTCTTTCTTCCATCCCTTTGTGGTTCAGCTCTGATACCCTCTGTAGGTGTTTTACACATGGACTGGGAGCCAGGATGGGCAGCCTGACCAGTCTGTGGTTGCACATGTCCAACAAACTATGGTACATTATCTCTTCTGACATCTTTCAATCAGAGCCAACATTAAATTTTCTCAGCAGTTTAGTTTGACTAGGTCATCTGCTGGATCAGACCACATGGATCAGCCTTTTCCCTAACATGGATCAATAAAGCTTGGCCACCCATGACCCTGTTACAGTTCCCATGTTTTCCTCTTGGAACCACTCTTGGTAAAATTTGACCGCTGCATACTGAGAGCACTCCAAAATGCTTTAATTATTATTGTAAGTACCTGTCTGAAGTCTATGAACAAAATTCAGTTACTGAGTTGATTCTGACATATTTCAATTGATGCATATTTGAGAGGTATTTTGAGTAATGCTTTTTGTTAAACTTAAACTTCAAATGTTGGGATAAGCTGTGATCCATTCACAGCCATCAGAATTTGCCCTTGTTGAAGTCATTCACATCGTTCCTACCTTTTTTTTTCTTGCCACCAAATCAACATCAATGAAACAAATGTTCACTTGCTGTTGAACACAGTTTAGGGATCCACTGGAAGGGTGACAAACACTAATAGGTGGTTGCAAAATGCCTTCAAAACTCAAAAACTATTTTGGAATGCATCCATCATTCATTATCATAAACATGAACATATAGGGGTTACATTTGAAAGAAAAGAAAAAAGCGAACAAATATTTCCAAATTTCTCAGTTTCTTAAAGACCCCTTAGGTGGCTAAGAAAGGTAAATTATGGTATAATGGTTGAATTTATTAAGGAACACAGCATTATGTGCACATGGATACTGACTGGCTAAATTAAGTATCTTAGGCCTCAATTTTCAATTTTGTCAATTTTTGGATGTGGAAGTTAGTGCAATTTGACTACAGGGGGTCATTGGTTGGAGCGTACCTCATTGTTAGAAGGCTCTGAAGTTAGGGGCCCATTAGTTTGAAAATTAGAAAGCTGCTAAGTAGGGAAAACAGACGTGCCTTAAGTGAGAAGGTCTTTTGGTCAAAAATTCAAAAGGCCCTTTTAGTCAGGAAATCGAAGCATTCTTAAGTCAGAAAGCCTGTTCGTCAGATTATCAGAAGGCCGGTTAACATGAAATTCAGAAAGCTTTCTAGTCAGATAATTAGTTTGGGTTTAAGGATATCAACTAAATTCAAACTAATTATCTAACAAAATTATTCACAACTATATGCCTTTTTGACTTGGTGGCCTTCTGACTAACAAGCCTTCAGAGAATAGGACAAACCCCCCTGGTCTCTGGCACTGCTACATTTGAGTCATGAGCAGACATATTTAATCCACTTAATCCACTTGGTAACAAAATAATCAATGTTACTGACATTACCTCTCAGAAGTCATTTAATTACAAGCATTTTTTCACTTCAGTTGGATTCTGTCTCTCTGCTTTCGGGATTTTTCCTGAAACACTCACACTGCTCTACATTGGTCTGAGGCTTTGGTCAGTTTGAACATGTTGAAGGAATGATGGTCAAACCTGTTGATGGGGAAACAGGTCTGTTTCACTGTTCAGTTACTGCATAAGAGGCCTGTGAATCTGTTATATTCAGGTGTGGAGGTAGTCATAAAACTGTTTGGTGGTGTGAAAACGGTAAGCATTCACCATTACATCCTACAATGGTTTTTGCATTAATCATCTGAGCTTCTTTGCTTTTCCATTTCATTTTTGA
Organism: Thalassoma bifasciatum; assembly: GCA_008086565.1. Classification (NCBI taxonomy): domain Eukaryota; kingdom Metazoa; phylum Chordata; class Actinopteri; order Labriformes; family Labridae; genus Thalassoma; species Thalassoma bifasciatum. Next base: position 180,151 of record RPOG01001047.1, on the reverse strand, counting down.
ACTGACCAGTGCACAGCATCTCAACCAGCTGCAGAGTTTTTCTCTTATGCATGCACGGAGCAGACAAATTATCTGCTGGTCTGCTGTGGTCATTGTGATGTGTTGAGATGCAGCTTCTCTGTGTAAAAACAAAGTACTTAACAATTTCTAACTTCCTTTGTAGTTTTGTATTGAGTGCAAAAACAAGGTGCATCACTTCAAATTGTGACCAACAGACAAACTTGACCTGTGCTGAAACCGGTCAACCTGGGCCTTTGGTTTGGATCGAAAAATATCTCACAGCTAAGAGACTTTAATAATTTCTAACATGTTTGATATAAATATAATACAACTACTCCTCTTCATTAGTCACTATTTCTGACTTAGATGGAGGTAATCAGCAACAAACACTATGGTGATAACTGCAGTGACCAAGCATTAAAGGGGCATGATAAGTGGAACATATACCTGCGTCTCTCCCGTCTCCTGGTGGCAGGCTGGTCTGGTCTCAAACACACAGGCAGGGAAACATTTACAGGCATGCGGGCTCATAGTGTGCATTCAGATCAGTGGTTAGGGTAGTGTGCTTTCTTAAACGCATGCCACCTAAAGAATCAATCACCAAACCCATTTTGTTGAAGATTTGATCCAAAGTTATGTATTTATCCCTTTTTTTGCACAGCCATGCCTGAAGCCACAGGGAGAGGGTCAGGACGGGTCTGAGGGGTCAAACTAGGGCTGTACTAGACTCAGAATTTTGTCAGTCGAAACAGATTTCATGGTTCAAAATAAACTTGGGCTGCTCATACTTATTCACTTCTGACATATTTTGCCTCCAGAAGCACATTTATCTGACAACAGCTTGAACAGTAATTCTTAGTTCAATTTATGAAGTGTATTATCAAACACCTATTTTGTTGACTTTCGTTTTTTGTAGTTTAAGGGCGACCCAGCAAAATTCAGGATGAAATTTTCATGATTTATACCATAATAAATTTAAAGTGACAGTGAGGAGAATCCGTATGAAGTTGGATGGCTGACTTGCAAACTATCCTGATGTTTTTGCTCTGAAAGTGAAAGTGAAAGTAGATAGGATCTTCTTTTTAAGACTTCTTTTCTTTGATCAAGACAACTTTTTCTGGATACAATGGGATGCAGTAATGTATTTATCAACAGTCGCATATTGCTGTTGTTTGACACACGACAATGAGTTAACTTTGTTAGTTCATACCATAGTGTAGTGGCCATCTACATTTAGCACTACTAATAGCCCAGTGCTCTGAGACATATCAGCACTGTGTAATATTAGTTATTCCTCATTATATCCTGTCAGTGCTCATCTACCAAACAGAACAAGTGTAACCAGGCTCTTCATTTTATTGATAGACTCTCAGGTTTGAACAGATCACTGCAGTTTAATTGCTGCATGTGGGTTGAAATGAATATTATCACAAACAGCTTATCCACTGTTTTAGCCTTTAGCCTATGCTCTATCTCCCTCCTGTTCAGCTTTTCTCTGCTCTCTTGTCCATTACCTGTCAGACAGTGCAGCTCTAGTGTCCACCATTACTGCTAAATAAATCACAGAAATCATTTCCTGCAGAGATAAAACAGAGGTCTTATCTCACTGCTTGCAGTCACTATGGTGTAGTCATAGAGACTTTTGCATACCTTAAATCTATCCGGTCTAGTCTGGTCCAATAGGGAAGCTAGGCACTAGCATATAAAAATAACCAGTTTTAGTGCAAATAATCTCATTTTAAATAGGGTATTATGATCGGGCATATATCCAGAAGTGAGACATTTGAGATCGCCACAAAAGTCCTCACAGTCCCTTTAAGTTTAACGGTAATTTACTTCATTCAGGTACAAATTAGATGTGTGCACATTTCATCCCATATATAAGCATTATGTATGAAATTTGTACTTCCTTTGCTACCCAAAATGAAATTGATTGTAAGAAGTATCTAAAATATCATGTGCACGTTTCTACTGGATGGCAGACAGGAAACTTGCAGAGATTGCCAGTCTCTCCAGTTACTCCGGCATCCTCCAACAGTTCATGTCAAAGGTTTGTCCGTCTCTGTGTGTCAGCCCTGTGACTGACTGGAGACCAGTCCAGGGTGAACCGCGCCTCTCGCTCTGAGACAGCTGGGATAGGCTCCAGCCACCCACAACTCCGGACAGGATAAGAGGTAGAAAATTAATGAATTAATAAATGATGAAATACTTCAACCTGAATTTTGCTGGGTTACTCTTTATTTGAGCTTAAGTAGCTGATTTATCCCATCAGTAGTGTCAAAAAGATGTCTAGTTTACTTGAGCTACCTTGATCAGTGATTTTAGGTCGGATATTTTGGCCAGGAGGAAACCGCAGCAAAAAAACCTGCTCTTGCCAACAGACTGAAAACAAACCTGAACTAAAAAGCTTGCAGCCCTGTCCTGTCCTGTGACCAGTACTTTTATGAGAGTGGGAAAACTTGTCTAAAGTGGAGCTGGAAACCTGGAAATGAGCTCAGCTGGCAGCTTCTCCTGAGATCCCTTTGACTTTCAATGCATCTTTTTAAAACAGTTTTTTGGGGAAAAAAATCTATTTATCTATTATTTTTACATATTGTAATCACTGGGTCTGTTTGAAGGGACATGGTCAAGACCTTGAAGCAGCTCAGCTCACAGCCCCTTCTGACCTCCTGTGTCCACAGAAAGAGTTTTGAGAAACACTAATATAAAAAAGTTCATTTGATTTGGTTTTTCTTGTTGTTCTTTTTTTTAAATCCAGGAAACAGGATCATGGCTACAGTAAGATATTGGAAAGAGGAAGGGACACAACACGCAATCGGGACCCCAGAAATGTAGGTCTGAAACATGAAATTGCTTTATTTAAAATTTGCTCCTTGTGTTGGAGCACATGAGACCTCTACCTTGAATTGAGCTCCTTTTATAAAGCTTAAGTCAATGTATCTCAGGGTTAACTGTTTGCACAGGATTAGTATTACATGGGGACCTCTGGTAATTTTAGAATTACCCTCTGAGACCAGTTTTTGGTTTAGCATTCACAACACTTTTCAAACAGTGCGCTTTGAAAACTTCTGGATATAAAAAATACATTATATTGTCTCAAAACTCATAAGATATTCAACCATCAGTTGATTTGCCTGCGAGAGTGAGTTTGCAAAGCAACCAAAACTGAAACGCTGATCTTACTCTAATTCTGAAGTCTTTATAAAAGCAACAATTTAATTCAGAGTTTATCATTAATATGATCATGTGTTCTGAGACAGCGTATCAGTGCCAACCTGTTGAGACTCAAAATTATATTTAAGGCATCCTGTGTTTAAGACCACTTGTGTTATAAAGTGGTCTAAAACTTATCTGTAGTTTGTTTTATTTGTTGTTATCATGAATGTGTTAACTCATGAGTGACATTGAACCAGTGACCTGTATTTTGTTTTGTGTACATATATAAATAAGTCTAAATACCTATTGACCTGACATGACATAGGGTACTCAGCAAGTCTCTTTCCATCTTATGTCTACTCAAAGTGCTGTTAAAACCCTCTTTAATGGCCCTTTTCCACTGACTTGTCCTTGCACTGCTCTACTCGCCTCTACTTGGTTTGCGTTGTGTTTCCACAGGCGCAGTACTATGCGTCAGACGCCAGTTTTTAGTACCTACTCTACCCTGGTTCCAAGCAAGCTGAGCCAATACTAAAAGGTAACGTTGACAGTCTGCCGGCCTCTCATTGGTCAGAGAATGTCGTCTCCACAGCTTCACTTTCTGACTCTATACAAATCACTTACAAGAGGCAAACGAATAAGTCAGCGACTGGTTTTTAATGACATTTAAACCCGACGGCACAGAACCAGACTGAATGAACACAAAATACAGCCCTAAAATACACCTTCATGATTCCTAAATAAGTTTAAAGACCTTTTTAAACAAAAAAGAAGTTAACAGCAAAGATAGTTTGGTTTAAAGAGTCTTTTCGATTAAATCAAAGTTTGTCGGCACAGGAGCGATCTGTCTGCAATAAGAGTTTTTAAACACCAATTGGTCCATTAATCCACAGGGATCCAAAAAGGAAAAACAGTTCAAAGAAGAATGATTGATCAACAAAAAATCTCTGGTATACCAGGCCCAAAAATCAAAAATTAAAGCGATCTCACTGGATCCAGGGAAGAGTTGATGTCAGGAAGCAGCTCCTTCCTTTTCCTACACGTGCAGCAGCACGAGGCTGTTGTCTACCTCCGTTGTCATGACGCCCAACATTGAGCCACTGTATTCCTTTAATGAAATCTTTTGAAAGCCTTTTTTTTTTCCTTTAAAGACCACGGTGGCACATATGTTAGTACAAAATTATGTTTGTGTGGCGTAATAGATGACATGGACGCACTTCTGCGCAGCACTTTAGTGCAGCTGTGTTATAAGATCCACGCCCACTGTGAGTCTGTAGTCGGGCTTGTGGAAAAGCTAACCAAACCGTGTAGAGCCGAGTAGAGTAGAGTCGAGTAGAGTAGGGCTGGAATTGTACAGTGGAAAAGGGCCATTAGTTAATCAAATACTGTCTGAATAATTTTTGAGCAGAAATGATCAAATAAAGCTGCAGTATTAATATGTAAAATTACAGATTATAGAGCTGTTGATTTGGACTGGATGTGTAATAAAAAAGGACCTAAGTGTGTCTCGAAATAATGTGGGTGATTTGCCCAGGAATTTTTACTTAACAAATAATGGACAAGGTCGATTCGCAAGGGATTAAAAACACAGACGTCCTCTGCAATTATTACAAATTACCAGAGGTCCCCAGGTGAAACTAATCTCATACGAATAGGGCTTTAGACTCAGTTTTAAAGGTTTAGAGCCTGCTCTACGGTTACTCTCTGTGCACACCAATTCAGCTGCTAAGACATAAAAATGCACAGATTCAACTGACAAAATGCAAGTCACCTCCAGGTGTTTTGTGCTACAGTTTAAATCACTGCGTTAAGGGGACAGCCCTAGGTCAAACGCCCTTGCCAACAGCTTGGAGAATGTCTCATGCTTGCTTTGCCCGTCAGTTGATTTTCAGGGTCTGCATTCATTCCCAGGATTAGAGTCATGATAAACCACAATGATCTGTGAGACAACAATTAGTGGGCTAAGTTCGTCCTGTTCTGATGCTGTGAATGAGCACAGACCCGATAATGAAGGGGAGACATTAGTGGTGACCCATGCAGTACAATCCATCACCCAGCAGGTCTTACCCTGTCCTTCACTATGACACACTTTGCAAAAGGAGGAGACAGACAATGGACACAGAGTTAGTCGAATGTTACACTGGAGAGAAAATCCTCTGAGGATACATGAGTATCCACGTGACTGTACCTCAAAGAGTTCAAGAAAACTCTGAAAAATCAAAAATAAAACCTTTGAACCACAGGGACTCCCTCTGCTCACTAAAGTCTGTAATCTGTAAATGGATTCATACACACACACTGCGCCTCTGCTCCCTCTGGATCTGCAGCTGTTAGTTTGTCTTCCAGCTGGGAAATTATAGAAGGAATAAACTTAGAAATACTTCCTATCACCTTGTCAGGATTGAAGTGAACTTCCTGTTAAAAGAATAAGCCCTATATTTGACATAGAGTCTCATTTTTTTCTGTGGGGTTTAACCTCTCAGTAGTACAAACATCACAAACACAGCACAGAGAAAACACAAAAAGATGCTAACCACTTTGTCCTCCTTTGTGGCATGCAGTCCAGGTAGCAGTGAGAGTCGAAAAGAAGTGAAGGTGGAAACAGAGGGAAAGAGAGGAAGAAGTAAGAGCACACAGAGAAGAGATGCAGAAAGGGAGATTGTGTGAAATGTGAGAGGAGTAGGAGAGATGGCAGGAAAAGAGGAGGAAAAGAAAACAAAGGAGAAAAGTGGGAAAGAGGACGTGGTGCAAACATTTGTTAATCACATTCTGCAGAACTGATACACATACTTCATACTGAGCGATAGGCGGTGAGGACGACAGTATGTGAATGTATGTGACATGTTAGGCTGCAGCGACATGCATGACCCAGCTCGGCATGACCCGGTGTAACTCGTGACCTGTGACATCATCAGACATGCGTCACGGCTCCTCAGAACGGACGGAGAGCTTCAACAACACAGGCAACACAGAGAAGACTCTACAACAACTTTTACATCTTTATCCTTCTGCACAACTCAGATTCAGTTTTTAAACTAACCTTAGTTAGACAGTTCCAGTCTTTCAGGTGGAGTTGTTGAGCCAATATTCCCAGAACTTCTGCTCAGTTCTTGAAAAATTTGATGTTCTGGATTTACTCAGGGAATTTAATTGGAATTAAGTAAAAATCATGCCTCAGAATGAGCTTTTGAAATTCAATATAATCATTAAAATTCAGTTCCTCGTGGCACATTTTTCAGCCAATAGTCCACCATTAACCCTCTGGTGCATGAATTATGAAATTCAGTGTCAGGATTTTTCCCTTGAGTGTTTTTATTTGTCTTGACTAGGCATGAAAAAAAGTTTCCCCCAAAAATATCTGTAACATAAAACAGTGTGAACTTAATATAAATATGATTAATTTTTTTGTTTGAATTATTTTCTTTTCTTTTCTTCGCTTTTCTTTTTTTTTCTTTGTTAATTTCATGAATAATGTTTTTTTAATGCTTTGCGAAACATTTTAACTCTCTTTCATCCATTAAGACACTGAAGATTTATAGTTTATAAGATTTTTTCACCCTCAAATGTTTGTCTATAACATGTTTAAAATAAATATATGTGTTCGGGGAAAAAAATTTTAAACATTTTTTCAGGCCTTAAGAAGAATAAAAATATCCTGACACAGGCTAATGTGAATTTCCACCACATGAACCATTGAATTTAGGAGTAAATAACTTAACCACTGTAGTGACCACTTTGCACCACAGGAGTTAACTACGGAATAAATCCATGACAAACTTTTCTCTGACAAAAAGGACAGATCTTACTTCTCAGTGCAAAATCTTGCCGGCTGGCATGGTGTCTTCAAAGAGACTTTCAGTGTGTGTGCTGTAACTGTATCACTGTTCTCCTGGAGAGGCCAGCCCAACCAGAATATTGATAAAGTATTTAAAAATAACTCATTTTGGCACTGATTTTAAACCCTGGATCATGAACAGGCAGATATTTAAAAGTAAGGCTATTTGAGGATTACTTTTTAAGTCTTCACAGAGCCTTTAAGACAGTGCCACACCTTGCTCTCTGCTTCACCTGTTCCTCAGGTGATGGGCTGTTTAGTCTTGAAAATATTGTATGAAATGATTGATGTGATCTTTTATTCCTGCGCTTTCTTAAAACCTAACATTTCATTAGTGGATTCTCAATAAATGATCTTGTAATTTCCTGAACGCTTCCTGTTACTGCTGCATTAATTAACTACTTAATGCAATAAATACAGTGCGTCATGTATCAGAAATAAAGGTGAGAAGTGAGGCGTGTGGGGCCACTGCTTGCAGTTTAATTTAACCGACTGTGATTTGAAGTGTTAAAATGTTACTTGACAAAGCATGGACACAGATGTGAGGTTTGCTGAAATCCTCAGAGAAATACCGCAAAATCTTTTCCATTTAAAAAATAACAAAAAAAAACGACATACCTTTCTCTATTTGCCTCTATATCTCTCTATCAATATCTCTCCCTCTATTTCCCTGTACTTCTATCTTTCTCTCTATCTACCTCTCTTTATCTTTATCTAGCTTTATATATTTTTCCTCCATCTCTATCCACCTCTCTTTATCTCCTCAAGCTCCTCAATCTATTTCTGTCTATCTCTATCTTCATCTACCTCTCTTTCTCTATCTCATCTTTACCCCCATTCCCTAACAAAGGTCTTGGTTCATCCCCAAACGAATCACAGAAATCTTATCATGTGGACCTGGACTGACTGAATTTGATCTTCTTGATTTGTGAAAAAAAAAATATTGATAAATATAAAGGCATGACCTGGTGATTTTTTCTGTTTTCTGTTTTTTTTATCTGCTTTATTTTGCTGCTTAACTTTTTATCAGTTATATTTTCTCTGATGTCATATCTCTTTGTCTACTTTTAACTTCTTTTTTTACATCCTTTGACACTGTCTGACCTCTCTGCTATAATTTAGGATTTATTGCTCCCCTACACATAAAACTTCATCACTTGCATTTAGTTTATTTACATTTCTTCTTGTTGATCTTTAGCATTGCCTTTCATTCTCTTGTTGTTTGAACTTTCACCTCTCTCTGTGTCTGGCCTGGTTGTTAAATATCTGATCTTTTTTCCCCCTGAGTTCATGCCTCGCTATGTCTGTTAAAGTACTTTAAATAGAAATAGAATTCCAACATTTATTAATAATTAAAAGGTATATTTATTTCAGTTATTTTGAGCTCATTTTCCCTCAGAGAATCTCTGACTTTGTGTAGGCTGTTGGTATCGTGCTCCTCTCACATCTTTATTTCCATCCTGTCTGCTGTGAGGTGATATTAATGTCTTCACCAGCAGAGATACTATCTTCAATTCCTACACTCACTGGCCCCTGAGCTCTGCATACGTCTGATGCCAGTGTGAGCCCAGGTCCAGCTGGTCTGGGCGGATACAGAACAGATTGGGGAGCAGCAGGCCGAGGGTGGAGGGCCTGTAGTCAGGTAAGATAACCCAGGAGGAGGTGCTCTCTCTTGGGTTGGAGGGAAGCCCAGAGAGCGCTCTGATGGGCGATGGCCGCCTCTTAATATAGAACAAACATGTCGGTTAATGGACGGCTGCCTCATTGACACAAACCTGGAACAGCTGATGGTTAGAATTTGGTGAAATAACGTTGGCCCTGATGGCTCAGTGTTTTTTTCAGTCTGTAGCATACCAATACTACCCTCGTGTATTGACAACAACTTTATCAACACATTTTTGAAGGAGGCAGCGGTAGTTGAAGCTGTTAAAAATCACATTTTTCTTCAAAAAGTTCAGACACTCTTACTTCTTCTTCATGTCTCACTAGAGCTACGTATTGGCTTGTAACAGCAACACTGCCCCCATGGTTTGTGGTGGTACTGCTCTGTTTGGTCTGTATCTGTAAGTTTTGGGGAAACGTGCAGCAAGAGACAAAATGAACTGAGAACAGACAGAAAGTGCCGTCCGTATCCGTATCCAGATTTAACGTTGAGTATAAATTAACCTTTAGTCTGCTTCTTTCAGTAAATTGCTCAGCATCTGATGCAACCATCAGTTTAACAGTCTGATTTTCTTAAAACATCACTACAGTATGGATAATTTAGCACCACCACCATCTGTTAAATGAATATTAGCCAGAAAGTTCTGATTTTTCCTGTACACTGAGCTGGTCAGTGTGTTGCATTCTGAGTACTTATGAAAACAATGTGTCTTTGAATAACAGATCAGGCCATGAGTGTACTTAATATACAGCAGACTGTGTGTGTCAAAGCCACTGTTTCTCAGAAATAATGTAGTTTTGTGTAGTTGTTCTTGTCTGCAGTAGTTGATAGCCAAGCTCCTGCTGTCTCTAAGAAACTGACTGATACAGGTAACAACAACAACAGAACTCATTCAAAAACTGAACTATCACTATACAAAATTAGTGTTTATTTTTTTAGAGCCTGTTTCGGTTATGTTTCAATTGGCAGTAGATTTGAAACCAGATGAAATAGATTGATAATTCTTTTGCATCTAAAATCTGGGGAGTTACACTTTCATACTGTGTGTTTGACATGTCCAAGAGTCGTTTCCTTCCACTAATGCGTTTGCAGAAATCCTGAGTAAAAGATAAACAGCAAAAACATTAAGATCCAGACTGCGGCTGAAATTTTCATTTTTTTTTATAATGGATTGCACTTTTTAGCAACTTTTTCAGTTATCCTGAACATAAATCTATACATTTCATTAAATTTTGGAATATCAGGGTTGTTTTAAAAAATCATGCTACAGCATGTAAAAATGTTAAGATATGCTCTGGCAGACTTGGTATTGTAGGTTAGGTAGGCTGTAAGTTGCAAGACAAAAAAAGTCAATTGATTATCTGTTTTGTTGCTCTCAGCATTTTAGCTTCCTTGAACAAACTGCATTTATGCTGGGGTTGGTATCGATGTTGATGCTTTTAGTAGGCATACTTTTGAACAGCCAACAAGGGGGGCAATTTTGATGCTCACAAACTGTAGTTTTCAAAAGGCAAAGTGTGGAAGGGTCCAGTCAACGAGGGCTGAGCGAAACAAGAAATAAGAAATGGACAACCAACAAATGCAGACTTGTATTTTCAACCTTCAAAATCCAAAGTAAATTACCAGCATTCTGTGGTTGACTCAGTTAAAAATCGCTAAACTTCTGTAGCACTGTCATAATTGTCAATGCCACTTCTCCATCACCACCCAATCAAAAACAAGAGGAAGACCAAATGCCATAAATCATCTTTATTACCAACGATGGTTAAGGTCTGTATGATGGAGGAACTACAACTAATATTCTGATACAACACCTTTCACTTGCTTTTATGCTAACTCAATAAAATGCCATTTAACACAAACAAGTATGAAGCAATTAGAGGATTTAACCATCTCTAGTGAGGGAGATGGAGGTGGTGAAAAGCTGGTTTTCATAACCAAGTGATTTGGAGCACCGGAGCTGTAACAGAAGGAAACAGTGTGTATGCGAGAGGGAGTTTTCTTGAACACACTTTTTGTGTAAAGTGGACAATATCACAAAACTTATTAATATATAAACTGGAGCCAGACAGTTTACACACTTGGAATAAATAGATCCTCCACTGTTTGATTTCTATTTAAGATGCAAAAATGTCCTCTCTCTCCTCCCCAGTGACTTCTTCTCTGCTGCCCTGCACCAATATCATATTCATACTTTCAGCCTCCACCTGCAGGCTCCGGCTAGGTCGAAGATATTATCTCATCAATCAACTGAGAGGGAGGATGTTGGAGCCAAACTTGACTGTATTTGGCTGCTGCTATAAAAGAAAATCATGTAAGATGCATGTAAATGCAAAATATGTGCAAATAAAAGATTCGATACTGCTGTCTGCTGTGTTTGAAACGTTTAAGACTGAAATGTTCGCATCTCTTTTCCTGCGCTGATCTGTGTCTCTGTTCGAGCAGGTCGCTTTGAGAGGTCAGCACCGTTTTGTCTGACATGCTGCTTGTGATGGCTGCAGTGAATTAACAGGAGACATGGGACAACACAGATGCTGCTACTGGAGTGCTTCAGCATTCACGCTAACTACAGAGTGTCAGTTCATAACTCTCCACCAACAGAACAGCCTCAGACTCATAATGAACCACAAAGGACCTATGACTGGTGCCAAGCCATTCTTCCAATACACTTTGTTCTGTCCAAAGTGTGACCAGGAAGCATCACAGCAGACGTCACACACACACACACACAGAAGCAGGAGGAGGGCGTCTTCGTCAGCCTCCGGCAGGAATGAGGCGAGTGTGAGAGGGAGGAGGAAAGAAAAATGGGAGGTCAAAGGTCAGGTTTCTCACATTATTGGAGCGCAGAGAGACCCGTCCTCCACAGCGTGCGCAGAATTTGGTCTGGCAGTAGGAGCAGAGGTGGCCGCAGCCGTCTGCGAACTTGGTCTTGCGGCAGATACCACAGGTGGGCGCGTCGTCCTTCTGCTGGGTCTGCTGACGCCGCGTCTCCGCCCCGATGCGACGCACCTCCTGTTTGTAGCTCTCAAACTGCTGGTGCAGCGTCCTAAAGAAAGAGAGGAGAAGAAGAAATTAAGATTCAAGGGGTTTTCTTTGACTCTCCAAAACTTTGCCCTTCAAACAAATCCTCTGATCATAAAAACAAAAACCGACAGGGACTGGCGCAGTTTTTAGAATAAATTTGAAATAAATAAATAAGGAAAAAAGAAACCTGATTTTAGTCATGGGTATGTTTGAGAACAACATTTCAGCTCCGGCAAAGCAATTAGAGCTCAACTTGAAACGCACCTTTCAGAAAGAAAAAAAATGCATAAATGCAATTAAATTCAACTTCAACTCAGTTTTGCTCTGCTCACAGCCTCCCCCTCCCTCCCCCCATCTCCCAGGATGCCCAAGATGAAAATAATCGGAGTGTGAATTGCAAATCAGACCATGTGAAAACACCCACAATGTTGTCTCAACAGAAGTGTCAAAGGAATACTGTATTAGCATAGCAGCGCTCTCATATAGGGGACCCAGACCGGCACTTTAATTACCTCACTGAATGAGACAGATAATGGAGAGGAAGGAGATGGCTTCATTCACAGCTTTGCAGCCAATTTGCTGTTTTTGTGGAAGCTGACAAACTCTCGTTAAGTTTCCTGCAGCACATTGACTTCTTGTCGTATCTGCAAGTTTTTGTGCTTTTTAAAAAAATTGCACCCAGACAATGCAAAGCCCCCAGAATTCAACTGTTTGCATATTGGTGGAGGTTAAATGACAAGCTCAGACTGAATCCTTAAAAAATAGCAGTGGAAGTGGGCAGATTGCTGATGTTAAACTAGATCACCTGGGCGGATTGAAAGCAGACATTTCCTCCTGCATGTGGTCCTCAGCTGCCTGCTCAGAATCAGCCATAAAACACAACACCTGATGTGTTTCCTGCAGCTTTCTGTGACTGGAGAGATCAATCAGAAAACGGTCTTCAACCATGACCCATCAAAAGCACAGAGGCACTGTCTGAAGAAAAGTCTGGAGTGGGAAAAAAAAACAAGACACTTCTTTGTCAGGCTTCCTTGAAAAACAAGCTGTCCAAACAGCACATTATGTAACTCCCCACAAAATAAACAGTCTCCAGGAAATCTTTCATAAAGTTGCCAAACAGAAACTTTCCAGGAAATAAGTGAACAGAAGACGCTGGTACATTCCTCTTCACGGCTGCCTCTCTATCTGCGTCTGGTTAATGTGAGAGCAGAGACAGCAGACTGTCAGCACGCTGAGCCGGAGCAGGGAGGTGACTTACAGACGGAGACATGTTTGGCCAATCAGCTGATCAACAGAGGGTGGTGGAAAAAATGAAGATGGAAAGAGTGAGGGCTTAAAGAACCTCGGTGATGGGATAAGTGTTAGTTTTAAATTATAAAAATGCCCCTTCTTCATCTCTGAACCTCATCTGCAACATCTGAAAGTTCATAACCCTGAGTTTTTAAAACTTCTGTCCTCCTTAGAACCCTAAAGTAAAAATATTTACCCAAATTATTAAATACTCGTTTTTGGCTCTGCACAGAGACTCACACATTGCCAACACTTCACTGAGGAATCTCGACTTTGTTCAGAGAGGAGCAACGCAGGACAAAATTTCAAAATATAAATGCATGTTCTTCCTCTTTAGCGTCCATTTCTACACTTTTATTTACATTTTAAATTTGATACTGCCATCTGTAACATTTCCATTGAGGACAATCTGCATGAAGTGGATTGAGGCGACTCCATCTACCTGAGAACTCGCTGAACTGATCATGATGTAAATGTTTTTAAAGTGAAAGGAGACCAGATCTTCCTTTTAACACCACTTTTCTTTGTTCAAGACAACTTTTCACTAGATACAACACGATGAGGTAGCGCTTCTCACAGCCCGGTGCTCTGAGACGTGTCTGTGACGTGTAAGATTAGTAAACCCTGGTTATGTCCTACCAGTGCTCATCTACCAACTCCAACTTCACCAAGCAGAGCAAACATAACCTGGCTCTTTATTTCATTGATGACCTCTCAAGTTTGAACAGATCACTGCAGAAAACATTTCAGTTGCAGTATTTCACATAATCACACTTAGTTTGATTTGGTAATTTTATTTTTTTTTAATTTAGTCTCACATTGTTTAAATTTAGTGCGCACATTTTTACAGTGTAAGATTAAACACATTTCTTTTTGCTAATGCTTATTTCTTAGTTCTAGGGTTACCTGGCTGCTGGGGGGAGCGAGCACTTCTTGGTGGGAGCAAAAGGTGTGGCCAAGGGCTCCAGACACCTTTATGCTGGAGCAAGCCTATTGGGAGGCACCAAGTGCTTTCATGCCATGGGGGGATTTAGTTTTTTTTTAGTTTAGTTTGTATTAGGTTTCACCCAATGTTTATTGTGTTTTCCCCTGGTGTTTGAATTGGTTTGGCCAAACCACTATATATGTTGCCCCATTGTTTCATTGTGTTTACACTTAAGCTCAGTTTGAGTAGAGTTATGTTAAGTTAACCTCTTTTATAGGCCTAGTGATTATAAAGTATGTATGAATGTTTGTTTATTTCTTTTGGGCAAATAAAATCCCATTTAAAAAAAAAAAAAAATTGTCCTGTGCCTTGCTTGGTCCCTGACACTCGTGCTCTATCACTCTCCTGTTTAGCTTTCTTCTGCTCTTCTGTCTTTTTCTATCAGACAGTCCAGCTACTGTTTCCACTGTTACAACTAAATAAATCATAGAATTCATTTTCAGCAGAGACATATACAGATATCTTTGGCGTGCTGTTCGTCAATCCTGTCCAGTCCGACCCAATCAGGAAGCGGAGACTTAGCTTTTAGAAATAACCTAGTTTGGTGCTTTTTATCTCATTTTAATTTGTGGATTATGACCAGGCATATATCTAGAGATGAGACTTTTCAAGATCACTTATGAACTCCTCATATCCTTTTAAATAACCCTTAATATTAATTTCAGCATATTTGAATCCTCTGTTTTGAACTTATGTGTATAAACAAGTTTGATCCCTGAATAAAAACATCTCAAAGACAATAAATGGACTCTGCCTTCAGACTTCAGCTCAATCCAGGAGGATCTGAAATGGAAAAAACAACATGACACCCCCGACGGTAGCGACGTCACACAAGTGACCTCCGACCCTGCGAAGCTATCCATCCTGCCAATGCGAGTCCAGGGGCTGAGCCAGGCCCAGGCACCATGGGAACAGCTGTCAGAAACAGAGGGTGCACAGCCGGTTGTCATGGTAACGTAATGGCGTCAAGTGCTGAGTGTCAGCGGGTGACTGCGCACCAGCTGTTCCTGCTCTCAGGGCCGCCGTTTCTTCAGTGTTCTCCACCTTTTCCACACATTCAAGCAGACACGCGCCACAAAACCTGCAGCATGTGAGTCTGTTCATAAAACGTGTTGGATTGTTAGAGAGAAGCTCGTCAGCATCAAATGAAAACCTCTCCGTCAAGAGGTGGAGGATCCTTCTGACAGGTATAGATAGTATTCATCTTGAGTGATGGGTTTGGGTTTTTGAATGCAGAAATGTCTCTTTTTACATGGATGGATAGAACATGGTTTGCCCACTCTAACAACACTTCTTCTTCCAACATCTCTGCTCCATGACCTCTTTGTGGCCTCAAGGCTGTATTGATTTTTGCTGTTCTTAAGGAGGCAGCTCTTCAGAGGACAAAAGCTGCCAAAAGAAAAGAGACAGCGTTCAGTGCATAATCTCTTCTGTTATTCCGTGCATAATTAAAGAATGTGTCAGGAATAAAGGTTCGGTGTTGGTTACAGTGACACCTTTGACTGGACATGGTTGAGATTTTCCAGGATGAAGACGTTGTATCCCATGAGCACCATCACCCACAGTCACAAAGACGTGACTCTTGCCAAGGAGGGAATTTTTGTATTTTTTTCTGTTCTGTTTTTAGGACTTGTAATTTTACTTGGACTCAAGCAGTGATAGCTGAGATCTGGACTCAAACTCAAGTGTTGGCTGAATTCAGACATCCACTGAGAGGAGAGCTCCTGTTTACTTGTCAGGTTTGATGCTGAACTTGTTATTTTCCATTTAAGGTCTGAAGGATCTTTTCTGTTTCCAGCAAAGGCTGCATGTATGTTCACTTGCAATTGTGTCCTCGTGCAGCCCCTGCTTAGCAACAGTTCCCACCAGAACGCCTGAAGAGATGTCATCTGTCGAGTTTTGATTTCAAAGACCTGACACAGGATGGAAGCAGGAGCAGAGCAACGTCTTCAGCCTGAGAGAGAACCATCAAGGAGAAGACGAGGACGGCTGAAATCTGTTCAGGATGCACACGGAGAATGTTCAAACGGACCTTGTTCTACACATTAACACTTTGCATCATGTTCACACCCTGATGGCACTGGAGACAATTAAGGTTCAAGCATTAACTGTATGGATGAAGAGTCTGTTATGTCATCTATCTGCCCCTGACACAGAATAATGAATCCTTTAGTCTGTGACGGTCATATTAAAAATTGCAGACCCATAAGGTGGGCTTTGAGCTTCTTCACTAACAGCTGAAATATAAATCAGATGCGTCTGTGGTCCTAATAATACACCAGTTGCGTGCTAACTGCGTCAGTCCATTCACATCCACTGCCTGTTCAATCCTACAAACTGCATGACTAATAAACAGCAAGAGTCACAAAACTGAGGAGTTCCCTGCCCCTCTCATTCTACTGATTAGTCTCTCTTCATTCATGTTGGGCTGTAAAACCTCAAACCTGAAGACTCCAGGCCTGGTTCCACTCATTAAGTTGGTTTGCTGTTGTAAGCAAGCTAAATATGATGTGATTTTGACATGGTTTGTTTTATTTTGAAAGTCACAGGCTCTTTTTAAAGTAGTGTCACAACTTCCTGTTCTGCTTGATATTCCCATGATGAATTGACACGTCACAGCTCCAGCAATTTTCAAAACCAGGGCGGTTGTGTATCTGCTGCAACCTGCCGGAGCAGGGACGTAGTCAAACTACAATAGTACAGATCCAGTGTGAGCTGACTTGTATGGAAACCAGCTGATTCATAACGTGATTGCAGATGCAGCCAGGGTATTTCAGCAATAAGAATCACAAGATCTGCGCCTCTAATGGGTTAAACTTGTAATCTTAATATCTTTTTAAGCATGTGTTGTGACCTTAAAATATTTGAGTACTTTTACATTTATGTAATTTGTTATTTCTTTTAAAAAAAAAGAGGACATGCAGGTAGTTATTTCATATTAATCCATAAAAATGGAAAGGATACTATTATTTTGATTTATTAAGAAAAATAACTTTTGTATGAGATGTCATCTGTCTGCGCCTAAATGTGACGTGTTATGTTCAGGGTCAGTCGAGATCAGAAGAGAGAGAAAAAACAGAAAGGTGCCATTTTTGTTATGAAGAGCCTGCTGCTCCTGAAAGAAAAGAAAAAAACTAAACACTGGGGAGAATAAAGTTGCAAAAAAGAAGACAGAGTCCAGGTCTTTTCATGGGTGCAACACATCTGTGCTGATCCTGCTATTTTTTAGGACTGACTGTTTTGAGCAATTTACATTTCATGAATGCAAAGCAGTTCAAAAATAAAGCACGGACATTCTCTGTGTTACTTTACAAATATGGTTGAAATAAAGCAGAATAGCTCCCCTTTAAGTGTCTGGCCCAAAGACAGTTCAGCATGTAAAAAGTGAACTTGGAATGAAAATAATCAGCACTGGTCCTTTTTATTGGCTTCACAGTAACATCAGTATCAGCTTCAGTTTATTTTGTAATCATCCTTAAACTCTGCAAATAAATTGTAAAACTTCAAAACTAACTAAAAGTCAAAAGGAATTCATCATAAAACTACAGAAATAGAGATGTCAGGCCAAACATTATAAATAATGCCTGAATTGATTGTAAATCATATTTCTACAACATTGGAAGGCTCTTCTATTATAACAGGTTTTTATTAGCTGTAATTTTTGGTCTTTGAATGTGGCAGCACCAGATGTCCTAACAGCAAAAAAGAAGTGATGAAAATTCTCTGTGAATTAAATCAGTCCAAGCGACACCTCCCTCAGCACTCATATCCATATGACACAGTGTTCCCATGCATACATACTGATTAATAAAGCTGATTATGAAACTCAAAGTAAAGCACCAAACACTTCTAAATCAAGATTTGGCTAATTTATTATCTGGTCTGACTTTTTAAAAACTAAAAATACATGGAGGAGTTGACCTCTTCTGCTCAATCCATTTAAATTTACCATCATCCTCAAACAAAAGCTAACTCACAAACTAGATGGGTTCAGATATAACACATCTAACAGTAGTATCTCAACAACGATTTAACTTTTTGACAGCTGTTTTTGAGACAGCAATACAGTTTAAAGAAAAACTCAAACAAACTTTTTTTCCCATGAGGTTTAAACATCCAGAGTTTAGCCTCTGACTCTCTATCTGACAGTGTTTGATCGTGGCTGTGGCAGACGTTAACCAGGGGAGTCTGTGCTGTGTAAACAGGCTGAAGTGTGACTGTCCTCTCTCTGCTGCTCCTCACTACGGTGAGCCAGCAGGGACAGACAGATGTGCCAGGTGTCAGAGGAGGGGTGGCCCTGTCTTGGTCAAAACAGAAGCACACATGTAGAGAGTAACACACTTTTAAACACACACAGAGGCAAACACAGACGATGACGCAGAAAATTCACATTTACGGGTTCGCCTTTGCCTGAGGCCGCAATTCTTTAGCACAGCACGTTCAGGACTCCCTCTTTCTCCCCTTCTCTCTCTCTCTCTCTTTCCCTCTCTCCGGTGTCTCTATCCCCATCAGTGGTTAGTGTAGAGTTGTTAATTAGCACTGCTATGAATACACTGCCCAAGGATGGAAGGATGGAGGGGGAAGCTATCAGTATGTGTGTGTGTTTGTATGTGTGTGTGTTTGGTTCTATTTATGTCCCATCAGCTGATTCCCCAGGACTTTTTCTCCTTTTGAGGAGACACCAAAAGTAAGAAAACACCCAGTGTTTGTTTCAGCTCTTAGCAGTGGAGAGCTGGATGTTACCATAGAAACGGCAAATTTACCACAAATATCAGCATTTAACTACACACGCCAAAAAACAAAAGAGGTTTCTCATTCTCTGAGCAACAGCCCTTAATTTTGCCGGACAAAATATCAAATAATGTAATTTTTTCCAGCTATTTCTAGCCTTTGATTATGCTAAATTAACCTGTATGTTGCTGTAAAAATCCAGTCCCCATTTCACCCACACACCAATCCCAGCTGTCATTGGGATACACCCTGGACAATTTACCAGAGTATCACAGAGCTAACATGGCAAAACAAACAACAATTCACACATTAACACATGGCTACAAGCAATTTAGAGTCACCTGTTGACCTAATGACCATGTTTTTTTGGACAGTGGGAGAGAGCCCACGCATACACCAGGAGAACATACAAAAGGCATCAGGGAATTAAACTCAAAAACTTCTTGCTGTGAGGCAACAGCACCAACCACCACACCATCGTTCAGGCCTTAAACGCTTCCTGGCTTTACTCAAATTTTCTTCTGAGTCACTGTCAAATACTTCACACCTGCCAATGGTGGTAAAACTAGAGATGTCTGTGAGTAGTTCATTGTCGATGAAAAGTCATGGCACAGCTGTGTTGAGTACTTGATTTAGATCGGTCTTGCCATTACATTTCATGGTGACAGTTTGCTATTTTCAGTAGCAGACTGTTATGTGGGACTCGGCTCTATCTGTGGTTTTAATGTATGAAAAGTGCTGTACAAATAAAGTTTGATTTGATATCATTCAGCCTGGTTTATACTTCTGAGTAAATTAAATGCTTCAGTCCTCACTGTAGGTCTGCGTAACCTCATTCCAACAACAAGCACCTCATCTTGAATGTAAGTATTGAAACAACATAGATGGAATAAGACAAAAATGTAGAGGATGGCAAACCATGTGATTGGTTTGCTGGGCACTATTTATGAAAATTGTTGAATTGTGCATTAGCAGTACTAGGGATGAGTACTGATAAGATTTCATTGATACAAATGTCATGATCAATCCATTGTTTATTGAGTTCCTGCAAATTTTTCGGTATGCAAAAAGTAGGTGTTGCAGGTTTTCTTTATGAACAAAATTTTACTGAGTTCAGATGTTAAAGATATGAAATTGTCTATGAATCTGGACAAAACAATCTAATTCTGATTATTTTTCCCTATATTGCAATTGCGATTTATTGTGCGATTACTTTTAGGTTCCCTGTCTTATATGTTGTTGAGCAAACACATCTTTGGGAATGAACATTGACATTAGTAGCAGCATGACAGCAAACCATGAAATATTTTTTGCTACTCATGGTGACTGATTTATGCCCACATTAGTCCCATAAGTCTCTTTTTCTGCCACTGTTGGACCATTGCTACTTCCTGACTATTTACCATGGTTTTACAATGTTCTTGCCATTTTTTCATGCTTTTCGACCATTTCTGCCACCTTAAACTTACTTTTATTGCTACTTATTGCCTTTTTTGCCACTTTTCACTACTTAGATCGTGTCTCTCACAAAGGTAATTTTCAAAACTTTGGTTCATTAGTTGAGCAGGGTTGAGTAACACTGGTGTAGAGCATAAAACATCAACTGCAAAAAATTGTATCTATCATTTTTACACATTTCAGGTTAAAGAAATATTACACTGTCTGTGATTATAATTTTGCAGCAGGCCATATTGCAATTAAATGTAATTTGCGATTAATTGCCCAGCCCTAATACAAAAAAAAGAGTAAAAGCAGTAGTAAAGATCTTTGCACACAGTCACATGAGTTTTGCCTTTGAGTGGGTGGGCTGGGTTTGAGTCCAGCC
Organism: Thalassoma bifasciatum; assembly: GCA_008086565.1. Taxonomy (NCBI): domain Eukaryota; kingdom Metazoa; phylum Chordata; class Actinopteri; order Labriformes; family Labridae; genus Thalassoma; species Thalassoma bifasciatum. Next base: position 159,642 of record RPOG01001047.1, on the reverse strand, counting down.
TATGACCTGTTTCCCATGTCATCCCTCACTTTCTTCCCATTTCTTTTTCAATCCACTATCCTATCCTCTTAATTTACAAGAATGAACAACACCACCACCACCCACCACCCACCACCCCCCAAAAGGAAAGAAAAAAAAGCATGTCACGTGATGTAGATGCCGCTCAAGCATAATATAAAGAACTTGATATGGGAACCATTCAGCATTACAATGTAGATGAATGGGACCATTTCTAAGACTTTCCTTATGGATTACTCGTATACTTTTTTAAGTGATTAAGCTTTAAAAACTATTTCTCAATGCTTTTTTACAGGAACTGGTATTTGATACCCATCCCTAAATTCCTCGTCCTCTTGTAATTAGAAAGGATTTGAATGTGAAGACAATCCACCAAATCAAAGAGATCATAGAACCGTCTGTGGTCCACAATCTACACTTTGCATGTGTTATGTTATTGAATACTTTTGTGGCAAAAAATTACTGCATACATCCATGAGGAGTCGCCTCATAAACTACAATTTAACTTGGACAGACTGAGGGCAAAATGAAAAGCTTGACAGTTCTTTAAAACCTTTTGGCTTCTGAGTTGAAACAACACAAACTGGCATTTTCTCAGGTCTGGAGTTAAAGAAAAGAAGTTTGCTGGATTAAAAGTCCCTTAACTCCATGACAGCAGAACTTCAGATGTTGAAGGGATAAAGTGTCTGTCTGTGATGAAGCTTCAGACCAGACAGGCTTGTTGAAACAAGCTGTGAGGAGGAGGAGGAGGAGGAGGAGGAGGCTGGGAAAGAAGGAGTCAGGGGATCAGATGGGTTAAATAACAGGGAGTCAACACAGACGAGGAGCAGACGGTGGAGTGAAAAGGAAACAGAAAGACAGGAAGAACAGGTAAAAGAGTCCCAGAAGTCTTGACGTCTATGAAAGAGATGGATAGACAAACGACTGTCTGCAGGGAGGAGGAGGTGGAGGAGGTGGTAGAAGGAGAAGTGAAAAGGCAAAGGATGAACAAAGAGAGCCAAGACGGAAACAAGCGTGGGCCAGAGACCAGCAGAGGAGAAGGAGCCGATGCATCCGGAGCCACTCTATAAATACCACTGAAGAAGAGGAGTGGATGATGGAAAGAGAATGGAGACAGAATGATGGGAAGAGGAAGAGAGGAACAGATACATCTTCCTGGGAACACCAGTAATCTGCTCATGAAACTAGCATCATTAGTCATTTATCAGCAATGAGGAATGAGGTGCTGAATAATCCTGTAACCTGGTTTAATGTCTGAAAAGAAGAGGAAGAAACCAGAGGATGGGAACAAGAGGAGCAACAGATGGGTGCTTCAACCACATGCAAATATCTTCTTTGTCTTTTTATTTGCCTGCCATGATGATATCCACAATGACTTTTACGCATTTGGCTCCCTCCTCTGTCAAAAGGCTATAAAGTTGTACTAACGTCATAATGCTAGCAGAAATAGAGCGCCCAGATGGCCGGTGTGTATCTGTCTATGGAGCTGCAGCTCTTCAAACAATCTGGTCAATCCTTCCTGGCTTGATGGGGTCTGATTCTTGGCTCTCTGTATTTCCAGGATCCAAGCGTACATCCTCATGAGCACTGACGACTTTGGTCAAACAAACCTGAGTGATTCACTCCAGTGAAGCTTCTTTCTGTAATGTTTAACTGGGATTTTAAAATGTCTGGAAGCTTGAACTGTAAAGTTTCAGACCAATTAATAAACACTGCCTGGCCAAAATAAAAAGTCATGGACTCTTATATTTTGTTGGACCGCCTTTATCTTTGATTACAACAAGCATTCACTATGGTATTGTTTAGATAAACAAACCCAGATCTAAGCACTGCCTCACAGGCTTGTACAGAAAGCCCTAGGCATGATGGGTACATCACTTCACCTGCCTCTATTCTTACCCTGATGCGGAACAGGGGAACAGGGTAAATCTGGACTCATCAGACCACATGGACTTCTTAAATTCCTCTAGAGCAGTGTTTCCCAACATGTGGCCCGTGGCCCCCTGGTGGGCCACGGAGCTATTGCAAATGGGCCGCCAAATCATTACCAGAACAGTCTGAAATTTAATGTGGGGTTATTGTAAAAAGATACAAATGTTAAAACTTAAAGGATATTAAACATGTTCAAACATTCGTATAAGAAAAGTCTTTTAAGAGGGTATGTGAAAGCCCAATATGTAACATGACCCCAAATTTCAAAGGTCTAAAGAGTAATTAAAAAATGTAATGAAACAAATGTTGTATAACCCAAAAATTTAATCACTATCCCAAATTTTAAGCAGTTGTTCGGGAATCAGTACTTACAGAGTCAGATGTGGGCCGCAAACATTTTTGAAACTTTAAAGTGGGCCCTGAATTGGAAACGGTTAAGATCCACTGCTCTAGAGTCCAATCTTTAAGCTCCCTAACAAAGTGAAGCCTTTTTTTCTGGTTAGCCTCACCAATAAGTGGTTTTCTTAAGGCTAAACAGCTGTTCAATCCCAATCCCTTGAGTTCCCTTGGCATTGTGTGTGTGGAAATGATCTTCCTTTCACTATTAAACATAGCCCTGAGTTCTACTGTTGTTTTTCTTCAGTTTGATTCAGCCAAATGTTTCAGTGATTCCCAATCCTGATGACTCAAGATTTTTTTCCAACCACATTTTTTCTTGGAAGACGATGGTTCCTCACCATCCTTCCAGATTTTTTGACAATGCGTTGAACAGTTCTTAACCCAACTTGAGTAGTTTCCGCAATCTGCTTGGATGTTTTCTCTTCTAGGTGTACAACAATGATTTGACCCTTCTTAAACAGACTAACATCTTTTCCACAAACACAGTATGTGTCTTTCTCCATGGTTGTCTAAGAAATGAGAAGTTACACATTGCATCAGCTGAGGTTAAAGAACTTGTTGCCAGCTGAAAGATGATCAAAAAGTTGGTTATAAAAGAAACACTCATCCATAATACACAGAGAAATCTAGATATACATACAACACAATACAATAGATCTACATAAAACTATTGGTTGGTACTGGAAGCATCTCCTGGTCTTCACTTTTCCCAGTGTACCCCCCTCATATCTTACCGGCTCTACTCAGAACTAAAACATCTTAAAAGCTTCAGCCAAGACATTAAATTAATCCCACTCTACACTTATAAAAATATCAGCAATCACCAATAGTATGTTTTGTTTTATGCTCTTGCTACTTTCAGAGACAGTTTAGATAACAAGTACTGAGAAACTGAAATGTGGGTTTTAAAATAGTTTGCACAGCCTGGATCCTATAGTTGGAGTCACTGAGGGGCCCGTGTGTCTGTTGTTGCTCTCCAAAGCTTCAGCATGTCTCCAGCACATAGAAGCAGAGCAGCCCCCCCCCCTTCAGCTGGTGCCCAGTGTTGATAACTCTGAGTATCGATGTTGTGAGTGTCTTACCCGTATTTATGGAGCAGAGTGCCTTTTTGGCATCGACTCCTCAGTGTGCATGTGTTACAGTGTTTGTGTGTGTTTGTGTGTGTGTACATCACTTCTCTCATGTATTTTTTTTTCTTTTCCATTTATATCCCTCTGACTCTCCCTCCATTTCCTTTATTTCCTGTCCTCTTAAACCTCCCTCATTCCCTCATGCCTGGTATCTTCTCCACTGCTGGATATTGACTCCATCATTGTCTGGTAAATGATATAAAACAGCTGTCTTCCTCTTCAGTTTGGACGTACACTTCACTTTGCCCGCCTCGTATTTTTCCCTTGAATACAGAGAAACGCACAAATCAGAGATCAGCCTCTGACCTCACACAGCCGGCTGGGTGACGTATAAGCAGATCCTCTAGTTGGTGGAGTAGATGTGGAGTAATTATGGGCAACCTCTAATCCCCTCACTCTGCTCCGGCCGCTCCAGCTACTACGCCTACTCCTCATACCCACCCCTCTCTTCTTCTACTCTGTTTCATTTTCAGAGGGTCTCACAAACCTCCACACAGGCCGAGCAGCAATTAAAAATGGTTCCTGGTGTTTTTTAAAGTATCAAACGTTGAGCTGGAGCAGAGACACTCGAGCTGTTTTCCCAAACCAATTAGAAACCGATTCACCCAACAGCAGAATGTGAACAAAAGTTTCACAGAAAGGAAAAAAAATACTTGGATGTCACAGAGACAGAAAAACTCTCAGTGTGAAACGGACCAGTCTCCCTCGCATACTGTTTCCCACAATGCACATTAAAAACTCCTTTGCCTCTTTTTAACATTCATTTAACATTCACTCGTGGCTCTACCTGCATTACCACCTAAAAAAACCTTCTCTGTTGTCACATGGATCTAAGTTATTGCAGATACTACAAAGCTAATGGTCTCACAGCTAGCAGGTATTATATCAACCATTTCCCATCTTTTTCAAACCATAATTTACAGGAGTGGTTTTATCATTGGTATAGCTGTTTTTTCCTTCAAGTTTCCAAATCTGAAATAACAGCTCTTCGTTCAGTCTTATCCTTTTTCTCCCGGTAATTTTTCTTCAAACTTCCCTTCTTGCCCTGATGTGTGCCCTGCCTTTTTGTCTCCTAGGGGGCATGGGGTGGGGGGTGGAGGTAGTAACTAAGTGAAAGTTGTCTAATTGCAAGCCCTTACAAAACTTTTGCTTGATCTGGCAAATGTTTCTCAATACAAACGTCACCGGTGTTCCAGTGTAAATAGTGACCCTGTTAACTGGTGACCCTCAGCAGACCAATACTGACATTTGGCTGAAATTTACCTGTAGAACAGTCACTTTTAATGGCCAGAACTCCCGAAAGAACACACATCTGAATGAATAGAGCTAAATGCTGCTTCTGTTGCCAAAGTACATGCGTTTGACATAACATTTTAAGCAAATTATTTTTTCCTCATGTCCCCTTAGGGGCTCAGTACCTTTGTGATTGTGGTCCTCACCTGCATTATTTTTACCTGTCTCTTTACCTTTTGTATAAATAAAATGTGCTTCTCTTTGTCCCATGCTTGTTTGTCTTGTTGTCTCTTGTAATGAGTTTTTGAGGCCTATGCTTGATTCAAAGGTGTTAATTGAAATTTCTTTGTTAGGTTACACCTGAGAGACAGATGATTACTGAGACATTTTGTTACTTATTTTTTTCTGTGGTTTTATTTTACTTTTCAGCTTTGACCTGTATGTTACTTTGTTTTTCGTAAACCTTGCCTTGTTTTTTATTACTCCAGTAAAGAGCCTCTTTTTGATTTGCAATGTCTTCTGTATGCTGCACTTCAACTAATGCACGAAGAATAAAGACTGTCTTTGCTGAAGAAAAAAAACATATCTTGTTTAAAAATCGGACATTTGTTCAAAATTAAAGCAAAGCTTTCTGCAATATATTTGATAAATTCTATCACGTAACCTGCTTTGGTAAATTCAAATCTGAGTGTGAGCTCCAAAACTCAAATTCACAGAATAACAAGCTAAAATTTTCTGTAAAAAAAGCTGCAAAACGCAAAAATAAATGCATCAACCACTAAAATGCTGCTCACACATGGCTAATGAAAAGGCAAAAACAAGTACAGCAATGAAATAAATTCAGCAGCACAGTGATAAAGATTTATCCATCACATCATAAGTCAGGTGAAGGGCCTGTAGAGGGCGCTGCATTGATTCAGAGTTGGTGAAATGTTCTTTTTTTTTTTTTTTTTTTTTTTTTACAATGCTCCGGGTGAGAATTTCCCATGACTTTGCAGCTTGTATGGATTTCTGTTGAAGAACAAATACTTCAAGCTAGAACACAAAATGAATCTAAATAAAGTGATTCATCGAGCTATTTATTTAAATAGTTTGTAAACTGACAGAAAACTCACATCTGCAGCATTTTCAGGCCTTTTCTTTTTGCCGAATTCACACAGGCACAGCGTGTATATCGTTTAACATTTTTTAACAGGGTACAAACTGCAGTCTCACACTACACTGTGTGGCTGCTCCTGATATAATCCCATCACTTGCTGTGACCGCAAACACAGACAGAGATGGAGGAAGAGATGTAGAGAGCCTGGTCAGGCTGAGTAGAATGCTTTCTCATTAAACTTTAACGCTGGGGAGGTCTGGGAGCACTAAAGAGGCCACTCACCGAGGCTCGATCAGGTCTCTCACTCTGTCTCTCAGTACACACACACACACACAAACACACACACCAGCCACCACCTCTGCTCATATATCTGACAGTGTGAGGGGCTGTTTCCTGCTTTTCTGTCACATTTTGTCCCCCATGTCTCTGCTGCTGTAGCTAATGATTAACCAGCGCTCAGATCAGACCAGCTGTATCAACTCACAAATACACGCTGCCCTTTCCCACATCACAAGAGATAAAACAGGATGAACCACAAAAACTACTGTGTTTCAAAAATTATGAAACAAGTAGTTTTGTGAAACGGAGTTGTTACTTTACTGTTTGCTTTCAATACACAAATAAAAACCAATAATTTCAAATCTCAAAGAAGCAAAGAAGAAACGACTTCACTGGGTCCACCTTGCTAATACCGGTTTGGACCCCCTTTTCCTACAGACCTGCCTTAATTCTTGGTGTCATAGATTCAACAGGGTGCAGAAATCTTCCTCAGAGTTTTTGCTCCATTCTGATATAAGTTCACACAGTTGCTGCAGATTTGTGGCTAAATATCCATGATGAGAATCTCCTGTTCCTTCACATGCAGAAGGAGCCTAACTGAACTGAGATCTGGTGACTGTGGAGGTCGTTGGAGAACAGGGAACTCATGACCATGTTGAAGAAAGCAGTTTGAGATGATCTGAGCATTGAGGCATGGAGCATTATCCTGCTGGAAGTTTTCATCAGAAGATGGTACACTGTGCTCATAAGGGATGGACATGGTCAGAAAAATTATTACGGTAGGCTGAGGACTTTAAACCAGGCTCAGTTCGTACTGAGAGGTCCAAAGTGAGCCAACAAAATCTCTCCCAGATCCTGCACTGCAAAAACTGAAATCTGAGAAAGTTATTATGTCTTAACTGCGGTAAAAGTTGTCTGATTTTTCTTGATTTGAGCCACATTGACCAGACCAGATCATAAAAATGTCTTATTTCAAGCTTTTTAAAGACAAAAAAGAGGCTTGAAAAGCTTGTAACTAGTCCAAAAAATCTGCCTATGGGATAAGAAAAATTTGCTCGGGAAGTCTTTTGAAATTAGAAAGGTGTCTTTCTTATCCCATTGGTAGATTTTTTTGACTTGTTACAAGCAATTCAGACCTAATTTTTGTCTTTAAATAACTTGAAATAACACTTTTTCCTGGACTTATCAGTTGAATGTAGCTCATATCAAGAATAGTAAGACAAATTTTACTAAAAATAAGACATACTGACTTGCTTAGATTTCAGCTTTTGCAGTGTAAGCCGACCATCTGATTGTGGAGCAGAAATCCAGACTCAACAGACCAGTCAACATTTTTCAGTCTTCTTTGGTCCAATTTGGTGAGCCTGTTTGATTCAAGCCCCAATTTCATGGTCTTGTAGCCCATCTGGTTCATTTTCTTAGGGACCGTTGTCAATAAATTGAGGGTTAAAATCCAAGTGGGCCAGTACTCAGTACTCCAGACCAACAAACCATTCTACAATCAAAGTCTCTTAAATCATCTTTCTTCTCCGTTCTGATGCTCAATTTGAATTTCAGTGAAAGCAACTCCTCTGCAGTAGATCTGGGCAATTAATTGCAAATTAGATCAAATTGCAATATGGCCTGTTGTAATATTGTAATCACATAAAGTGCAATACTTCTTTATAATGAAGTATGTCAGAATATCAGAAACCTTATTTTTTTCCGTCGGTATTTTCTTCTTTACACCAGTGTTACTCAACACTGCTCAACCAAAGAGACAAACAGTTGAAAAACTACCTTAAAAAGTGACAAAAGTTGTGAAAAGCGGCAAGAACAGCGAAAAGTAGCAATAAAAATGAGTTTGAGGTGGAAAGTATGATCATTAAGCAGCAAAAATCAGCAAGATAATTGGAATAACTTGGAAAACTTTCAGAAGGTAGCAAAAATGGTAGAAAGGTACAATAACGGTGAGAAGTGGCAAAAACAGCAAGCTGTAGCAATAAAAATAAGTTTAAGATGGCAAAATTAAGATGGAGAATCGTCATAAAGTAGCGAAACTTTCCCGAGGCCTGATATAAGGGTCTAAAGTTTCCTTTTTTATTGATCTTCGTGAATATTTTAACTTTCTCGGACATTGAATTTTGGGTTTTCATTTTCTGCAAGCCATAAAAATATAACCTCCTTCGATAGAGCAACTGAGAACAACACATAATATGGGAAACCTTAAATTAATTGCACCCTAAATCGTAATTGCGATATCTGGAAAAGGTTATATTTGCAAATCGTTCAACCCTAGTTTGCATGGTGGTTACATGACTAAAAGCATTAAGTTGCTATTGTGTAATTGGCTGATAAGATATTTGCTTTAACTAGTAATCGCGCTGGTGTACCTAATACAGTTGTTGCTGAGTCTGCATATATCTTGATTCATAACATACCACAAAATACCATAACATACCATATGAATCAATACAAAGTGATAGATGTCTGCAGATTCTCAGGACACACACATTAACATGCAGCATAAACAACGTCCCACCCTCCAATGGTTCCTCTCCCTCCAGGTGTTGCAGACACACCCGACTGCCTCTGTGTTTCTTTAATTAAGTGGAAACCATGACGATCCAATACAGCGTACTCTCGACACACACACATACACACTCACACGCACACACACACATATGGATCTGATGGCTTGACGCTCTCTCCAGCTGTCTGGAAAAAAAGAGCGGAGGCTGGCTGCAAAGCAACAGGACAAACTGTACAGTGACAAAGGCATCCTGTCTGTGCCAGAGCGTACCTTCCATCTGCGAGCTTTCATCCACAGACTGACACAGACTGAGGAAACGGCAACACCATCTGGGTTTGTGCTGCATCCTGTGTGCTGCTTCCTCTCACTCTTCTTAAATGTATTGTGAAGATGCTGTGTGTACGTGCAGGTGAGTTTGTGTCTAATACAAGAGCTCATGTTCAGCTTTTGAAACAGAGAAAGCTGAAACACACTCCTTTAAATTAAATATACGAGTCAATACAAGCAGAGGAACATGCGCTGTGCACTACACAGACTAAATTTAATCCTATTTCCTCTCTGATTAGCGTAATTCAAAATTGGGTCCACAATTGAAAGAGGTTATGAGTGAGAAAAAAAGCAGGTTGAGAACATCAACAGCAGTGAGCGAGCTGAATATTTAAATATTTCAGGAACTGCTTCCATGTGTGTGCTATTTTCAGAGCTGATCCATAATTCAGCATTAGCATTTTTCTTGCAGAAACCTTGAAACTCTTTAGTCTGTGAAGGAAAATGTTTCTCTTTATCTTACCCGAAGGAAAGCAAATAAGAGGTTAAGGTTTTTTTCTTACAATGGAGAACTTGATATGACACAAACTGCTTCTGTGAACAACACTTTCAGACTCAAAAACAGAACTTTCCCAGGAAGGAGTAGGCGCTCTAAAGTATTCAGGGTTGAAACTATAACTTATTTCTATCCTAGTTTACTAGAAAATATTGGAGGAGGCAAAATCATGTCTGCTACAACAAACTTTCACCAAAATTTTAAGTGAATTATTTACTTTAATCTATAAATCTAAAGCTATCATTTAGTCTGGGAAAGCTGTTCACATCATCTGGCACACAGTTCAATTCAATAGTATTTTGGAAAACAATTCAAGCACTTAATATTAAGTTCTTCAAATGTATTTTTTTTTCTATCATAAATGATGTTTGTATTTGACTAATTTAAAAAAACAAAACAAAAAAAAAAACATGGGTGAAGATGTGCTCAAATACAAGTGTTTTCTCTGTCGGTCACATTTTATAGCTTTGTCGCCATGAAATATGGTTATAAAGTTTCATGCTGTCCAAAATTAACTTTTTTATTTTTTACCTTTTAGCATTCACAACTTTAATTCTCAAAAAAAAAAAAAAAAAACAGAAATGGCTATTCTTTGGGCTTGTAATACTCCCAAAATGTGAAGTCAACCTAAAAAGCCTGATAAGAATCCATCACCATGAGGTTCTGACTGTCATCACATCATTTAAAAACATAAATGAAATAGATACATAAATGAAAGAATCTCTGAATAAATGTGTTTTGGCTGCATGTTTATCCTACATTAGAGGCAGAATAATAAGCAGGTATATGTAAGGTTGGGTCTTGTCACATGTTGTCGGGGTTTTATGTTCCATAACTACCCACTAACAAAACATTATTGTCTATTTTCATTGAGAAGGGTTTTAAAGTCAGCAAAACCTGTAAATCTCTGCAGTAGTGGATAGAGAAGACAAAATGAGTCGAAGAAGACAACAGGAGTGTTCCCCTGGATCCAAAAGGACACAAAGGAGCTGGAGGATGACACAACTCTCCATCAATCCACTCCCCATACACACCAATAAAGGGTGTACAAACACTTCTTTTTCCACTCAAAGCGCTGATGATAACAAAGAAGCAGTTCTGGAAGTGACAGATGAAGAAAAACTCTGACTGTGGCATCTTTGATTGGGAGCGAATGTAGCAATCAGTATCCTGTTTGCACATCTATTAGATACTTGGCACTGACAGCGTTCATTTTAAGATGTGTGATTAACTTTGTCTAATATGAACTAGTTTTTGAGCTTTGTTTTTGTTTCCCTGCGCAGACTTCAGAAAGGAAAATCTGGCCTCTTAGCAGCTCAGTACTTGGCTACGTCTGCGTGCTGCGTTGCAAACTGTGTGATGGTTCTGTGCAGCAGAAAGCTCAGTGTTTGCTGAGGAGCCTTCCCTCTTATTCTTCCTTTTTGATGGACTGATCGCTTTTTGTTTCAGCTCGTCAAAGGCGCTCTCAGAAATGTCTTATTGGATTAATTGAAGAGTACTGGGCTGAAAATCTTAAGGTCAAACACCCCAAACAAAATCCATAGCTGAACTACATATTAATGTCATGACATTTACAAGTCTGATCCTACAGGGGCAGCTCGACTTACAGAATTCTCCTCTAAAAGCTTTCTTCAGTTGGAAATAGAGCTTGAAACATAAGCCTCTAAGAGCGCAGTCACACCAGCCATAAGCCATTCTCAAGCGTGATTGGAAGTGTACCAAAGCCAAGGAAGTCTTGAAGTCCCATTGACCAAACAAACTGGACTTTAGGGTTGAAATGTACTCAGGTATGGTACAGATGGCCTGTGTGGTCGCACCCCAAGGGTAATCAGTCTGCCAGAGAGTCACATGGGGTCGTTGGCAGAGTCGCTGATGTAGTTCCAGAAAGTCATCAGGGTCTTCAGTCCTTTATGGTCATAGTAAACACAGTTGATAACCTGCTCCCTGAGAATCGTTGGGTCACATTATCCAAGATGATGTGATTGTCCAAAACCTGAACCTCTGTCCTCAGGTTCAGAAAAAGCATTAATGAAGCCATCTCTGTTAATCTTGAGCAACCCTCCCTTCAAAAATGACCCTGTTTAGAAGTTTACACAACTCTGGTGGTTTTGGCCTGATAAATGCACAAAAGTGAACACAAATGTGTTTGAATGTCTCCTAAAGGTAACCATCCTCACCTGTGATATTTTTGCTTGTAATCAGTGTGTGAGTATACAAAAATGAACAGGGTCATTTTTGAAGTTTCTGTTGTCATCATGACTTAAAAAGAGTAAACACAGTTGTTTGTTAATAAATATCTTCACCCAACCACTAACCATGAGTGACAGAAAGGTTTTTGGGTTACCAGTCATATTTTCTGAGTAAAGGTCAAAAAGTCAGAAAATTCAGCTGGAGGAGGTGTAAACTTTTAGGCACAATTGTACATGTGATGGCTTATCTCCAACACAAAATGCAGCCTGAATTCTGTGTCCAAACCATTTACTGTATAATAAATGGGCGTAGTGTTTCTAAAGTCCTGTTTTGAAGCAAAACGGCTGGCACAGCCATATTGGAGTTGGGTCGGGTGACGAGTGCCCAAACTCACAAAATCTAAACCTTTCCTCTGATTGGGCAAGCCCCTGATCTTAACATCCGAAACTTGGTTTTGTACCAGGCTGTAAATACACTAATTTTGGCTCTGAAAATGGCTTCCTTTAGCTTGGTGTGTAAGTGAATTCCAGCGCTTCAGGAGCCAGCCTCAGGCAGTCACTCAAGGAACAGCAGCTCTTTAGCACTTCCACATTGTCTCATATCTTAAGACCAAAGGTTGCTGCTTGGTCCACACAGGTAAAGCTTGGTTTATGCTTGATACGTGTGCGAGGACTGCTTGGCTCCATGTGGACAAATAACGTCATATTTGTCATGGAATTTTCCTAATTTCTTATTATTCTACACAATTATTACCTTAATTTCCTCTGTATGTCTCAAACATAGTCCCAGCCTTGTATTTGGCCTTAGATACACACATTCCTGTATTCTTCCAAAGTGAGGACTGTTTCTCTTGTATCAGGATGAGAGGGACATCCTAAGCTGAACTCATTGGTCTCCTAAACAGACATAACAACCTTCAGAAATGATAAATACTGAATACACAGAGAGGTCTGGCAGAATTGACTCTGCACTACACTGCGCATCCAAGTGCACTGTCTGTCTCTTCTCCTTGATCAAGCTACATAAACTTTTTCAACTTAAGTCATCTGAGTCTCCTGAGTTTTCTTCTTCAAGTGGTCAAGCTTCCAGAAAATTCCTCAACAATATTAGCAGCCCCACCCCTTGCATGGTCCCTTGGCTGTGGAATATTTTCATGTAGCACACCTTTGAAAATTTGTAACTGCTGGACAAAAGTGCGTGGACAGCATAGTGGAGCTCCTAGTGCCTAAAGTGTGAAAACAGAGGCATTTAAATGATTCATCACACAGAGATTGCAGTGAAAACCATGTGATGAACAACTCCTTGCTTCCAAACCTGGCAAGGAAGAGGAATGGGCAGAAAACAACGTTGTTAATGATGTAAAGAAATGCAAACTTGCGCCCTTGTTTGGTGCGCTGACGTGTGTTTGCAATGCACCGCCCCCATACAGTTTGGGAATGAACACCAATGGATGCATTGCGAAGTGTAAAAGGAAAAGTAAAGCGAAAAGATGTGGCTCCTCGTGAAGAAACAACATAGGCTGTGTCACCTCTTTCCTTCAGCTTTTCACTTTTCTATTTTTTCTTCCCCAAACTCTTATCAAAATCTGAATAATCTCCTGCTGCTTGTGTCAAGTTCCGGTAGTGCACATTACAAATACCATATCATCAAAATTCATCAAAACTCCGACAGTACATTTTTTATTGTTGGGGTGTCATAGCCTTGTTTAGTGATATTTCATAAGCCCGTCATAAACTGAATCCTCAGTAGTAACTTTAACATGTCAGAAACCTCAGAAACAATCCCCTCAGAGATGCTGCAGTTCCCTCTGGAGTATGTGCTGAGTCAATTGTTGATTCTCTGATGGGTCATGGCTGAAAGTAATCCTGTAACGTTTCATGTCATCATTGGATTAACCAATGTGAAACACTGATGCACAGCTTTGAGGGTGATACAAGTTGTATACATCATAAGTCAAACACACCTTCTCCATACTTTTCTAACAGTTTCTCCTTTAAAGTGAAAGCCTGCTCTTAACCTTGGCCTGAGGACTACAGTTGACCTTTTAGTGGACAGTAACAGCCCAATCAGACCACAAACAGGGACGGGGGCTTCGCTGCCCTCTAGATGCACCCTATAGCCTGCAGCCTTGGGGAGCCCTGGAAAAGAGATTAGTGCATTTGTGTTTGTGTGTGTGTATGTGTGTGTGTGTGTGTTCTGTCTCCCCCTTTTTCTATCTCTCCTTTGCTCTAATCCTTAAAACCTCTAAATCCTCCCTCCTCTTCTTCCTTCTGTGCCCCAGGTCCTTTTTTTTTTTTTTTTTTTTTTTCGTCTGTCCATCTGGTGTGGAGCAACAAACTGCAGCCAATCATCACCTCCCCCTGAATCAGACAGCAGAAATGTTTCAACCCTAAACCAATTTTCCAGGTTTCGCTGTCTAATTGACCAACAGGTACGAAAAAGTTTTGGGGTAGCCTCAGTGGACTGTTTCTACCAAGAGCCAGAGCAGGACGGCAATATCAGTGACAGTAACACAATCTGAGCTAAGAAAAAAACCGAAAGTGTGTTTTATAAAAGACAGGCTCAGACTATTAGAAATACAATCACAACACCAGAATAAGTATCATTAATGACATAAAAATTGAGGACATATCCTAGAATTAGATGATCTCTGCAAACCCACAAGGTGATGTCGACAGAAAAAAAAAAACATCAGTCAACTAACACTACAATAAAACCAGTATATAAACCACCTTGACCTGGCTGTTCTCCATTGCTATATCAAATACAAAATAAAACAGCACACACAAAGTGGCTGGTTGAATCAGTGTCATGTGTTGGATTTTTGTTCTGCGAATTTTTATTGTGTTTGTCACTGTTTCATTGGTTAACCACTGTGTTGATCCTCAGTGATCCTTATATGTTTACTTCATGTCAAGTCTCATGTCTTTTCTGGGCCCTGTGATGTGTTGGACTTTCTGTGAGGTGTAATCCTTTTGTTTTGTTTTGTCTCACAGACCCTTACAGTCTCATCATATGGTCATATCATCTCGTCATGTGCTCCAGTGGGTTTCCCTCTTGTAAGCGTGTCTGGGTTTTGAATTTCTAGGAATTTTGGATTTCCAATTAATAATCTTTTTTCACTGAAATCTGCATCTGGGTCTTCCCTGGTATTTGCGTTTTCACGAAATCCTGACAAAATCCACACACTCAGTGTTGTCAGAGATCACATTGAAGTTTGGTGGTGAATGAATTAACAGCTGGTTATTGATTCTGAGCTTGACACTGGGAGCCAAGTACAGTTTTTGTGAACGCATTCTGTTTCCAGTAGGGCTGGGCAATTGATAGCAAGTTAGATCAAATCGCAATTTAGCCTGCTGCAATATTCTTATCGCAGGCAGTGCAATATGTCTTGGACTAGAAATGTGTCAGAATATTGGATACATTTCTTGCAGTAGATGTTTTACGCTCTACACCAGTGATACTCAACCCTGCTCAACCAAAGGGCAAAACTGCCGTGGTGAGAAGTGGCAAAAACAGCAAGAAGTAGCAGTAAAACTAAGTTTAAGCAGGCAAAAATGATCAGAAAGCAACAACAATTGGCAGGAAAATAGGGAGGAAACTTGGAAAATAGTCAGAAATTAGGAAAAAAACATGTCCAAAAGTGGCAAAAGAAGTGCCAAAAGCATTCACAAGTAGCACCAAAAAGAATAATATTAATGTTTATTTTCAAAAATGTTGCACAACACATGAGATGGGCAACCTAAAAGTTATCGTGCCATATATTGCAATTGCAATATAGGTAAACATAACTGCAATTAGATTGTTTTTGGAAATCGTTTAGCCCTATTTTCCAGTGTTATAGCCAAAAGATTGCAGGATTAAAAGTTAGTTGGGCGTAATTCACTAGAACATTATCAGTTCATTTCAGTTTCAGTTTATTTCAGACAAAAGATGAATAAATAAAAATAAACAATATACTTTATTCTACTGTTTAGGTTTCACATTGTTGGTCTATGAGAAAACACTATGGAGCCAAGGCGTTACTTCTAACAGAAGCTTGTTTGCCCCTGAATCCAACACCTGTTCTCCAATTTTTCTTCCTTGAACTCATTTTAGTGGATACTGACCAAACACTGATCCACACAAATGTTCACCTACTACAAATCCAAACAGATACAAATATGTCGAAATCAGACTCAGATTTGAAATCCTGAGAGACTCTAAAAGATTTTTTATTTTTAAAATAGTGGTAAATCAAAACACTGGAGCCAAATATGAGTTCCAGTAAATCCAAAGAGTAGTACTACTAAAAGCTCTTAACATCAACACAAGCGGGAGCCTCCATTAACCACACCCCCACTCCAACCTTAAGGCTCTGTGTTGTGCATCAACTCTCGTCTCAAATGTCTACAACCTCTCTGCGGAGCACATCAATATTTAACATATTACTGCTATATTTACATTTTAGGAAACCTCAGAAGCTCACAGTGGTGGATTGGAGCGACAAACTGCAGAGCTTAAAGACTCCCAGCTGTGTGAGGAGGAAGGAGGAGGTTTTAAAGTCACAGTGTCAGGAGGGTTCGTCAGTGCTGCGCTCAGCACTTTGCTGGCTCCCCACATCATGACAGATCCACACTCACACCCTCTGGATTAGGAAGTCGATGGAGGTTTAGCAAGTCAATGGATGGACTCCATGGAGTCTATAGAGAATTAGACATGTTCAAAGCAGCGGTTAGTGGTGTGAATGAGTAAACCAGAGACCAGGTGCTGACTCCTCACAGCCTGACCAAAGTAAATGAAAAGCCGCAGGTGTACTGGGTCAGGCACTTATCTGGACCTTTAGCTCTCAGATAAGTCCAGTATCAGAAAAACCTTATCACTGCCAGATGCCTGAGTCTCATGCAGCTCTGCTCCTGGTTGGATAGTGCTGACATGATATTTGTCCTTACACACAAAGTCTCACCTGGTCCCTAAGCTTCATAAATGGGCAAAGGTTTTAGCTTTAGAAGAATTTAACCAAACTGATGAAGCCATTCGGACCAATGTGTCCATGTTGGTTAGTTTCACTAAATGTGAGTTAAAGGTTTGAGTGACTGCATAAGCAAATGGTTCAACAATTTTCAGACTGATGTTTCTGAGTAAAACTGGAAAAAGATCTCATCAGAATTTCAACATCTACTACAGTAAATGCACTGTCACTAAAACCCTGAGGATTTTGGGAAATAGTTCAAGTGAAACTTCACTATAAACAGACATAACTCTGAAGTGGAAATCACTGCATGGGCTTAAAATCATTTCCCAAAACTGCCTACAAACACCAGTGTTGGGAATAACTTAATTTCAAACATTACAAGGTCATTACTGTTACCAACCGTAAACTGTGGCGTGTTATTATGTGCTGATATATGACAGCCCTTGTCTGATCTGACTTGCACAGGACAGGAGCTACATATATGTGTTTTTATTTTGTTCTTCTTTGGTGAAGAGGGAGGGGTGACAGACATAAATAATGATGATTGACTGGTAGAGTGTAATTTTATGGCAAACCAATCAGAGCCAGAGTTGAGATTGACATTGACATGTATTGTTGTTACAAACCTCAAAGTGCTACACAAGAGAACGAGATGTGACAATGGCGAGTCAGGAGCGGTCTGACGAGTTAAAACTGGGGATTTTCAGGATGGCAGCACAGACACTATTTATACATCACTGATGTAAACGGCAAGAACAAACATGTGAAGTGTTCATTATGCCCCAGAGTAAAACCCATTCAAAAATCTGAATCCTTTTACATATCTGAATGTTTTTTTTAAATAACCCAATAATTACTTTCCCTTGTAACTAATTACATTTATAGAGAATAAATTCAGTTACTAATTAAATTTCATTTTTAAAGTAACACTAGTGAGCACTGGTTGAAACTGTTCAGTAAAAGAGGACCCCATACACAGGCAGACTCGCCAGCGACCCCACTGGGCCTGTAGGCTCTTAATGAACCCAGCAGACTGGTTTGTGGTCTGACCAATTACAGTTAGACATTCTCTTTGGAAATCAAGGACCTCCACAAAACAAAGAAAGGCTTATGATCCGCTCACAGTACAAAAGCAGTATCTTTGACGCATACGTCTCTGTGGGGAGCAGCTTCAGTTCCTGCTGAACAACATACAACAAATAATGTCTTTTTCAGAGAAGGCATATAACAGCAAGACGATGACAAATCACACTCTGCATCCATTACAACAGCATGGCTCTGTAGTAAAAGGGTCCAGGTGCTGAACTGGTTGGCCTCTTTATCAAAAACAACCCAGGACTGTTGAGCAGCTGAAAACATACAAGACAACATTTCTCTCCTGAAACTCCAAGAACTGTTCTAAATACTGGTGTTAAAATAGGGGGGAGGGGTTGCTTCCCAGAGGTAAAAATGCATGTGTCCCAATTTTTTGAGAGCCAATATTCTGCATTGAATAGTAATATGTCTCACTTTAAACATCTGATATGTTGTCTTGGTTGTTTTGTGGACCAAACTTGGGGTCACTAGATTTGCAGATTATTGCCTTCTGTAAAGTCCAAACTTCTTTTGAGTAGAGGTTGGATTTGAAATCCTTTATCGGGCAAGAATGGGACAGGATTGTACTTTCAAAACTCCAAATGATGATCTGTTTGGTTGCAAAACCATCACAGACTTTTGTTGAAAGAAGAGATGATGCAAAATTAAAGTTTAAATGCCAAAATTCTGTAAAGAATTAAATAAGTAAATGTATACCTGATAACCTACATATTTAAATCACAGAGGACAAATAGTAATGATAATCATCAAAGTAACTTCTTGTCAAGAAAAAAAACCTGTTAGCTACATTGCTCAGGGTCACTTCACCTCAGGGCTGTCTGATAATTCCATCTACAGGACCATATGCTTTCATATATATGTGTCTGCTAGTGTATGGCTGACATCCATTCATCATCTTGGATGATAATCTTGTAAAAACAACAGGACAGCAAACATTCTCATCTGCCTCACCACTGCTCACAAGCCATTCCTGCATATTTGCGTCCATGGCTTGCTGCTCCCATCAATGATTAGCCAGATGATGAAGCCATTATTGACTGAACCTGAGCCTGTGCCTCATGGAACATTAAATACATCACTTCCTCTCAAGGGGCCTAGACGCAGCTCTCTCACCCAGCTTCCCCTTCAGGCTGCAGGCAGGAAATGAAAACAGCCATTAGAATCAAAGCTCGGCAGAGTGCTGCTGCTGCTGCTGCTGCTGCTGCTGAAGCTTTCGGATGCAGCACACCTGCTACACCGAGACAGCATCCCTTATTGTGAGAGTAGAAACAGAGCCTTCATATGCTTCATTGCAGGTGTGGAAACACAGGCTGTGGTGCCAGTGCTTGTAGTGGAAACCCCTGAGGCATCAAAGTGCTCTGTAACCAAGGCTTTTGTATGAGGCAGCTGTAGCACACACAGCAGGGCCGCAAGACAAAGCACCATTATTTCCCTCTAGCATCTCTTTGTGTGTCCTGTGGGCCGTTTCCTTAAAATGACTAATAGATTTCATGTCTTATTCCCTTACACTGCTCTTTTTCATTTCTAACACTTTCTATTTTGCCATTTAGCACCTTTCTAAGGTACATCAGTGCTTCTTTTATTCCCACACAGCCCAGTTCCTTGCTGTTTGGTTTGCTATTTTTGAGTCTTTGGAGGTGTAGAGAGGTGTAAAAAGACACCAGGTGTATTTTCTTATCTGTACCGTGTCCGGTTTAGGCCTGCCAAGATTTCTAACCACACCCCATCTTCCTCTTTCCACCGGAGGGAGCACAAATGATCGTACACGCCGCCTCCACCACCGTCCGTCTGTCGGGGTTATAAAACGGTTTGTGTCGCTCCAGGCCTGTGAGCTATAATGTCATTGTTGTTGCCATTATTGCCATAGCGATCTCCCCCCTTTCTTCCCCCACTCTCTCTTCCTCTCTCTCTCTCTCTCTTTCACACACACAGACACAGACACATAGAAGCCGAGATTGCAAAAAGCCACTCCAGCCTTCACGCGTGCGTAAAATCAAAGCGCAGTTAAATGCGTAAAGTGAGGGATGGGGTGCAGTCCCCATTGATGAAAAAAGAAGAGGTGAAGGATGGATAATGCTATGAATCATCACCAGCAGCAGCAGCAGCAGCAGCAGCACCCCCCCCCCCCTTTCTCTCTCTCTCTCTCTCTCTCTTCTCACCACCAGCAGCACTGTCACACCCCGTCCACACCGTCCTATCTACACCTGTAACACGTTTGACCCTGTTTCGGGTCATCTCCGTTGATTGTAATTGTATTCTGTTTCCTTTACAAGTTGATTTACAAGAATCAAGCCTTGTGGCTCAGCTGACTTGTTGTGGAGACACATCATGAGCAGTTTGTACTCTACAGAGCTTTAAATTGGTGGAAACCTTTAAAGGAACCCAGCAGAGCATACTCTGGCAGACTTACAAGTGCAGAGTGGTTTCAAAGCAGAGCTGCACCGGCTAATGGATCCTGATGTGCTGTGTGTTTGTGATAATACCTGTTTGTTATAAAAGGTGTAAAAAGGGATCATCTTATCACACAGATTGCCTTGTTTTCCACGTAACTTCCACGCAAAAGGCAGTAAATTGTTGCCCTTACTTTAACATGGCTTGTTCTTTATCCTCTTCCTCCTTTTGCCGAGCCATCACAGCCATGATGATCTTCCTCTCCTCCTCGGTGAGATGGCTCAGGTCCGGCAGATCCGGCATGGACGGCGGCGCGGTGGGTGGGCGAGGGCCACCCTGGGGCCCCACTGAGGCGGACATCTTTTCCACCACCACCACCACCCCACCACCTCCTCGGCGTGTCGTTTCGGCTGACAGGTTCCCCGGAGCGTTTCCGAGCCACACCTCACGACCTGGTCCGCGCGCAGAGCGGCAGCGGTAGCGGCAGCCGCAGCTCCGGCAAATAGTGCAAGCCGCTCATGGTTGTAGTAGGCACCCTCGGTTGTGCTTTTGTTTGTCCTCTCCGGGTATTTCTCCCACCACTCTTTCGTCGTCGTTCCCCCCCACCCCCCGGCTGCCCGCCTCTCCCCTCCACCGCCGGGTTCACGAGGAGCCCATTTCCGCTTCTTCAGGCCGGGGTTGAGTCGTGCTAACGGGGATCAGGCTGCTGGTCTGTGGAGCCTCCGCCGTCGTCGGACCGGAGCTGGATGTTGGGGCGGTATAGGCGGAGTCCGTGCTCTCTCTCTCTCTCTCTCTCCCTCTCTCTCTCTCTCGCTCTCTCTCTCAGTCAATGAGAATGCAGCCCTCCTCCTCCTCTTCCTCCTCCTCCTCCTCCTCCTTCTCCTCTTTTTGCGGAGGCGCGCTTACTCATGTGAGGATGGGGTCCACACCAACATCTCAGGCGAGTAGAGCTTTTGACTGGATACACACTCGCTCGGCCCAGTGTTTTCACTCACACACTAGCAGAAAGAGAGAGGGGGGGGGGGGGTTACTGAAGTAACAAGAGGATAGCCTTTCAGATATACCTCAATATCTCACTTTCTCGCGATACTTGATCTTTTTTTGGGATATTCCAGTGACATAAACCGCATTCCTGGGTATTTTCTCATGACAAAGTTGTCTGTCTCACCAATATGACCGTTCCTCTGTTTCAGCACCATGGACAGCAGCTCCACCAAGCACACTGTAAGACTTTGCTGTCACTGTATTTTGGTATTACAGTATATTACTTTAATAAGCAATGCATTCTGGAAGTTTTAACACTTAACTTACAGTAATTTAATGTTTCTAGCAGAAAGATTCATCGTCAGGGATCTGCTGCTGAGCCACTGTCCCTCCTTGCTCATGAAGTTATTAAATGCATTCAGGGTAAAGCTTGTGAGCTGCAGCTCTGCTAAACAGCTTGGAGGGGTCAAATGTGCTGAGAGGTTATCCCCAGAATGCCTTTGTGACACAGTACAGTAAGTTCCTGTATTTTCACAGAGTAGATACTGTATATACAAATGTATATTTAATTATACAGCAGAGTACTGGTAAAACTGCTGGCAGTGAAATATTCTATCTTTACATTATACAGCAACATACTTTAAATACAATTACAATTACTTACTGTATATTTTTTACAGTGAATTACAGGCGGCATTTTCACCAGTAAATAACTTTAATTTTACACCAGAAAGTTTTACAGTGCACGTTACCACAGACTACGATTTTTATTTTCTTTTTCTCTTCTTGGATACTTAGTACTTTCATATTTCCTGACGACTCTTTAAGGCATCAAGCAAGAACATGAATTTTAAAGGGTAATTTTGCAAAATAGGATTGCAGTTTTAGCACTTGTTTAAGCAAACTATATGCTGTTGTTGACTTGGGTTTAAGCAGAAGCTTACATATAATTGTTCTGTTTTCCTAAATTAAAGCCCCCATATTTAAATTTCTGAGGGTTCAAAACAATTTGTCTCTTTGGAAACTTGAGTTAAAACAAAGAAAACTTTGGGGAAAAAATTAAAAAGACAAGTGTGTCCCCTTTTTTCTGATTCTTTTTTTTTATGGACAACAAAACTTGTCTTAAACTTTAACCCAAGACCATGTTACATCATATCCCTGTGTACTTCAACATAATCTAAAATAAAAAGCCAGCTTTGCATTTTCGAAACTCGGTAAAAACCCACCTAGAGTTTTATAATCTTCACAATCCATTAAAAACAATCCCACAGTCACACACAGTCTCACCAATCCCACACACTCACAATTTTCTTACAATTCAATTTTTCTTTTTTTATTATTATTATTTTTTTTATTACTATTACCATTATTGATTTATTTTGGGAAGGAGGGTTGGTTTGTTTGTTTGTTTGTTTTTTTACTTTCCTGTGTTTATGCATGATGTTTATTTTTTCAATGAATATCTGTTTTTGATATTGACTTTAATCATTTTGTTGATCTTTTTGAGGTGACCCCCCCCCACAGAATAAGAAAGCCTAAAGCCTGCAGTCACTCCCTCTTTGAACAAAGTCTTTGTGATGTCTTGGTCAGAGAGCTCCGAGGATCATACTCTCTCTCTCTCTCTCTCTCCCTCTTTCCGTATTCACATCAGGCTCTCAGGCTATACCGACCCGCAGCTGGCACCGGTTTCTCCCGGATGACGTAATGCCGTGTGAGTGGCTGAGTCCATCCAGCAGATGGCATTAGCCACCGTCAGGCAAGTGACGTCACCGAGGAGGTGACTGTACCGCGGTGACGTCAGCTTCCCGTGGTGCAGAATTTTGTCATCATTCAGGTCGTGACTAGGGACCACCAGCTCTGAGTGACACAGTGGAGCTGGAGCAGAGCGGCTCTGTGCTGCAGACCAGAGACTATAAATAAACCCTGAGTGCTGTCTGAAGGAGGAGGACACGAGCCCGGCTCTTTGTCTGAGGGACTGCTCTTATTCCCATCTGTGATGAACACAACATGTTATCACCTCACACACAGACACGTTTATGGAGTAAGGTACAATTACAGTCAACTTTTCATAAATTTGATGCAGATGAAGGCGTGTGAAGCAGAACTTTCTCACATCTATTTCTTCTTCACAGAATTTATCACAAGGACCCTGAAAAAACAAAATCATAAAAACTTACTTTTGAATATTTCTATGTTACATAGATATGATGTGCACATTCTTTACATTGCACATTTCATTACAGTGAATTATTTAAATGTGTGAATATTTTTCTTCGACTAGTAGAAAAGTCTTTTGTATTTCTTTTTTGTTTTATTTAATTATTTATTTATTTATTTGATAATTTAATCCTTTTTTATATATTTGACATTTAATGTTTATTCATACTTTTTTGTACAGAGAGAGCACAGTTAAAACTGAAGACAAATTCTTTGTTTGCTTCTTAAAGATACCTAGCAATAAAAATGATTCTGATTCTGATTCTGATGTATTTGTGGTGGTGTGTAGGAGCAAAATAAAAAAAAAACTTTTAAGGCTACCCAACCCTTGTGTTCATAAGTGGAACAGTTAATAAGGCTTCTTGTGTGTATATTTTTTACTTTTCCCACACTGTAAATGTCGTTTCTTTCTCTGAGGGGATAAAAAAACACGCACAGTCTTCCCCCTTAGAGAAACAAGTGAGAGGTAAGTTAGTTCTGGTTAGAGAGCCCTCTGCTGGATATAAGAGGGAGCCAATATTCAAGCCTTTTTTGAAGTCTTCATTGATGATTAACTTTGATAAAACCAACCACTTTTAGTTATGTAAGTCTGAGACATTTATTTTGCTTTCAAAAGGTCAAATTCTATATTCATAATTTCAATTACAGACATTACGCCAGTGTTATGACTCAAAACAACTCTCTTTTTTTTGGTCTATTCAAGATATTTCTCACAGATATGGATGCTAGAGCCCATTTACACACTATGATGTGTGATAAACAGCTGAATTTATTTCTTCTTAATCATAAAAAAAATGCTTTTGTGGATCATCATCATGTCAGTGAAGACATTCTGCTGCAGAACTGATGACTGGTGCTACACTCAAGAGCTAAAGTCATGACTGTGCTGACATCTAGTGGTCATACAGAAACATTACAAACACAAGGTTTAAACCTAAGGAGTCATTACAGGATGTTTCATGATATGACTCTGTGGGTTTTATTGTAAGGTGATATTTGAAGGGGGAAAGAATGGAAATATGGATAGCAGACATCCAAAAGAGGCATAAAGTCTGCAAAGTGGACGAAATAAAATCATCCCTCAAACCAATGTTTTTCTTTATCTTATTTACTTTTGTCTTTTACTTTATCTTGTTTGTCTTAACTATTTTTACGAGTACATAGGGTACTCATAATATTTGAACATACCCCTCTGTCCCATGCTTTGATGTTTTCTTGACTGATTGATTGAATTTCTACCTCTGAAATATACAAAGTTAAACCAGTAATTAATAAGGTTTTCTGAACAGAACAACCATTGAATGAACAAAACACATTAAACAACTAACTTTCCAATCAATGACCATTATGCGTGTTTCTTCAAAACTAAGTAAATAAAATGAAAATAGAATAAAAAGAAGAGATAATCAATTTTCATTAAAAAAAAAACACAGTCCAGACACATGTAATCCCCAATTCTTAAAGTTTATGAAAACCAAAGAGTTGCTCAGCGTAGCCTCCAAAAATGCATCACTGTCATTCCCCATTAGGTGTTTTATCCCGTGATAACACTTTTTTCCTTTTTTTTTTTTTTTTTACAACAGCTCTTATAAGATTGCCATGAAATAATAAAACCATTATACATGATCTATCCTTCCATGTGTAAATCCATTGTTTCTATTATTTCTTCTTTTAAAAGGTCCTTTGTGATGGCTGAGTGCTTTTTTTTTTTTTTTTGTGAGATGCATGTTATGTCTTTGTTATTCTCTGTTGATTACAAAAACGAGAGTTGTGTGTTTTTGTTTCGTTTTTTTGAAGTAGAAACCCTGCTCTAACAGTAAATAAGGAAATTTCTCTGAGCAGCAGATCATCAGGACCATCTAAAGTCTGCTTTTATCGTCCTATAAAGAAAAACAGACAAGGAAAGGAAATGTATGGAAGACAGGTTTTTATTTTCCAGAAAGGGTCAATGATCCTGTTCACACTTTTTTTTCCTGCATCTTTGACCTGACTTGATACAGAGCTCACAGCGCTACCAAGTGTGCACACGAGCGTCAGAGCGGTCGACCTGTTTACTTGGATCAGGGTTAATAAAAATTTAAGCCTTTATATTTAAGGGGCAGAAAACTATGACTTTCATCATTAAAAAAAATAAATTTATCACAAAGTCAAATTATGAGCACCTTAAAAAATAGAGAAATAAATATTTTCTTTCTTGCGTGGAAAAAATAAAACAAAACATTCATCCTGATTTTAACAAATGATAAAGAAACAAAAAAGAAAGGTCCCTGGGTGCTGATTTGTATTTTGACCTTGATCTTTCAGGCTCCGCTCCAAACTATTTTTTGAGGATTTCTGTGTCCTCGTCTACGACGGTGGACACCACTCTCCCATCGATGATCTCCTCAATCACCACCCTCTTCCTCTGGGTTATGACTGGTTTAGCTGCAAACAAAAAGTGAAGTGTTTAATAATTCAACAAAAAGTGTGAGAAAAGATCAAAAAAGAAGAAAAAAGTTTAAGTTGACTTACGTTTCACTTCTTCTTTTTTAGTGTAAGTAGTTGACGTCGTTACTGAACTTGACCTGGAGGAATTAAAATACAAAACGTACATCACTTACTTATAGTATAAAAGTTACTAACTGGTTAAGAAATGTTTTGGTATTTGAAGTAAGTATGTAATGAGAGTGAGTCATGAAATGAATTTTTGGTGGATATCTGAACTGGATTGATTGATTTTAACAAATATCCCCCTTACTTTACATCTCCTCCATCCAGCAGCCTTCTGTACTCTGCAATCTCCATCTCCAGTCTGGTCTTGACGTCGAGGAGGATCTGGTATTCCTGAGACTGCCTCTCGATGTCAGCCCTCATCTGGCTGAGCTCGTTCTCCAGGCTGTTGACCATGTTCTGGAGCTGGCTCAGCTGCAAGCTGTAGCGGGACTCTGTGTCTACCAGCTGTTCCTCCAAAGCATTTTTCTTCATGTGGAGAAAAACAGCAGACAGGTGAGGGTTAACTCAGCGCTCCTGATGAATGTTGCCTCAGGTGAAAAAGTACAGGAGCATCAACTAATAGATTTACTTTCTCAGATGTTATTTATAAAGTCTTCAGTCAAATATGTTGAAGAACATGTTTCGATGGCATGTGTGCTGCACTAATCAGACATGACAGACTCGATGCTGAGAAGTGCAACAGGTTTAAATCTGGATTGAGGGAATAATAAGTTTCCTCAGTAAAGACATCAAGAGAATCTGGATTACCAGGCTGAGCTGAGACTGCAGCTCGATCTGCAGGGCCTGCAGGGTCCTCTTCAGCTCGCTGATCTCACTTTTGGTGGTCTGGAGGGTCTCTGTGCTGGTGGAGATCTGCTTATTCAGCTCATCAAACTAAAAGACATCAAATGAGAGAGGTATGTAGACTTGGTGATAATTGTTTCAGTCACATAAAAGATAAAAACACGACTTGATCACGGGCTTACCTTGCCCTTGTACCAGGTCTCCATTTCACGTCGGTTCTTCTCGGCGATCCCCTCGTACTGACTTCTGATGGCGTCCAGGGTCTTGGTGAGGTCATCCTGAGGCCTGGCATCCACCTCAACATTAACATTGTTACTGCTCTGGCTGCGCAAGGCTGCAAGTTCCTAAGGGCAGGGGAAAAAAAGGGTCAAAGTCAGGTAATGTCAAAATATAAAACCAAAACTACCACAAAGAAAGAGTGTCACAGCATACAAGTCAACAGTTTATTAGTTAATTCCCCTTAAGATGACAAAACACATGGTTCCTGTGAGGGAACAAATACCACTCGGTGGCTTCAGCTGACTACTGAGTGCTTCTTCATGTTAGAGCACCAAGAAATACATTTTGCTGTCTGAAAGTATCTTTTTTTTCCTTCTGTGGTGTAAAATTATGCTGCAGAAAAAGTTACTTCAACCAGCCATAAGAAGTGAGATATCTCCAAATAAATTTATCAAAGCATCTAAATTTCTTTCAGGCTGATGAGTCGGCTCATGCCCTTAATGAGAATGACTACAAATCCACTGCATTGTGATGAAATCAGATGATCTCATGATTCATTACTTTTGGCAGCACCTTAAGGACGCCGGCAGAAACACAACTTGAACGCAAAGCAGACGATCCAAACAGGTTTTGTAAAGCCTGTTGTTTGTATAAGCTTTTGATTATATTTCTTTAGGCCTGTAATATTCTGGACTTAATGTGCCATTAAAAATGATTAATTTTGCTTCACCTTTAAAATCTTTTACAGTCTTTTTAGTGGTAGCAACTTGTTTATTTCTGTTCAAATATTTCCTAGTCGCCAAACTTGAAACATGTTTGTTTTTAAGGGAAAAAAACTGGTTACCATTAATATAATTGAGCAGAATGGGGCTCACCTCTTCGTGGTTCTTCCTCAGGTAGACCAGCTCCTCCTTCAGACCCTCCACCTGCATCTCCAGGTCAGACCTGGCCATGGTCAGGTCATCCAGGACCTTACGCAGTCCCAGGATGTCTCCCTCCACTGAAGTGCGCACTGCCAGCTCATTTTCATACCTGGTGAGAGGAAAGCACAAAGGCTCATGTTGCTGTGTCTGCTTTAGTGGTGTTACCACTAACAAAAAAGTCAAGGCAAAACCAGTTCCACAAGTTTGATCATTGTTTGACCGTTCCACCCCTGTGGAAATGTGCCAGCTCAGTCTAAAACCACTCAACGATCATGTGACGGCTTTAATGATATTAATGATAAATGAGAGTTTACCCACACAGGTGGAACACCTCTGATGTAACTTTTCCACTCACTTGATCTTGAAGTCCTCTGCTGCCAGCCTGGCGTTGTCGATCTGCAGCATCAGCCTGGCGTTGTCCTGTGTGGCAGCACTGATCTACAGAAAGAGGACACGCACTGTCAGCGCTTCTTTATCCACTTTATGTTTTAAGGATAATGATCTTTTGATGGGACTTTCAGTTACACACAAGCAACAGCTGGAATGAGACTAGTTTAACATTTAAACCACAGCCTGCCCATAGGTTAACATATTTCTTTAATTTTATGATGGACAAGAAGTGAGTGTCATGAGTTTGCTGATCCACACCCTGAGGACACATGACTGAGTGAACTACTGACCACACTTTATAGACCAGGTCAGCTAACATCAGGTGGAGCAGGGCTTTTTATTGTTGGAAGTAAGTAATAAAAGTAAAACAGCTCCCCATCAGAGTCCTTTAATCTGTGGGAGAGACCACTACAAAGTTTTCTGCCTCCTTCTAGGTGCAGGGCATAAACCTGGGTCATATCAGGTGAAGTTTTATCCTCATACACTTTATCTTCATTCCGTATCATATTTTTGACTCAATCTAATTAGATTATCATCATTTAAGCATCCTTTGATCAAGAAAACGGTTAATGCAAACAGTGCATTTATCATTTAACAATGTATGAGGGTAAAATAAAGTTTGGGTTTAGAACTGAGCAATGAATTTCCCTTGTTTGAGTAAAGTTATCATTTTATTTTTCTCGGAACAATTTTGTTTTAGTTCCAAATAGTGGAGAGAGAAAACAAACCTTCTTGCGCAGGTCCTCGATGATAGCCTCGTACTTGCTGTAGTCCCTGACAGTGGGGGTCTGCTTGGAGTACCACTCCCGGATCTGAGCCTCCAACTGTGCGTTTGCGGCCTCCAGAGAGCGCACCTTTGCCAGGTAGTTGGCCAAGCGGTCATTGAGGTTCTGCATGGTCTGTTTCTCGCCGCCTGCAGCAGCAATAGCTGCAATACCACTACCACCACCTCCGAGAGCCCCGGACAGATCGAACCCACTACCAAGGCCATCAGATGCGTAGGACACCCGAATGTCGCCTCTTCCGCCATAGACGCTGCTGCCGCTGCGTCTGGAGCGGTTTGTGGGCATGGAGTAGAGG
The DNA here is from genome assembly GCA_008086565.1 of Thalassoma bifasciatum. Lineage (NCBI taxonomy): Eukaryota > Metazoa > Chordata > Actinopteri > Labriformes > Labridae > Thalassoma > Thalassoma bifasciatum. The sequence goes on along the minus strand of RPOG01001047.1, from coordinate 130,498 downwards.
GACTGAGCGGTGGTGCGCAACATGGTGATGTCTGTTCTGGCTGAGGCGCAGAGAGCACAAGGACCTGACAGAGCCGACGAGTGGAGAGGAGGAGATGAGTGGAGGAGGCTCGCAGGGAACTTTTATATCCTCCTCCCGGGTGGTGGGAGCGGCCAAACAGGTGGGTGGAAAGATGCTGCGCGCCGGCATCGCAGGTGTGACCACACCGGGCGTGGTGGTTGGCATTCAGGTTTACTGCCCCGGATATTTAGCCAAACGGCTGTCAGAGCGCATTTCAGCTAGAGGTATTCAGGCATGTTGTCAGGCTGTCGCTTTTAATTAAGACTCTCTGTATGAACAAAGAACCCACTTCTTCAATATGGTGCCAAACTTGACATGACCGAACTTTATTTTACTATTGTTTTCTACTTGTATTTCATTCTGGAGTGCACAGCAAAGGGACATTATGTGCACTAATTTTCAACCATTTGTTCATTCAATATTTCACAGTAAAAAGTATAATAATAATAATAATAATAATAATAATAATAATAATAATAATAATAATAATAATAATAATAATAATAATGATGATGATGATGATGATGATAAAACAAACAAAAAACATTCTAAAACTTATTTTAAATATAATGTTGAAAACATTTATCACCAGTGATTATTAAGATGTACACTTATTGTCTCATGTCTAAATCTTCATTGCCTTGAAAAAGGTATTTCATGTTAACTTAGGTAGAGTGGATTGGATTACTTTATTTTTTTGTGAGTTTGAACTTAAATAAATTATATTATTGTGACTTATATATGCAAAATTATTACGTGGGTTGACCATGAGTGAGGAGGGCAGACAGTGGAGATGAGACCCTGCTGTACGTGGATATATTACATAGGTGACGCAGGTTGTCTTTGCCCTGGTATACACTGTTATCATGTCTTATCATTAGATTATTATTAATATTATTATTAGTTTCATTGTGGTCAGCATGGTCTGAAAGTATTCAAATAGTTGTTCAAATACTTGTTTTCAGATTAGTTTGTTAAAAGCTGTGAGGAAGAAGTGCTATGAGCTCATAACAAACAAACTGGAAAATAAACTCATAAAGACCCAGTTAATCGTGCAGAGTTTAGCATTTGGGTTTGATGTTTAATTCTGATAGGCAATGCAACTGTAAAACCAAGTGGTGTCCTATGGTCTGAAGATTTGAGGCGATGCCAAATTGTACAAAATGACAGTCAAGTGTCCGCTTTAGGCTGGCTCTGGAAGAAACCACATACACACCAAGTAAAAAAAGGCCATTTTCAAAGCAGAAATGAACATATTTAGAGCCTTGTTGATGCCTACAAGTGATAGTGAGGAGGCTCGACGCCCACGCCATTCCCAATAACCAGGCCCCCCTCTGCTGATCCAACCTGCTCCTGTGACCTCCAGTCCTCTGAAGCCCACCTCCTATCCCTACCACCTGACTCCAAGCACCAAATCTTGGGGGACAGAGCTTTCCCTGTTGTTGCCACCCCCACCCTCTGGAATGCCTTACAAAGACACATACAAACCTGCACCCAGGACCTGTCCACTTTATACAGGACTACTATACAGTCCATGAGTAAACCATGACAATATATAGGAACTCACTGAGAGTATTGCTAGTTGAGGTGAAAAGTTAAGGTAAAATGCAACATACTTCTGCATTTCACCCTAAAACTGTTGTAATGCAAACAGGGCCTTAGTTGACAAAGTTTGCTTAGCTATGAATTATTTCTATATAAACAAGCAAAATACAAACCTTTCAAGTTGTTCACTTAAAAAAACATTTAAGTGTCAATCAAAGAAAAACCGTCAATACAGAGTGAATCAAGTAATTTACAAAACAAAGACACTAATAAAGACTGAATCTATGTGCTCATAAACCTCTTTGTAAATGTCATAACCTTGTTAATATCAACTTGGATGTATCATGTATTTCATTATCTTTATGCAAACAGCATGTCAGTATAGTTTTTAAGCATGCCAAGATGCTAGTCGGCAACAAAGGTGCTGACCATTTTTGCTGTGTATTTAATGTTCTAGCAAGTTAATTATGCCACTCTAATAAATACTTGCAAAATATGAGAAATTGACTCAGTGCTAGTTTGTCTGAAAACATGAGTATGCTATAAAAAAAATCACTAACCCAATTCTGACTTTTGTGAACGTTATGTTTTGAGTGAAAACAATTATATTTATGTGATTTTTTTCTCACACTCATAAATGTACTGCCACACCTGTAACTGTTACACAAAATGATGCTGTTTCCAAAAGAAGCTACTTGACTCTTTGGCCTTTTGTTTCTGTGGTTACTTTAATTAAAATACATTTTCTTAATAGTTATGGGCAAATTTCTCAGATACCAAAGTCCGTTGCATGGAGACTTCAAATAGTCTCCATGACTTGAAGAAAATAGTCTCACTTATTTGTGTCTAATGAGAAATTAACATGGTTGAGTCTCATGGTCATGCCACACAGCTGAAGAGAAAAAGTGTAACATCTTGAATATTGACATTTTTCTGGATTTGTCAGATTTCACTTTTTGCAGTGTCAGAAGGATTGCAACAATGTCTGCCATGGATACCCAAGATATCACTTTTATGAAACTTAAAGGTCCAGGCTGCTGTTGTGATGCTAAAACCACGTTGGGCGGGCACTTCTGAGCCTCCATGAATCTGACATCAGGAGCTGAGTACAAGTTCTCACTTATTCTGTGGGATTAATTCCTGCTGAGCAGCTTTGTATTACTCACACATTGGCAAAGTTTCCAATGCTTTTTTGACATGATCTGTTCCAACAATGAAAGCCATGTTTATTCAAGCAGTAATTACTTGTTGTTTTGACATAAATTAGTTGAGAGATTTACGAACAGACTCAAAAAATCAAAACTTGTTAGATCATTGCGTGCCTCTTGACATATCAAAGTGCTGTCTCACTGCAAGTTTTTTGCTTGAATATGATAAAATACTCTGATAGTTTAAGCTTTATGTGCATTCCTTAAGTCAAAATAAAAAAAGGGGTTCACAGTTTGCTTGTTTTAGATAAAGATCTCTTCGTGCTTTGCTCTTGTTTGATGATGCCTGTCCGTCAGCATCCTTTAATTCAACTGACAACTACATGTGTTGTTAATAACAAGACAACAGAGCGTGTTGTTTGATGCACAAAAGCTGAGATATTACTGGATTCAGGATGATGGATTGAACTGTTTCATCTACTTCTTATCTGACACATCTTTTCATGTCAATGTCAGGTTCCCTCAGCTGCTGCCAGGCGGCCTTGTTTGAAATGTTGATGTTCACTCCCAAACTGAACAAAATCCAGTTCCCATGAAACACGTTTGTTATCATAATTACTGACATGGAACCAACGTGTCTGTATTTTATTATAAGGGCTTTTAATAACCAGTATGGACACGAAATTGGTCAATTACAATGAGCAGGTGTTAAACTGCACTGGGTGGGTGGAATAAGTGGCTTCTTCTCTTTCATCAAATGTGATTTATAAGTTCAACTTTTCTTCATGTGATCCATGATTAAATAAGAGACTGAAAATTTCCACTGACCCGGTCTTCGAATAATGTACTGCTCACTCTGACATGACAGCAGGGTTAAGCAACGGCTCTCACTGAGTATTTATTTTGAGACCTCTCTTAGGTTTTGACTTGTAAATAACATGAGAGGCAATGAACATTTCAATGGGTAAGCTTTTAATATTAGCGGTCAATACCATCCTCACTATTGCAATTTTATTACGGATAATGTTAGATTTTCAAGAAGACATCATGGCTCTTCAAAAGTAAAACTTGTTCAAAGCTCGTTTTAATATAGTTGAATAGATTTAAAGACTAGAGTAAAGTGATAAGTAGTTCTTCGTGGTAGCTAACTTATACACACTTCCTACTCTTCCTGATGCTTAGATTGCATTGAGTCCTCATTTTCCATTTAGCCACGTTTCAAACTTAGACTGTTAGAAATTAACTTATGTTCAAGGAAAAGACAAAGTGAGCCAGTCATTCTTTTAACAGATAGGTAGTATATAATAGAAAAGTTGGTAGTTTTTTTTACAGGATGAAGACTCCATTTCCCATGAGCTCGATCACCACCTGTTGTAAAGATGTGACTCTACCAAGGTGTGCTTTTGCAGATATTCTTGTATAACACTACTTTCTTGAAGACAACTTTTCCCGTGACGCAAAGCAACAAGGTAATGAATTTGCTAGTTGTTACATAGAGCTGTTGTTTGAAACGTGACAACAATCAAACTTTGTAAACTCAGTTTGTAGTTTAGGGTCCAGAAGGTGAGTGGACTTTCTGTTTAATGTTACTCACAACCCTGTGCACTGAGATGCATCTGTAAGGTGTAACGTTAGAGAATCCTGGTTGTGTCCTACCAGTGCTCATCTTCCGACTCCAATCTCACCAAGCAGAGCAAACGTAACCTGGCTCTTCATTTTATTGATAGACTCTCAGGTTTGAACAGATCACCTCAGTGCAACTGCTGCATGTGGGTTGGAATGAACATTCACACAAACTGCTAAACCCATGTTTTAGCCTTTAGCTTTTAGCTTATGCCCACAGGCCCTTTCAGTCAGAAAACGCATGTTACTTTGTAGATCATTCATATTTTTGAATTCTTTCCATTTAGTGAAACATTTTGTTCAGGAAACCTAGATCAACCTGAAGATGTACTTCAGTTCAGTTCTGCGTCCTCATGTTGAACTGTGTGTGCTGTAATGACTAAACTAAAGCTAAACCAAACACTGCAAGGCTGATCTGAGAGGTTGGAACAATTAGAAGGAGAAAGTTATGAAAGGTTGGAAAGGTTTTTCAAAGTCATAATCAAATGTTATTTATGCTGTCAAGAAATCTCTCATTCACTCATTCATTTGAGATACTTGTCACTGGTTAACTTATTTTAGGGGATGATAGAAAATGTGCAGATTATGTGTGTGGTGCTGGAGAAACTCCCAGGTCAGTTCAGGTCGTCTGGATTAATCGAGGTCTCTTGAGTCTAAACTGTGAAGCCTTTAGAGTAACAGCTCTACTCTGGGCGCACAGTCAGCAACATTTAGTTCAGTTTAAAGGAGCAAAGCTGGAATGATGTCAGGGCCTCTTCTTTCCTGGCACACGGTGCTGTGTCAATGATAGGCTGCTGTAATTTGGACTCATCATGTTGTCACATTATTAGACGGGTTAGATCAAACACTGGTGTGTCTCTTCTCACTTTACCCCCTCACTTTCCAGCCCTTCTGCTGACCCCACAAACAATAACGAGGACGCGACCCGACTTGTTCGTCTGTCTGAAACACTCGCCCTGACTGACAGTGGTGTGTGCCACTCCCAGGCTAATTGTTTTGTGTAACCCTGAGGTGAAGTGCAAAATGTCAGACAGGTTATAAAGAGGATAATAGTTTTCCAGGGCTGGTCACCTTTAAAGCTTTTGATATCATTTAATAACTCTGGCTGATGTATCTGAAGTTGTTGCAGGCGATGGAATCATAACATACAAAATCAACATCTTAAAAATATAAGTGAAGTTTGAAATAGTATATTCAAATGACCTAAATTGAATCTTTCCATGCTGATGCTCATGAGTCAGATGGTCTCTGATAGTATGTCTCAGTGTGCCTACTCATTAAATGAAACAAATCAAGGTGGCAGAAAGCAACAGTAATAATGGATCTCAATGACACCCTGTGATTTATTTAATTATGTTTTCTCTGTACTAACTTTCGCCCAACTTTCTCAGGCAATCTAAGGGGGAGCCACCCTGCATGCTTGATGCATGTGTGTTAAAATATTGAGCCGTTCCCTCCAGTTTCCAGTTTTCTTCATTGTACACCTTTAAAGGTATGTCTTTCATCTGAGCGTCTCCTTTGTCTCAGACGCTATAAACTATGTGCTGTGTGGAATGCAGTGTGTCTGCCAATCTAATAAGACGACAGCCACACCGGCCTAATTGTTCGTCCTCACTGGTATGATCAGCACTAAAGTCAAAGGTGTGGAGGGTGCACTATCTGGTTTTCAGACGGCTTCAGTTAACATCAGGATGGGCCAGATAATTCCTGGAAGAAGACTCTGGGCTCTGACAGTGGTTATGATGCAAACACCTCAAACAGGGTGAAATACAGACACAGACACTGCCAGAGGTACGAAAACAGTCAAATCATGATGAATGCTTTCATTTAGTGTTATCAGTGAAGTCTACTACTGCTGCCCTGAGGCGATAATGCCTGAGCCCAGTTACATAAAACACTTGGGTTTCCCTTAGCTTAGCACCACTAGAGGAGGCTAAGTGCTGCACTGATTCATTTCTGAAAAAGTCCAAAGAAAACTGTTGTCAGCTCTTGACAAACAATAGCAATCTGTTGTGGGGTGAATTGGGGTGAGAGACGGACCCTAGAAATTGAAGTCTCAGGTTATTGCCCCTTACTTGTATGTCACTTTTGGATGAGACTCATTGGAATTAAAAATCCTTTTTCCAAGAGTGTCAATCCAAATATACACTCAAAAAGAACAATCATTTATTTAATAAATTTGATGTCATTATGGTACCTTTCTTTCATCCAAACAAACCAAGTTGAATCATAAGATCTGGACCGAGAAATTTGAAATGTCTGAACCAGTGGTGTGCACAGATGGGGGCATCTATACATCTTTGAAGCCAAAACATGTGCCCAAGTTCCCTATTGATTGGCAAAAGACATTAAACTGCCCCCTTGTCTGGTTAAAACATGATAAACTGCCCTCTTGGATGAAAAATGTGTGCTGTATTGGCCTCTTTTTTTTCTTTAACATCTTACCCTTCAAAAAGTACAAGCACATCACTGGTGTTAACAGTAAAAGTAAATCTGACTTTCACAGCAGCATCCAGTTTATTTCCTTTTATTGTGTTTATATACTTTTGCTTAGTGTATAAACCAGAAACAGCAACCACCTGGTTTTGGACCTTAAACAGGAAACTTGGTGCTGTGGGGCAATGGTGCTAACCACTGCATTAATGTGTAGCCTCTCAGTTAAAATGAAATAGAATATTTGCAACCCTTTTTATCTTAGTGTTAGATCCCCTGATGTTCCCATAAGGCATTTTGTGTTTTTTTAATATTTAACTCTCTGATGAATGAATTACAAAAGTCTGTGAAGAAAGAAGTTCTTAAAGAATTCAGTTTTGTTTTTTGTCACTCCATGACTAATTATTAGTTTATATGCTTTGCAAAACATTTAAACATATTTTCCAACATTTTAAGTTTGGATTGTGAATGTACTTGGTGTTGCATGATGTCCTCTTCAGTTGACACATGATTAATCAGAATTTAAACAAAATGTTCAAAACTATAAGAATGAAAACATGTCTTAGATAATACTGTATTATTGTTGTTGACTGTTTGTTTGTTTTGTTTTGTTTTATTTTTGTTTGTTTGTTTGTTTGTTTGTTTTTTACCTCTAGGGTTCTTTTTGAGTAGAAGAGTTGATATCTCCTGGGGTCCACAAGTTTGTCTGTCTAGTGTTAATCTTGGAGTCAGAATAAATTGACTAGCAGTTACAACAACTGACCACTGAATGAAGGTCACTGGAGAAGAGCAGCAGAGAGCACCCTAGAGGTTGATAAACAGTCACATCATAGAGACCATTGACTTGAGGAGAACATGACTTTTTAATGGCTGACCATTGCAGTCACCACTATACACCAGATGCTTAAAGTGAATGAGGAAGTGATTGAATCCAACCTTGACCTCTAAATGTCACCAAATATTAGCATGTCTGTACACGATCTTTGAGCCAGAAAAATCATAAAATTAACTGCTGTTTACTTCCTGTCCAGAATCAATCTACAATAATAACTGACTAACTGAAATTCAGTTATAATTTTTACACTTGCATGAAGCACACTGCCTACACCATGTACTTACAAGCTCAGTACACAAACTTTTGATGGATAGTATTTTCTTAAGTCAACCACTGCAATGATGATCTTCTCTGCTGTTCTTCTACTATACATTTCTCATCCATCATCCATCCTTTTATCCAGCCCGCCCTTTTCGAACTATGTCTGCCTATACTGCCAGTGTGAACACATTTATTCACTTAAATGATTAAGTGTAAGTGTAGAATTACAACATGTGTCTCTGCGTGTTAGCCCTAGAGGCTGTTTAAGGTGTTTTCCAACTTGCACCAAATGAAATCTGAGATATGTTTTATTTTTCTGCTACATGTCACTAACACTGAAACTCTGTATCTTTGAATAAAATCATGCTAATGAGGGAGAAAAAAATTACACAAAACAACCTATGGGTACACAAAACAATTACCTAAATGCCTCTAAAACTGTTAATTTGCTTGTAGCGACACTTTGAACACAACATACAGTTGTTTAGCACATTTAGCACATAGTGAGGATAATTGTGGCGCTGTGGTTACAGGAAGTATTGTCAGTAAAATCGTAAATAATGAGGTCCTGACAGATGTAAACAGTCCCGAGGGTCACATTAGCAAATTGTGGTGAGCATTATTGTGAATGTTGTTGAACTTTTCACTCTTCACTGCAAGTAAAAGCACATTAAATGTGTTTCATCTGAACAGCCCCTAAAGCCAAGTCTGCTGGAGTTATGTGTTGTTAATCCCTTCTGTGGTTTAAGCTTAAAACCACTACAATACCTCTCAATCCAAACTCAGACTTGGGTGATTATATCATGTTCAGACAGAATCCTGCTGGCATGGAGTGAGGTTTATAATTGTTGAATAATTGTATCTGTGTTGTTGTGTGTTTTGAAAACAGCTGTTTCTTCCTGTCTGCATAACAACTTCAGTGAAAGAGTCCTTTTACAGAAAATGAGGAATCGCATGAGCAGCGATCAAAGAGCCCCCTGGCGCCCACCCGTGAGGGAACAGAAGCAGAGGAATGTAAAGTCAGGTCAGGTACATGAAGGAGCCCTCACAGGTCACTGTTCAGGAGTAACCCTGTCATCTGACGCTGGTTTGTTTTGGTTTCTTTCTCCTGTGGGCAGTGTCCACCTCTGGAGCCTCCATCTCTGCTCCTGCACTTTGACAAACAAGCCACCACCTGCTTTCTCTGCAGCCCTCAGCCCTGACGTGATTCCCCCTGCAAACACTCCTGCTGATGTCGTGCGACGGAGGTTATTCCTTGGATCTCTGTGGGAGCACATGACGTCTAAGAACAGGCTGGGTGACATTCCCTGTTTGTAGTCATAGCAGAAATCATCTGTCCCAGACAGTCAGAACAGAGCTGCCTGCTACACCCATACAGGTGCTGTTTATCCAGGATTTTAACTAACGACATTAAGAGTCCTCGTCATCACCATCGCTGCTCTCTTGCCAACAGGAGGCCACTTTCCTGAGAGGGTGTGGTGTCGTGATGGTAAGTGTCCTGACAGTCCTGTCTGGCCCTGTCTGGTTAGTCAGCATGTTTTCATTGTGTGTGGGTGTTTAATTATTAAATGTTCATGATCGTTTCATCTTTCCCACACTGTCTTCTTCCTTGATCTTTTCTATCAATCCATCTGCAATTCATATTTTAGACAGAACAGACAAGTGTAAAACAAAACCCCAACAAACTGTCTGCAAACCCACAAAGCTTCTGCAGAAAAAATGTGCACACTGAGGTGATGTTTGTTCAGTGGTGGTAGTAGATACATCTGGAGGCTGAGCCGTCTGCTGTAATGATTCCCACATCCTGCCTTTTTGTTTGCCCAACGGAAAAGTAATCAGATAAGCTTGAACCAGCAACTTTGCAAAAGTGACGAATTGGGGACACAGAAAGACGTGAGAAAGAGACTCTCCTTTTTTTTTTTTTTTTTTTTTTAGATTAAGATTGAAACCCACCAGTCTGGCTCAACCACTTAGCATACAATTTAACTCACAAAGTTATCCCAGTTTTGGATCAAAAAAGTCACTTTTCTGTGGCAAAGTATGACTGTTGTGTGAGAGGAAACTGTCTGTGTATGTCTTTATAAAAAAAAAAACAGTAAAATCCTCCCAGTGAAAGTGACATCACACTTTTGCTTTTGCTGTTTCATCCTTATACCAATAAACAACTGCACCCACTGACCGCAAACTTTAATACATCTTGCTGCAAAGCTGATGATAATTTTAACTGGTGTCATTAGTTTGATAGTAAAATTCTTTTATAGATTATTAACCTAATGATGTAACTCTCACACAGCATAGTTGGCTGTCAATCCATCTGACAAGGTAACATTTAACATACCATCCACATGAGATCACGCTTATGCTCATCTGTCACAAACACTTTCATATCTGCCGGCTGGTGAAAGATGTTCTAGCACGATGAGCAGGCCCAAGGAGTCTGAACGTGAGCTGAGCAGTGATTCTTCATCCTGATCAGATCTTTTAGGGCCACCAGTTAAATTCTTGTCTTGAATTTTACTTCTGTAATTTTCTTCTGTAATATTCTCTCTGGTCGGACAGTTAATAAACTGTGTAAATCCAGTCAGGTGGGAGGAGAAGGTGACATGATTGAAGTCTCCTGAGATTATTATGAGTGCCTCAGGATGTTGAGTCTGTATCCTGGCAACAGATTCATGGATGACATCACACCTGTAATGCTACAGCAAAACAAGTGTCCCCCTTTAGGGATCATTAAAGTCTCATTTTCTCTTATCTTAATCCAACACCTTATCACTCTGCATCAAACAAACAGTCATCTTGAACAAAGAAAAGTGGAAGATCTGTGCACCTTCCTTTGTTTCATAAGCAGACTCATGCTTCAGTTAGAGCTGCAGAGTCTTTAGCCAGTCACATAAAATCTCCCCCAAAGACTTAAAAACCTAGTAATCTGGCTTCAGTAATCTTTCAGTTATGATATCAGCTTTTATTATTTGGGGGATTTTTTTTTTCCTTTATGTTAGCAGAGAGGTGACTTGTGTCACTCTAGTTAAATCTTAGTTTTAGCCAAGTCCTAACACTGTGCAACTAAGTTGTATAGATATATTGAAAATAACAACTATTGGAAACTAAGAGCATGTAGAATGTGTTTGCAAGTGTTGCACTGTGTTGTTGGCATATCTGATGAATTATTGAAGCAGTATTATGTAAGAAATACGGAACTTTGGCCCAGACATACTGAGATATTTTCAAAACCAGTCAGGACTGTAATTTAGCAAGAGGTGACTTTGCACAAGTGTGTATTATTGAGTTCAGAATGTGCCAATGTCCACAGCTTTAACCCTAATTATAGTACATGGAAAGGTAACCATTTATTAAGGCACTGTTTAAACACACACACATGCTCACACACACACACACACACACACACACACACACACAGGTCCTGTCAGTGTCTCCCTGAACATTCCCTCCACAGCTTGTGTTTCTGTGTGTTTGAAAGCAGCTCAGTAATCCTGGATCAGAGAGTACAAAGGGCCCCAGAGTGCTGGTGATGTAAGCATAGTGTCCAGCGCTTACCCCACTGCTCTACCCTCTTCCACATGCTGCTGAGGGGGGAGCGAGGTGGGACAGGGAGGATCACCCCTGACGAGACTGACCCTGAGACGACGGACTGACTCACACGCAGACAAACAAACGGGAGGTGAAGCTGGCAGGCTGATGGCCGCCTGTGTGCTCTGGGTGAGGGGCCGGCTGCTGGTGACCTGGGACTCAGTGGGGAGCAGAGAGTGTTGACCAGCCTGAGGTAGAGGAATGTAGCTAAGCTGTGGGGAGTGGTGGATCGGCTCAGTGTGACCAGGCAAACAGACGGACAGAGTTGTGCTGGCTTATTACTCCACTTACCGTGTGTGCCCTCATCTTTGAAGGCCACGTAGACTCAGGTGAGTGTCTCTGGGTAAACATTTACCCAGTGAACGCCTCTGGCAGCGTGTGATCTCAAATGGGCGGCACACTGTTTGCTGAGAAAGTTGTTAATGTATATTTCTGCGTGTCCATTCTGGATAAAACAAAGTAAGCGGAGAACTATCTGATTTTTTTTTTTTCACACAGGGTGATTTGACTGTATGGAAATGTCCTCCACCTCGCTGTGTGAGTAACATTCAGGTGTGGGCTCTCTCAGGTATCCATGGACTTGCTGAAGGATTCCAGCCACACCATGCAGGGACTGAACGCCCGACTAAGAGGTTTCCTGGAGCAGGTGAACAGGCTGCAGGAGACCAACCGGAGACTGGAGGCTCAGATAGCGGACTGGGGCGTCAGGAGTGACACACGCAGTCGGGAGTGGTCCCTGCAGGAGCAGACTGTGAAGGAGCTCCGTGCACAGGTCAGCTCTTAATGTTTTTAACTATCAGCTGCTCTTTAAAATCCATCAGAGTGTAGCACCAAGTGTCTGAAATGTACAAATATGCACAGTGTGGAATGATTGCAGATGCCTCGCAGCATAACATCCTCTCAGACTTTATGATTCTGCTTCATGACAGCAGCTCAAGGCCATATTTGCTGCACGACAACAGGTGATTAATCAAACAGCAGTGACTACAGACAAAACAGAGACACAGCCGATTATGCTGATGACAACTTTATTCAGCATCATGTGATTGTGAGCAGCCTCAATGTTCACACCAACATCAAGGCGGGTTATTTAAGGCTTGTGATGCCACCCCTGTTTGAGGACAGCCCAAACATGTTTCAGAGATAAAAATCAACAACATCCTTTACTCTCACAATGTTTGTGTTGAGTGTTGACACAAGGACTGATTATGTTGGCTAAATATGGGTCTGAGACTATAAAAGCTGCTAACATGTGGTCAACTTTATGTTGTTATTGTTGGATTTGACATTCTGCAACATTTGCATGATATATGATAAATAAGTACATTTTATTTGTTCAGGGCTTTTCAAGAACTCAGAGACGCTTTACATTGTAAATGATGAAAGAGCAGGTTAAAAAAAACAGTGAAATATACAAATATGAAATGAGAAAAGAGTAACAGCATAGAAAAACATAACAGTACATACAAAAAGTGCATGTTAAAAGCAAATTTTAAAGGTAGTGAAAACATTACAGAGTAGTCATAAGTTGAATGCAGTGCGGTAAATGTGTGTTTTTAGTTTGGTCTTGAAGATGGTGGGGCATATAAGTGGATACTTTACTTTTTTGTATTTATAGCTGCATGTTTAGAGTTAAAATCTTAATAAAAACGTGTAGCTTCTTCACAAATCATATAAGTCAAAGCGAAAGAAAAAAAGAGGAACCTCCTGGATTATAATACTAGCTTATCACAAAATGATATGGTTGCCAGAGTGGGGTGAGTTATGTTACTTGGAAGAGAAACAAGTGAGTGAACACGAGTTTTGATCTATTTGTGACTTTTGGGGTGTTTGTATCACATTGTTAGTGTGTAATGTAGTTTGTAAAGTGAGTTGTCAAGTTTTATTTTTGTGTGTTTAAGAGCAATTAAGTGATACATGACAATAATTCTGTAAGATCTCATTGACCCCTAAAGGCTTTTTTTAAATAGCAATACAAAAACACCAGGGATTTTCCTGTATTTTAATGCATATATTTAATTTAACTGTGCTGTTTACTAAATTTGTACATTGGATTCAGAAACTTGCAATTTTCTTTTCTTTTCTTTTTTTTTTTTTTTTTTGCAATTCAGTGCAAGGCAAAGTTAATAGTTAGTAAGGTGAAATACAAAGGTAAACTCCAAAATGCTCAAAAATAGCTAATTGACCCTTTGACCCCAGAGGGTTAGTATCATAGAAATTGTACTATTATACAGAGTAAATACTGTGACATGATTTGCAACACATCCCAGCAGCCTGCATGCATTGCACTTAATTTCATTGAATTCATTGGTCCAAATTTAAATCTAGCACAACCTGTCATTCACTGATTCAAATGAACAAAAATAATATATCATGTAGTAAAATGTTTCCGTTGACATATGACATAACCTCGATATTGTTGCTTTTTCGCAGCTGTTAGTTATGATATAATCTCCAGCTCTTCTCTATATATCAGTCTGACTGAGGGAAGCAAGCACTGATCACTCCCTTTAGTGTGGAAGAAATCCCAATTGGTCCTTTCATATGCAAAGTCTGAAGCAGAAACATGAGTTAAAGTCACTGTGAAGACTGTCAAAGCAATCTTCAAATAGTCTTACTTTTGCCTGTTTAAAATCCATGATTCAAAACGAGATTACCAGCTGCTCTAAAACTGGCTTTTTCTGAATGCTATTTCTCAGTATCTATGGGGTTTACTAGAGAGAATGCACGTCCATTAAGGGGAGACAGAAAGTCAACGTGAAAGAACACAGCCTAAAGCTAATTTGTTTGTGACAATGTTCATTCAAACTCACATGCAGCAGTTATTCAGCAGTGATCTGTTCAAATCTGAGAGTCTAGCAATAAAATAAAGAGCCAGGTTATGTTAGTTCTGCTTGGTGAGGTTGGGGTTGGTAGATGCGCTCTGATAGGACTTAAGCAGGATTCACTAACGTTACACAGAGATGTCTCAGAGCACCAGGCTGTGAGTTCTGTTGCACACCTGGAGACAGTTAACTATTTTCCAGACATGTCTTGGTTTACAGTAACTTAACTTCAGCTCAGCAAATACAGAAACTCATCAGTCTAGTCTGGCTCACTCGTAATGTCTGTTTGTTGTCGTAGAATCAGCTGCGACTTGCCGGTGTTTGGATGCAGTCAGACTGCGACTAAGTGGATCCTGTGTGGGTTGACTCATTGACTTGAACGGCTACTTATGTCCAGTGCCAAACCAGAGCAGCGCCAGATCAGAAACGCATCTGGTAGTAGTCTTCTGTTGGCACAGTAGTTCAGATTCATACTTCACAGTATTTTGCACAGATGCACAGAAAATATTAAAGCAGGCTATTGATGGTTAGACTTTGTATTTCTTGCAAGCAAGCTCACCAGGCACAAACGTTTTAAGACTTCTTATTAACTTACAAAACTTCAACATAAAGTGACTTATTTGCGTTAACAGAAGTCTGGTTTCTCTCACATCCATACAGTTTGATTACAGAGTGTTTCAGCAATTTTGCTCACCTGTAAATACAGAAACACAAGCACATCAGCTTAGCTCGGCTGCAAACTGCTGTACATCCCTGTCTACTAAATGATGTGTGTACAGTGCACCAGTGTATACTACAGACCTATGAGCTGCCCCTAAATGAATGTGTGAGCCTGGCACATTTCCATCACCATCAACTACTAAAATATCACAGATGCCTTAGTAAATGAATATTTATCATTTCACAAATGGACAAGATCATACACAAAATAATAAACAAACGCAAGAGCTGGGGTCTCAGTGTTCATATACACGTTTCACATTATTACAGGTCCCACATACCACTAAATAGAAATAGATTGTCCCTTCATCTTTTGGTGATACCACAACTTATCACCTATTTCAGTGAGGAAAAAAAAGTGTAGTTATGAACAATAACACGTATAACTAAGAACATGACGCTATCTAATAACACAATGAACATAACTCTCTGTACAAAGACCAAGTCTAGTTTTATACTTATTAGGTCTTAATGATCCCAAATTGTCGGGAAAAATAAATGTGCATCAGACAGGGGATAAAGAAATCCATTGTCTTGTTGCTTTGCATTCTGGGAAAAGGAGTGTTAAAAAGAAGATCTGCTCTCAAATACAATTGCATGCCTTTAAAAGAGTCAGATCTTTACATCTGAGGGTGAAAGTGCTCCTGGGAGACGGAGTCTTTATCCTGGAAGAACGCCATCGTTTCTGGCTGACAGTGTCTCTGCTATCAACTTTGTATAGAAAATCCTCACAGAGCCTTTAACACAAAAAATTCAGGACCACCTTCTCCGTAACCCTTGTCTCTATCTGGAGCTTCAGGCCTTTTCAAACCAGCCTACCCAAAGAAAGCTGGCCAACTTAGCTAGCCTTTCAATACAGTGGATGTGTATCAGTTGTTTCTGAAGTGTCCGAATTAGCCTGTTTTGTTAAAGTCACAGGTTTAATCAACAGATCTTTGCATGAGTAGAATCCTCTTTAACTTTACCTTGCTGCTTTTGTTTGTTCCTGAGCTCAAAGAAACAAAGTTATGTAAAAGCTGATAGTGTCACTTGTTGGTTTCTTTCTAAGTCTTAGAGGTGAGAGGTGACGCTGCATGAAAACAACGTGTTGCAGAGGATTAGCTGCAGATATGTGTCATTACGCCTGGATTGGAGCCAGAAAGACCCAGCAGGAGTGCCAGCTGTCACACTCACGCCAAAAGCGGAACTCTTTATTACTTTGAAGGCCATTTGCTCTGTAGACCATTAACTCTTACTTGTGCGCTGATCTCACATGACTCTACTTGATGGTTTTCGACCGTCCTCTCTTTCTGCATGAGTAGCTCTCACTGACAGACGTCCTAATGACTTGATGTTTTGTGTTGTTAACCACATCGCTCAGCTCGTCTCCAGAGTTTGGTTTGTGTTCCCATGACTCTGACAGACAGTACAGTGGCCTTTGCTAGCTTCATTGTTCGCTGATCCAGGAAGTGCATTCATGTTAGCATATAGGATTACGCTGTCATTCATCTTAAGCGCTGCTTTTTACAATCTTTTCATTTACAGCACAGGTGTAATAATGAGTAAGACATGAAGCAGGAGATCCTTTCAGAGCGCTGACTCACTCGCACAGACTCAGACGTGGGCAGGTGTAGTGAAACAGGCTCACAATGAGGGTATTAAAATGTTTACGTTATAAATGTTATGGAATATTCCCTGTGCTCTTTGGCTTTCCTTCAACATAGGTGTGTCTTCTTCTGAACGTGTTGTTATCTTAAGAAAACAAACTGGAAAAATAAGGGTGTGTGAACATTTTTATGTGTGTGAAAAAGACCAGGAAAGACCTTTTTGTTCTTTGAACATTAGACCTCTTGTACTCACACAGCTTTCAGTCTGATATTTGGACTCCAATGAAACATAAAGGAGATTATCCTGATACTTGTTTCCATACAAACCTTTTTACCCTTCAGCCACTCCTTTTACATAATCAGACACATGAAAACAAAAACATTTCTTTTTGATCCTTTTTTTCCTCACGGTCTAACACCTGCACTCATGTCACGTGAGAACTTAAGTCAGGATTCAACATCAGACAAAGTCAAGCACACACACACACACACACAGTTGTGCTCAAAAGTTTGCATAGGCAGAATGTATGATATCTTGGCCATTTTTGATAGAATATGAATGATAGTACAAAACGTTTTCTGTCAGTCATGGTTAGTGGTTCGGTGAAGACATTTATTAAAAAAAAAACTGTGTTTACTCTTTTTAAATCAAATGTCAGCAGAAACTATCAAAATGACCCAAAGCCAATAGAACTAGCAAGGCATCTCTTAATCTGTCCGTAAACTGATCAAAACACACCATTATAGAAATAGCACAACTGGTTCACAGCATGTTGTAGGGATGGGCCTCAAACACCAAGGTCTGGCCATAACTCCACTCTGTACAGGCCAATCAGGGGGGCAAATCAGTGGGATGCAAGTTTGTGGAGTGGGAAACCTTAGAGACAGCAGCTAAATGAAGACTTTCAGAAAGAGGCTGAGTTAAAGGTTTGCTGAAACATCAAACAGAGAAAAATTGGGATATTTTTGAGTTTCAAATCATGTGGTTTAATTAGGGGACAACACAAGGACTGTACAAGGGACTACAAAAAAAAAAAAAAAGCACAGAACCTCTCCTAAAAATGTCATAGACCTAGATATAATTGGACAGTTAAGCAGCACAAATATCTTGTTTGTAATGTTTTTGGGACATTAAAACACAAAGTTTTGCCTGGAACACAACAAGGAGCACTTAGAGAGGAAAATGTGCAGCATTAAAACACAAAGAAAGCTACAACCAGCCTGCCTGGTAACACAACCCAAAAGAAAGTCTCACTTTTGACACAAAAGAAATAAATCATGGCTCAGGGTTTCTGATTCGAGGGGGTGGCAGCACCATCCTGCCTCCCTGCACACGCCCTGACTTGTCTCATCCTATTCAGACAACTGATCCTTCATTTAATTTGCTTTTAATCCAACCTTTTCTACAGTCTGAGGAAATCCCACTAATAGTTTTAGGGAGTGTATTGTTTGAAAACTATTCAGTATTGTTATTGGAAACATTATTTTTCTCCTGTGAATAACGCACAGAAGTTTCAAACAGCAAGGCTATTATGTAAAGTGCGTGACTTTGAAAATAACGGTTTGTTTTTCTTTCTCTATCTACCGTCCTTTTGTCTGTCCATCACTTCTAAACTTTCGTCTGCATGCAGAGCGGCAACATCTAAAGAGGCTTCATTGGCTGAGAAATATCCTGTGGGATGGCTTAACTTGAATGTAATTGATTTGTGTGTTTCCAACGCTGCTCAACCAATAACATAAAGGCTTTAAAAGCTCAGGTGAAAACAAAACATCTTGTCAAAAGCAAATGTCAAATTTAAAATCCATTCATAATTTATTGATGTTATATCTGGTTGGCATTTGGGCCTGGACCCAGATAGTGGTCTGCCAGCTATCAACCCCTGGAATATAATGTTACTGCTGAAAACACATTTCCTATCTTGTTTGTTTTGTTTGTTTGTTTATTTTTCTTGGTAATGTTTTGGTTTTTTACGATATTTATGCTTTGGTTGTCTTTGTGTTGTAGGTTGGTAGACTTCTGATGGAGAACGCCCAGTTGGCATTACAGTCCGACACTATGAAGTCCAGAGCTGCAGCCATCCAGGCCAGGTCTGCTCCACTTTAGTCTTCTTTTCCCATAAGCTCCAGCACATTTACATTGAACAGTTAAACACCACCAAAAAACTAGCTGACACACCAACTATGTGGAAGCTATCAGTAAAACTTAGATGATATGACATTTAAATATAGCTTAATTGGTACCGTATGATGGGAGTACTTACAACTGTTGGACAAAGCAGCACATTGTACCACTTGCTGATTTACCACCTAGTAGAATATTCTCACCAACCACTAACCTGTGGCTCATTGTTTATCAGCATTTCCATCACTAAAAACCCTGGTAGATCATGAAAATCTGGCAGAACTTGCAACATACTCCAGACCAGTAGAGGGCAGTAAGACAACGGCACAGGCCATTAAGCAAAGAACACATCAGAGAAAGAAAGATACAAGCTGCTATCTTTACGTGAAGCACCACAGTTAGCCTGGTAGTACTGTTTACTGGTTATAATCATAATTTCTTTACAGCATATCGATTTGTTGACACTTACAAGGAGAGAAATGCGGGTAGCAAAGCCGTCATTGGTTAAAATCATTCCAAAATACCCAAAACAGGCTTTGATCGGTGAAGCTCTGGATGTCTATGCCAGAGATCAACTAGTGTTTCAGCTAAGTAAAAATAATTCTGCTTATTGAAAACTTTCAGCTCATTAGAGTAGTGTGACATGTACACAAACTAAGCTGGGATGTGTTCAGCTGAAGGTCTCAAGTTTACAGGGTCACTATTTAAACTGGAACACCGGGAGCTGACAGAGACACATGAAGACTATCAGACTCAAAGAAGATCATTGTTTAGGAGGTATTAAAATTAGTCAAGACTTCTGGAGGTCATTTTATTGTGGATGGAGGGTAAAATAAAAACACTGTAGGTCATCCAAAGTTCCTATGCATCTGAAAAGACTCCAGAACTTGATCCTAATTCTGATGATCCAAATGTGTGTAGTTCCAGAGAAAAGTTGTGATCCGAAAACACTCATTGTTGTGTTGATATGAAGCAGCAGATGATCTAAGTTATTGTTTTTATGGTTATTGTGTTACTTCAGTAACTAGACTAAACTTAACTTCACTCAAATAATGAGACTCTCGCACTTTTACAACCTAAGCGCTACAGCAAAAAGTCGTCAGGGAGCGCTCTAGTATTTTGGCTTCACTCGAGGTAGCTGTTGTGCCATCCAGCGATTCAAGAAGTCAGTCAAATGTTTACCCTCAGGACATATTTGTCAAGGAAAGCAATGTATGGCTGTTTCAGTCACTTTTTATGATGCTCACAGACTTTGAACTAGCTGCACAGATATGATACAGAACTGTATGTTGACATTCTGTGTTCTTTTGTAAGTCATATGGAGGCGTTTGTGGTGCGTGTCATAACTAGCCAAAACTATTTTCAGAGGCTTTTATATAAACCAAACACTTTATGTTTTCATCGTGCTGTGATGCTTTTCCACTCCTCTGTTTTCTAACTCATGCCAATTCCCCTCGCTCCTGTGAGCCAACCTGCATACAAATCCAGGCCGGGCTTTGTGCCGCGTCTGCACTTTCACTTTTGTGTTGATGCAGAGTGACACCCCAAACATAGAGAGAGAGAAAGAGAGAGAGTGAGGGAAAGAGAGAGAGCACTGGTCCACTGTCAGCCGTTAACCCCTGAAGGACAGTGTCTGCACACAGTGGCTTGAAATAAATACACCTGTTCTATTTATAGCTCCACCTGATGTGTCTCCTGACCGGCTGAATGTCTCTGTGAGACTCTGGACTCTGTTTATGACACACTTAAAATGATTTCAAGGGCCTTGTCAGCCTTTGTACTCAGAGTGATGATTTCTTTACTCATTCTACTGTTTCTTATCCTTCCCTGTCATGCATTACCCCACAGCTAAAACTAGAATCCAGTTAAGCAGGAAGCTGAAAAAGACAGGAATAATTTAATGCTTCAGATCAGCAGAAACTTGACTGGATCTAAAAACTTGTTTCTACTTGCCCTGCTTCATCTTCTGTTTAAGTTTCTCTGAACATAAAGTATAACAAGTCACTAACATTGTTTGTTGGTGTTGAATCACAGGTGTGAGACGGAGGAGAGAAACACGCTGCACCTGGAGCAGCAGGTGGTGCTGCTCAGAGAATCAAAGAGGAAAGCAGACGAGAACAGTGAGATGCTGCAGACGGAGCTTCGACACTCCATGATGGAGCTGCAGGGGATGCACCAGGAGTTTGAGGTCTCTGAGTGTGTCTTTGTTTCCTTTTAGCTCACCCGTCTGACTGCTTCACTGTCACTTTTTCTTAACCTGCAGCTTTCCAGTGAACAACTGACTGTGAAGTAAATGTGTCATCACCAGAGAAAAACACTGAGCAGTGGTATTATCAAGTCAACTACCTGTCACTCAGTTCACTCAGGCCCCTTAAGCCTGAATGTCATCTCTATATGCAGAACATGGGAATAATAGGGAACATCTTTCAGATACATCACTATTATTTTTATTGAAAAAAAAAAAAGTTTACTCTTTTTAAATCATAATGACAACAGAAACTTCAAAAATGACCCTGTTCATTTTTTTATGCACACACTGATTACAAGCAAATAGATCACAGGTGAGGATGGTTACCTTTAGTAGACATTCAAACACATTTGTGTTCACTTTTGTGCATTTATCAGGACAAACCACCAGAGTTGTGTAAACTTCTTAACAGGGTCATTTTTGAAGTTTCTGTTGTCATTTTGATGTAAAAAGAGTAAACTTTTTTTTTTTTTCAATGAATGTCTTCGCCCAACCACTAACCATGAGTGATAGAAAGAATTTGTGTTCATATTTTCTGAGAAAAGGCTAAAAAAATCAGAAATTCTGCTGGAGGGTGTAAACTTTTGGCACAACTGTATATCAGTCTATCAAGCTCCAGAATATAACAATCAAACTATTGATGCTTTACACAATTATTGTTGCATTAACAACAAAAACCAACATGATGATAAGATAAGACCTAAGAAGTAGTGACCTTTGCAGCATTTAGTAAGTTATAATGGTAGGGACAAATTTCTTTTAACAGACAGAAACTTTGAGTAGAGCCATGTTGATGTTTTCTAAAGGCTCCACCTCCCAGACGACTTTTAGAGACCATAGGTACAACAAGCAGGCCTGATAAGAATAATAAGGCACTCTGAGCACCTTAACCCTCTAACCCTAAACATAGAGTTTTTGATACAAGAGTTTGAAAGACCTCTATCTTATCAACATGATAAATAGTTCCTTTAAAAACCTTCAGAAATGTAGTAAAAAAACTTCTCCCCTCCTGAGGATTCGCCTCCTACTACAGTCAGATGAAGTTGTATTACGACCCCTATCAAAAAACTGCTACTCCAATCAAATAATCCAGCTAAGAGTACATTATTATTTCTCATTAAAAAGGATCCCCATTAGCTGCCACCAGCAAAGTGGCTAGCTAATCTTCCTGGGGTCCACACAGGAGACTAAACAAAACACAGAACATAACAATACATGATACACATGAGAATCACAATTCACATAATTGAATCAGATATAAAAGCTTTAAACATCTTAAACATCATTAAAGACATCAACATCATCAGAAAAATTGTGAGATTGATTTCACTCACAAAATCACCCATTGGATTATATGACCTTGACTCCCTACTACATAGCACAACAAAATAGTATCAACACTCGTACATACTGTTCTTATTCAGATGTCAAAGTGTTCAAGAAGTGACTTCTCAGGTGGAACTTAAAAGATGATCTGCAATTTCATTGACATATGCTCGGGGGTTATTTATTCCAGTGATTGATGGCACGATAAATAAATGTGCTCTTTAAGGCATTTGATTTTGGATGTGGCTATACAAACTGGCCACTAGATCATTCCTTACTTTTAACAGCGCAGTTTCGGTGCTATGGTGAGCGCTAAACCCAGACTGAAAGACCTTTAAGAGACTGTTGCTATGGTGAGACTCATGGAGTCAACAAGTGACAACTTTCTCCAAGATTTTAGAAACGAAAGTGAGACTAGAGATCAGCCTGTAGTGGAATAAAGGGTCTGAATCAAGAGTAGGTTTTTTTTAAAAAGAGGCTTTATTACTGCTACTTTAAAGACTTGTGGCAGCAAAAATGCATTAATCATCCTAAGTAAAAGGGGGCCAGGCAAGCAAAGCAGCCAAGGTGAGAAAGGGTCCAAAAGACAAAGTCAATGGTTCATTTAGAGACTGTTGGAACCAGCTCTGGCAGGTCAACAAAGCATCACAGAGGTCTTAACATTGGTGTTGTGCCTTTGTGCTGTTTTGAAAAGTATGTTGTTGAAGAATTTATTTCACAAGATATTTTTCATGCTGATTTGTGCACAGAAAAATGAAATTCTAATTCTGCAGGATCCTGAGCATCACGTGTGTATCGTAGGGGCCGATGATTTTCATGTTGAAATGTGAAATTATTGATCATGTCACAGTATCAGCAGCTTCTTTTCACCTGAGCCATAAGTGGATTAGATGCTTCATCGCATACTATGACCTCATCCACACCTCCTCTCCTCCCTTTGCTCTCTCCTCTACCTCTCTCCTCCCTCACTGCTGCTGACTAATACCTCCCTCCTTCACATCCAGTGTATTTTCCTGCTTGGACACACACACACACACACACACTCAGAGATATGCGGAAACACACTCACTCACTATTTCTATCTCTACAGGACTCAAAAACAGATCCATCTTTTCCTCTTGTATCTGCATTGCGTGAATTGCTCCCTAACTTTGTCCCACACACACACAAACACACACAAACAGAAAGCATCAACTCTTAGCTCCACTCTCTTTCTTCTACATCACATTTCTTCAAATACAAGTTTCCTCTTCCCCTTTTTCATGTTTCTCTAATGTCCCTCTCTACATCCTCCACTCTCATCCCCCCTCCCTCTGTCTCTGTCTCCCTCTCTCTCTCTCTCTCTCTCTCTCTCTCTCTCTCTCTCTCTCTCTCTCCCACCCTCCCTCCCCCTCTCACTCCCTGTATTTGCTGTTTGCAGGCAGCTCGGGCTCTACAGCTGCAGCGGGCCGGCTCCTGTGATGCTCTGTTAGAGACGGCCACAGCAGCAGCAGCAGGAGGAAGAGGAGGCAGGGAGAAGGAGGATGGCACAGCGATGGAGCTCACCCAGCTCCTCGACAGAATCAGAGCGCAGTGCGACCAGAGCAGATTCCCCGGCCCGGGCGAGAGACACCCCAGCCTGGGCTCTCTTTCAAATCCACTCCCTGGCTCGGTGGGGCCCAGCTGCTCCGGAGCAGCAGCGGCAGCATCCAGGACACACGGAGGAGCTCTCAGTGAGGTACGCATCCTCTCCTGCATCTTCACCTCTCTGTGTCTCTCATGTGATCCTGGCTCTCTGCCAGACAGACACACCCTCAAAACCAACTCCAGGCCGTCCCGTAGATGAGGCAGACTTAGTTTGTTCTTATCTGGAGTTAAAACAAGCTGCAGATTGTTTGTTGACTGTGGTTAAAGGCTTTGGACTCTCCCTTCTTTGAGGTTTGTGTTTGTTTTATGTGATTGTCTCCTCATTTCACCTTCTCACATTCACACACATCCACACTGATGTTAAAGCATCTGATCATCTGTTTTTCATCCTGGTTTTCATAAACATGTATAAGTCAA
Organism: Thalassoma bifasciatum; assembly: GCA_008086565.1. Lineage (NCBI taxonomy): Eukaryota > Metazoa > Chordata > Actinopteri > Labriformes > Labridae > Thalassoma > Thalassoma bifasciatum. Next base: position 106,135 of record RPOG01001047.1, on the reverse strand, counting down.
ACTCAGACTGACCCTTCAGATGTATAGTGCAGTATTTCTTTGGGAGCATTTGTGGACTGAACTCGAGGCGTTTAGCCCGACTGTCCTCTTTTTTGTAATTATAGGGGAGAGCACAGTGTGAGAGTCTTTTATTGCCCCGGTGTCCCTGTGCCATAGCACAATGACTTTGGCCTGACAGCGGCAATAAAGTGCCTCCTCTGAAGGCTGTGAGTTCCCACTGAGCTAAAACGAAGCTTGATTTATTCAGTGCTGTTGTTTACCTTCTCCGTTTATCTGACTGAAACATCAGACACATTCTGCTGCAGTCTGAAGGCCTGCTCCAGATACACACTGATCTTTCTTTGTGTCATTCTCCACATGCTAGCATGAGCTGATGAATAGGACAGAATTTGACATTTGGACTGGGCTCACTTAAAAGGTTAAGAGCGGATGAGAGGAAAAAGTAAATACTCTTCATGAAAGCACAAAGTAAACATGCCGTCCATTATCTCCTCCAGCGACCCATGACAGCAAAGAGCTGCCCTGCAGAAGGTGACTGTATGTAAACTGTAGCATCTGTTTACATTGAGATTGGGATCTTTGAGGCTTGAGATAGGAAAGGTTTACATTTAGATTCTGAAACACTTGCTTTTAAAAGTCAAATAATATATTTATCTGTTTTGTGGTGTCTGTATCTGCAGCGCTCTAAAACAAACACTCTTCATGTTGAGTACAAAAACAAAGGGGACCAGGTGGCCAAGCCGCCTCTTTCCTGTCATGTCTGTCACTGTCAGTCTGTAACAGATGCTAAGATTACTTATGCACTTATTAAGGTGCTGACAGACTCAACAAAACACCAGTGTTTGCCCACCTGAGGTGAGAGCAGTTGGTGGTGTAGTGGCTGTGATGGAGGGCAGAGCAGAGACACGCACACAGAAGAAAAGGTGCAATTACTCACAAATCAAATCTGACGGTGTCCTGTATGTTAGTGTGGCTGGGAGGAAGTGTCCATAAATTCAGAATGTAAACTCTGGAAATCAGTCAGGAAACAATATCTTATTTCATGGATTACCTAATTTTTTTTTTAAAACCATTTCACCCTCTCTTTTTTGTCTCTCTGTGTAACTTGATCAATGTGCCTCTGTTTCACTCTGGTTCACTTTTCTGATTCCTCATCCTGATTCTGTATAAATTGTTGGCATGTAGATCCCTTCTCTCTTGTTATTGCATCATCATATGCTGATATTTTACAACTCATTTGGCCAATAAACAATATTTTTCCACACACCAGATTGCAGTGATTATCAACTTTCTTCTGCATTGGACAATTTGGCCTATTTCACAACGGACAGAGTGAGGAAACACGACCTCTGTTCACATGTTGCACCATGCATGTCTTCTTGGCACTGGGGACTTCTTGCCTAGGTCCAGCATTTAATCAAATAGGCAGCGGCCCATTATATCCACCAATAACACACAGATATCTGCTAAATACTTCTGGTCAAATCCTCAATGTGGTGGAAAAGGTCAGTTACTTGGGACACTTAATCAGAAATGATTTGTGTGATGATGATGATGTTTGGTGTCAGTGCTGTAAGTTGTATACATAGTCGAATATGCTTGCACGCAAATTTCAGATATGTCCAGATGAGGTTAAGATTGAGCTTTTTAGATCCTACTGTACTCCACACTGCTCAACTATGGTGCAACTACAGTAAAGCAAAGATGAAAAAGTTACAGGAAGACTGATAGATAGAATTGACAGTGTGGCTCTGCCTTTTTAACCATTGTACAGACTTAAAGCCAAAAAAACCCCGTTACTGGAGCCAGCATTGTGCAGCCAGAGTCTGCGCAGTAGAGAATTAAGGTGGAGCCAGGTAACAAAAAAGCAATGAACACATTTATTTATTTCTCTTTTTGGCTATTTTTCCTGAAGCTTCTTATATCCCCGATAAATATTACACACAAACAGCAGCTGTAAAAAGAAAACTGAACTCGGTTTTTAATGTCTAAAAACTGAGGAAAAAACCTACTCCTCAGAAAAAAGAGGACTTGAATGCAATGCAGCAAAATAACATAGAGCGTCTTATCATCTGTCATCTCCTCCAACATGACATGTGCTGCTGTCAAAGCCTCACATTATAGTAACTGTAGTAACGACTGGTGAGCTGATAACTGCTTCTTTGTCATTCCTTGGTTGTATGACAGGTGTCCACCAGTGTAAATAACCTCAGTCTCACTATGCATTACTACAACAGAATAACTGCGTGTTTTTTATTGTTCAAAATAACTTTTTTAAGAAATGTTGAGGTCAGTTCAGCCTGATAGGAGATAAAGAATGATCTTCAACTTCCTTAACTAAAGGAGCCATGTTGTCTGGAATTATCAGCCATGAAAAGTTTAAAACACACAACAATTTTAAAAATTTGCATAAGCGCTTAAACTCATAAAATAAAACACCCCTACACATTGAGTCACTGAAGGAACAAATTAGACGGATTAGCTTACATAACTGCAGCTTCTTGTTTGTTTTTTGACTTTTAAATGACGGTTATTAGCGAGCTGAGTCAGCCTGGCTGCTTCACTGCATGTGAAGAGGATGTGAGGACGGAGGATGTGAAACGATGAACAGCTGCACAGTGTCAACACAGCTGGTAGGGCTGTGTACACACAGGTCTGAGTACCTACTGCACTCTCTGTTTACCTTCTGAGGGAAACACACACCACCTACAGCGCCACCTGTGGCTGCTCCTGCACTGCCTGTACCACTGCTTTCCAGAGGAGAGAAACGGTTTTCACCTTGGAGTTGTTCAAGCTTTTGATTGGGTCTAATTGTCTATTAAAGCAGGGATATCTTCTAGTAAACCACCTACATGCCAGCAATTCCTGCACACTTACACAATTCATCCATTTCCATTAATTTCAGAATAATCATTTTTCCTTCTTTGTGACATGAAGCTGAGGATCTGTGTTAAATCAGAGCAGATGTTTTGGGGCAATTTGATTTGGAGTCATGTTGGCAGATTTTTGTGTTTATGTGTCAAAGTTTCTACATCAACTCTGACTGTTGTCCTTCCACTCAGGAGGAGGCAGCATGGGCGCAGGTGAGCCTCGGCGGCGCCGCGCTGAGGGAGGCACGGGCCGAGCTCGCAGAGGCCAGAAGGCAGTGGCACTCCCTGCAGGTGGAGATAGAGACGCTCCATGCTTTGGTGAGAAACACATTCAGACTCATATCAACGAAATCTTCAGTCCTCACACTGATGACACTTCTTCTGTGGTTAAAGGTAGGGTTTAATCAGGATGACAGGTTTGAAGAAAAAATAAAAACACATTAGAAGACTCAAAAAGAACATTTTACAAAAACTTCATTCACAGGATTTTATTTGTTCAGGTTCAAGTCAAGTTTATTACTTATATCCCCAAGGTTTTCAGATGTGCTGCTGGCAGAACATTTTAAATATAAAGCTCTTTAATTCTTTTTTCCCCATGATTTAGTGTTATGGCATTGATCTAAAGATGATTGAGGCTCAAGGACAAAACGTATTTAATTGCATGCACTGCAAAAATCCGGAGGAAGTGTTTTTGTCTTATTTCTGGCCAAAAATGTCTCAAAAAACTTGATTTAGCTGCAATCACCTGACAAGTCCAGAAAAATGTCTTGTTCAAAGCTGAAGTTAGTGACAAAATAAAAGCTAAATCTGACATTGAGTGTGACATTCCTTAAATGTGGTCATTTTCCAGATGTAAACAAACTTGGTATATAAATTACATTCATTCAAATGGCACCTTTTTCTTTGCTTTGCCACAAGTAATTCAGTTCTTAATTGTGGCTCATGATTTGTTAGATGAATGTGGCAGATTTTATGAAAAAAACAGGAGCTGAGCACATTTTTCCACTGCATTAGTCCTTTTTTGGATTTTGAAGTTTATGGTTGTGAGTCTTATCCAACTTTAAACCTAGAATGAAAGATCCCTTTTTACCATTTGATAGGACACTGTACACTGTAGTTGATGCCAGAGATTACCTTTTGTCCATGAAAATCTTTATACTGATTCTGGTACATGAACTGGGAATGTGAAAAAAAACACATCTATTGCATCAGAGCTTTGTTTGGATGATAGAAGTTTCAGGTATAAACTGAGTGAATCTAGTGTAAGATGTGTAAGTATTTCACAACTAAACCTGATTCTCACAAAGATAGCAGCGAGGCACAGCACAGACTTGGCTTTAGTTCCCAGCAGAAAGGCCTGAGGCAGAGCGAGCCCACAATGCAACTCTCTCCCTGTGATGGAGGGCAGCCAGTGGGCAGAGGAGAGATGCTCCTGTTTGGAAACTCTTACATCATCCACAGTTACACTTATTTCTTTTCCTTCACACTTTATTCTTAAAAGATACTGTGAGCATGTGCAGCAGAATGTTAGTTCAAGACACATTTTCAAAAAGGATCAGTGCAGTGATTGTTTTTCTGTTGTGTTGTGTGGTTTGGAGTGGTTGTGACTGGTCGTGTTTTATGGTTCGTCATAGACTTTTTGCACGTGAGGTCACAACGCCAGCCCACCTAATGAGGCAGTGAGGCATTGGATGGCCCAACTGGAATTTTTAGCATCAAGGTCAACTGCTTACAACAACTGCTAAGCTAGCTGATAACAATCTGACCTAGTCATAGCTCTATCTTCACTTCTTTAAAGGTAAAAATGGGGCCTAAAATAGATCATAACTCAACAGTTGTTTTGAAAAAACTTATAAGCAGTGACACACTAATGACATTAGTGCTACCAAGCTATACATATAACCAAAATTATACTTAAAGATGACTACATATGCTGAACATCATCTAAAATCAGGTTTTAAAAAAAAAACCCACAAAAGTCTTTTCCCCTCAGATTCTGCTGTTTTACCCAAGAGATTAGAGCTCTGATCCTAATTTCGTAAATTTCCTTACCACATTTTGAGAGTCAGCGCCCTCTCGTGGCAAGAAATAATGAGTGTACCAACCAACCCCAGTCTCCCCTACTCCATTTTAATACCTGCTCAGGTCAGACTTTCCATCAAAAACCTAGAGTTAGTATCTGTTACTCTCACAGAAGTCTGTGATAACAACAAAGCAGTAAGAAGACAGTTACACAGCAGGAGAATCTATTTCTGTGGATTTGATGGACATTGTGTCATGTTCTGATGAACTACTCTAAGATTTACAAACTCTACAACCAAAGCTTTGCGGAGAAAAAAGATGAATGGCTGTGAACAAAATGTCATGTTTTACCAAATAATAATCATACATTTTATTTTGAAGCCACTTCACACTTCACAAATGGATTAAAAGATATAAAAAGATGCACAAAATACTGTAAATAAAATAAAAAGCAGAGTAAAAGAAAGAATAAGATGGGTGAGTGAAATTAGAGGGAGAAAGCAGCTTTGACCAGATGGGTTTTGAATCGCACCAGTGTGCAAATGCTTCACAGCTCATTTAGGACTCAAGAGTTTAACTAAATAATTACTGGGACAAATGTCACGACACCGGGGCTGTAATGGGTGAAATGAAACTGATACGCCTGCTCACCCTTTTTCAAGCAAACAGTGATGAACCAGAGTTTTTAAGTTCAGTTTCTGTTGTGGTTCAGTTAATAACTTAACCAAGCAACAAATGAAGGCCTACTTCATCAATCTGCACCCCTGACAGTCGCCTAGAACAAAGAAAGATGTGTTAAAGAAAAGTCTGTATCTACGACAAATGCATACTTTTGTAAGAGTCATGTCTTTATGACAGTGAGTGACTGTACTCATGGGAAATGAAGTCTGTACCTCAGAAAAAAAGCATCAATGGAACATAAAGATGCTTAATGACTCTAAACTCAGTGTCTTAATAACTTCCTTCTTTTTGCCTCTAAAGGAGAAAGGCCTGGAGAGCTCCCTGCAGAATACCCAGCGGCTCTACTCCAGCCAGCTGCAGGACCTCTCCCAGGTGATCGCAGGTCTGGAGGGGGAGCTGGAACAAGTGAGGAGCGGACTGGCAACCCAGCGCCAACGCCACAGTCAGCTCCTCAACACCAAGATGAAGCTGGAGCAGGAGATCGCCACTTACAGACGTCTGCTCGATCGTGAGGAGGGCAGGTGAGGACAACAGAGAGGAAACTTAGGAATAGGAATGTTTGAGGAAGAAGGAAGTAATTGTTGAGCTTTGTGGCATAAACACCAACCAGGAAGGTAATCTTATTTTTTCAGCTGGTCACATCCACAGAAATATTGACTTTTATAGAGCAGTTTGCCAGTTTGTTCACCTAAAAGTTAGACTCACACATTTTTCAGCACTATGACTAAAATAGAGAGCAGCTTATCAGCGCTCAAGGACAAAAATGACTCCGCTTTCTTAATCTTGCTCTTTGTAAATCCGTCAAGGAGATAGTTTCATGTGTCAGTGTAGTGAAAGCTCCGTATTCTTATGTGGATTATAAAGGATAAGTCATGTAGGAACCGAAGATCCATAATAATTGCAGGTTGAGACACTCATGTCATGCAAAGCATACTGTAATTACATGTTACAACCAGGAGGGGAAATCAACCTGAAATTCCTGTAATTCTACACATTCAGAGAAGAGCTGATGATAAATCAGGAACAGATGACGAAGCAACAGTCACTGATTCATAAAAGTGTTCCAGCTCTGTATCAGACACTTGTCCTGACTGCGTCTGCTGTTTGTCTGCTGCTCTCTTGACGCCTGCCAGAAACAAGCTCTTTTATTAGGGAATGCTCCTTTCTTTTGGCCTGGCCTTTAATTATCCTCTGACATGTTGGCTCCTACACCCATGTGATTGTCATTTTATAGTTGGAGGAAGGTGCAGCAATTTGCTTTTATGAGAGAAGCTGCAGACAGAGAGACTTCAGAGCAGCATCACTGCTCTCACCTGCTTCACGGAATACATGCCAGTGATGCGCGAGTCAGGACCCAGCGTTTGAACTCTCCATTGTTTGTCTGTTTGAGAAGGGTGGTGGCTAAGTGGCAGGCGGCTGTTCAAAGAGCTGAGTGACAAAAAAAGATATGAGAGGCTTTTACATTCTGAAAACTTTCACTGACGAAAGCATTGTCCCTCATACCTCTGCTAAGACTTTTAGACTGAGCTATCAAGACTTAACACCTGTAGTCAGGTGCATCTCAATGAAAAGTGAATCTCCTGTAAACGTTCATTTTTGTCAGCGGTTCCATTCAGAAAGTGAAACTCACATTATTTAGATTTACAGCGACAGTAGTCATTTTTTAAAATCTTAATCTTGATGACCTTACAGTAAAAAGAATAAAACTAAATTCAGTGACTCATAAATAACAGAATAATGTGAAAAAGCTATTATAAGCTAAGAGTGTCACACTTGCTGTGTTGCCATAGTTACCTAGAGAAAGTGACATGACTACTAATTACTCTTTAAAAAGTAATTTACTTAATTGATCATTTGTTTTTTAAATAAACTAAGTAAGATTACAGGTTAGTTTAATATTTATGTGCAGCAGCTGCTGACAACAACACTCTCACACCTCAGCTTTGACAATCGCTTTTGTCCATACTCACTTTTTTGGAAGATCATTCTTAACCCTACCTCCTGACATTTTGAAATGAACTTAAAGACTATTCCCCTTAAAAATGTATATAACCATGTTTTATAAAAAATGAAGAAAGACAGTCTCCCTTTAATTCACTTAACATAAACGCTGATCTTTAGCTGACACAAACCTGCATCTCTCTCCTCCCTGTATTGTTGTTTACGTGTGCCACCGGCTACTTGGTATGCCAGGCACGCGAGTCACTCTCGTGCCAAAGACATGACTTGTTGCATAAGGGACGTTACACCCTGGGATGGGAAAAGAAAGCAAATATATCTCTTAAGTGAGGAAAAGGACAAAGAGTAGTAACGCACAGTAACTTTAATCTGGGAAAGTCACTTTAACTTGCTCTGCTACTGGTGCCTGGATTGCAGGACAGGATGTTGCTGGTTGAGGTCCAGGCTGCTCTCACATTTGTCCTTGGTCGGGTTGTCACTGGTGTTGCTTTTGCAGTCTGAAGCTGAGAATTGTTTGGGGATTTTGACCAATTAGAATCAAGTATTTCACACAGCTGGATGATACGACAGAAAGTTTGACGACAAGCTGCACCTGAGAGGTTGAGGTGGAGTTTTCAGTTCCAGTTTGTCATCTTTAAGTAGTATTGTTCGCACAGCTCTGTAGCATCAGTGTCATTAGAACGTCACTGCCTATAAGTTTTGTCAGAACAACTCCTGAGAGTTTGAATCTGATAAAAGCCCACTCTTCATTTACATCACTCATTACTTATGTATAACATTCACTCTGACTGTGAAAGCAGATATCAGAGGACAGCCAGGAGACGTGATGACGTGTTTGGAGATGGACCAGAGCCATTACTTAAAGTGCAGATGATAAAAATGACAGAATCCAGACTGTTTGAACAGTCAGAGTCTTGGTTTTATAGTTTAATGGCATTAACTTCACTGAGACACTCAGTAGAGCTCAGGTCAGAGGTTATATAGCCAGTTTTTTAATGACGCAAAGCAACAGACAAGCTAAAGCTACAGCTGGAGCTAGGGCAAGAGGTCATCAAAGTTTCATTTTTTAGCATATTGTAAGAAGCTCCACCCCACAGGTTACAGTCACTTTAAGTGCACATGCTTAAAAGGACCTGTAAGGACTTTATAAGTGATCCTGAAAAAGTCTTGATTTTATATATTTGCATTCTTTTTACTTAGTGGGACAAGAGATTATGTCTGGTGTGCACTTTTTATTTCTCCATGGTATTTGGAATCAGTAAGACCTCATGTGTTTCTTTTATAATTATTAAAAATAATAATAATAATAATAATAATAATAATAATAATAATAATAATAATAATAATAATAATAATAATAATAATAATACATGTTATTTATATAGACATTTCACAAAAGTTTAAAAAATTAGCCATGAGATGTAACTTGCACAATATATACTGCTCAAAAAAATAAAGAGAACACTCAAACAACACATCTTATCTCTCAATTTATGAAATATTGCCGTTGAAAGTCTTTTTCCAAAACAAAATAGTGTATAGAGTGTATAGAGAACAAAGCAACACAAAAGTGATCGAATCAAAAATTATTGGACAATTTGATTTCACACGTGTGTGATATACTTGGAGTTACATTACATTGTTGAAGTGTTTCCTTAATTTTTTGAGCAGTTTTTATTTCCTCTATCAATAACAATATATATTTAGTAACGAACTTTTCAACTGATTCATTTCCAGCACAATCAATTTCTGAATTTGCTGTTAAAAATGATCTCAAACTATGCATCTACCATGTATTGGCAAAAGTCCAGTCCAGACAGGGTGCAGATATGGCCTGGTGGTCCATCAAACATGTGGTTTGTGTTCAAGTCTACATGTGGCCCCTTTTCCTGTATGTCACACGATGGTCACTCCCATCTCTCACCCTGTGTCCTGCTCTGTCCACTGTTCTGTCGTCTGATTAAAAACACAGAAAGCCAGAAAAAATAACTTATCAGTCAAGTTGACTTGTATAGCATAGACCTGAGCAGCTGATCCAAGTGCTGCAGGCAGAAAAACTATTGTGTCTGCAGATGTGTGTGCAGTAACAATGAGTTATTAGTCCCTGGTGACAAAGTAGATCACAATCAAATGTCTAGATGGAGCTTACACTTTCACAGAGGAAAGCTTTTGGCTGGTAACACTCCTTTCAAACCAGCATCCTTCTAACCACGAGTCATTGATAGCATAATTGTGTGTAAAGAATCTCTCAGGACTGTCTGTCTCAGTGTCTGTGGAGCATCACTGACACACCCTTGGCAGGGATGTTGGTTTTAGCATGAAGTTAAATGAGACGCCAACTGTGTCGGGGAGTTCTCCTGAAGTGCAGCCGTGCGTTAAGGACGTGATGATGAGGGGGATTTGGGTGGTCCACGCCTTAGTTAGAAGGAGTGTGCAGATATATGCAGAATGAGACGGACGATTCTTTATGAGGCTCGACCTGTCAAAGCCAGCTGAGGCCTGTTTTATCAGGTTGTGTACTTAAAGATTAAAGCTCAAATTACTCACAGGGAGTCATAGATGATTCTTTTACACTGCAAAAACTGAAATCTAAGCAAGTTTTCATGTCTTATTTTTAGTCAAATTTGACTTATTATTCTTGATATGAGCTATATTCTACTGATAAGTCCAGGAAAATGTCTCATTTCAAGTTATTTAAAGACAAAAATGAGGTCTGAATTGCTTGTAACAAGTCAAAAAATGTGCAGATGAAAAAAGTTTCTTGTATTAAGACATCTTTCTAATTTCAAAAAATTTACGAAAGAATTTTCCTTCTCCCTTTGGCAGATTTTTTCGACTTGTTAAAAGCAATTCAGACTTCATTTTTTGTCTTTTAAAAACTTTAAATGAGACATTTTTATGACCTGATCTGGTGAATGTGACTCAAATCATGAAAAGTTAGACAATGTTTTAAACAAATAAGACATAATGACTTGCTTGGATTTCAATTTTTGTGGTGTAATGTCTGCAGCTTTTCTGCTCTTTTTTTGAGAATCTCTTCTGTTTCTATGGTGTCATCAGGCTCAGTCTACAGCTTCTAAAAAACCCAAGTTGATTTATAGCATTTATCATTTCCTTTGGATTGGCTACTGAAAAACAAACATCCTTGAACAGGTGAGCTAATGTTACTGTGTTTGGACGGAGGCTCAAGGCAAAAACTAAAATCTAAGTGTTTTTTTGTTTGTTTGTTTTTGTTTTTGAAAAATATTGTGTTCGTTTTTTTTACTTGCTATGAGCCACATTCGCTTGAAAATTCCAGAAAATGTTTCATTTCAAAGTATCTATAGTCAAAATGATGCCTAAATTGTTTGTAGAGAGTAAAATCTGCCAACGCAGTAAGGAATCTTCGAACATTCTTGTTCAAAGACATTATTATAAGAAACTTAGTAAGCTTTTTTTCGATTGTGAAGTAATTTATGCATCCTTTTTGTCTTTTAATTCATTAAGCACGAGGGTCTGATGTGCGACTTGGATCTCTATCTTAATAAGAATCAGCCAGATGGAGAAAGATAATTTTCTTCAAAGCTTCACAGAGGGCCAATCTCAATGTTCACACTCACACACTCATTAACTTTGAGGCACGTCCTCACAAAGTCAGCGAGGTCTTTGTGTTGACCCACTGTCAATTCGTACCAGACTCACTCGTTCACTTTCTAGGTGATCTCAATTAAATGTGTAAAGGCTTAGGGTTCAGAGATGCAGGGGCAAAATTAAAGTTCAGCTTAAGTTTCATAAAAATGGCCTTAAGAAAAAACAATTCCTTGTAACACAAAAGCACATGCTCCTGAACAAACCAATCAGAAGCGAGGTTTACCAGATTCTGCTCTAACAACAAAAACACATTTAATATTCTTACATGAATACATGTACATGATCTTGAAATGAAACATTTTCTGCATTTTTCAAGTGAATACGGCTCATATTATGTCAAATGTAAGTCATTTTATTACAAAAAAAGAGGCATACACACTTGTATGGCTTTCAGTTTTTGCACTGCAGCTACTTGGATGTATTTTGCTGAGATAAGAGGCATCCTGACTGTTGAGTCATCTCCCTGTAGACAGGACTGTGGCATCAATCTTCTCATCCAACCATCAAGAAAGAAAAACACTGAGATAATTTTTACTGGTTTTACGCTGCAAAAAGAGGGAGTCTAAAGATGAGATAAAAGCATCAAATTTGATGAGAATTCTGTTCAAAAGCCATGAAATTTTCTGCCCATGCAACAAATCCATTTTGCATTAGCAGCATTTGAAAATATCCTTGTAGTATTATAATTATTATAATTTTGGAAAACTTGATTTATGACGTTCTGATAAAATTACAATAAATTGACTTAACTTTTAGTGACACGTTAAAGGATGATTCATCAGTTTAAACTAATATAGTTTGATTTAAAAAAAAAAAGAAAAGAAAAGTGCACACCTGTCAGTACATGATTTTCAGGTGCGCAGCAGTCTCACTCCAGTAAGATGCCACTGTGAAAACCATGGCAACACACAATTCCTGTTTCTGAAAGACAGAGGGGAAGTTTGTCCCAAAGCTGCCGCTGTAATTAAACCCTACACCCTGATGAAGGGACTTCATTCAGCTGTGAGTGGGACTTCTGACAGAGAGCACTCCATTACGGAGGGGGAGGGTGGAGGGTTTGGTTTGAAAAAGGGCCTGAGGTACAGGTATAGAGCATGATTGAGCAGGATTATTCCTGTAAAAGTTAACATTTCATTTTTTTAGGAAAATTCTGCATACTCAGAATTCCTGCCCATCCTTAAAAAGTCTTAAATTCATGTATCTGAAACCAAGGCCTTAAAAAGTCTTAAATCCATTAAAATGTTACATTCTAGTCTTAATTAACTCACTCAAAGGTTTTAAATTTGTCAGGGCAGGATTTGTTGGTGTTTTGTTGTTTTCCTTTTTTTTCACGTGACTTTACGAGAAGGAGGTGTAGAGTGGATACTGTCTTAAAAGCTGCTGATATAAATTGTTATCTGCATCCTAGCTTGCCAGTCTGTGGCTATGGGTCACTGTTTGCACTTGTACATCCAGCCGTTAACCAGAGAGCACTGAGGATCACTTTATGTTCAATAAACAGAGAAAGGGTAAAGTTAAAAATAGTTGTGCCCAAAAGTTTACACCCCCCAGCAGAATTTCTGATTTTTGGGCCTTTTCTCAGAAAATATGAATGATAACACAAAATCCTTGGGTGAAGACATTTATTGAGAAAAAAAAGTGTTTTACTCTTTTTAAATCATTATGACAACAGAAACTTCAAAAATGACCCTGTTTAAAAGTTTACACAACTCTGGTGGTTTTGTCCTGATAAATGCACAAAAGTGAACACAAATGTGCTTGAATGTCAACTAAAGGTAACCATCCTCACCTGTGATCTATTCACTTGTAATCAGTGTGTGTGTATAAAAAAATGAACAGGGTCATTTTTGAAGTTTCTGTTGTCATTATGATTTAAAAAGAGTAAACACAGTTATTTGTTAATAAATGTCTTCACCCAACCTCTAACCATGATTGACAGAAAGGTTTGTGTGTTATCATTCATATTTTCTATGAAAAGGCCAAAAATCAGATAATTCTGCTGGAGGGGTGTAAACTTTTAGGCATAACTGTATATCTATAGTGTTTTTGGTCTTAAATTTCCTTCAAAGCGGCATTAAAAAGTCTTAGATTTGACTTTCAGAAAACTTAATTCTTTAAAACAAGGTTAGATATCTGACATGTCTACATCCAATCATTGGTAGTACATTCCTTTAACCCCTGAACTGCCCCTCTCCCTGCAGGTACATGGGTCGTAACGTGCCACCAATGAGCCTGCGTCCTTGGAGGTCGCCTGTCGTTGAGCAGAAGGAGAACGGCCTCGAAAACGGCTTCAGTGACCCGGCTGTTACCCCGGACGAACCAAAGTCTGAGCCCCTGCCCGAAATACCCTCACTCCTCCCCACAGAGAACGGGCTGAAGAAAAGCATCCTGCACAGACAGCAAAGCCTGGTGATACTCACAGGTAACACACACACACACACGCACATAAACACTCTCACTCCAGTCACCTGTTATTATGATTCACCTTTAATGTGTTCCCACAGAACCAGAGCAAGATAAAGACCTGCCAATCTCCACAGTGAAGACTCAGGAGATTCTTCAGGGCAACGTGGTGCGAGAGAGCGCGGAGGGTCACGGCACCATCGAGTGAGTATCGATCTTTCTGCCCCACAGTGACCTACAGTCAGCACCTCTGCTTCGTACTGAGATGTAGGCATTAAGTAGTTAGTGCACCATCTCTTCAGAGCCAAAAGTTCCTCCTAACGAAGATTAATTCCTTTCCCTCTACAAAACATAGTTTCGTGCTTCTTTAATCTCCTGACACCTTCACACCTCTTTAACTTTAACTCAGTGAGGATTTTATGGACTCATTACTCTTTAACGGCACAACCATGCGTGTCTTCTCCACCCTGGCGGCGTCTGGTCCAGCAGACAACAAACCCTCTGCGTTTGCATGTTGAACAAGTTAGAGGAGGCAGAAAACATTTAGCTGGCTGCTCAGGTTCCCATGAGCGGCTCATCATGGGAATTTTCCTGGGTTAATGGCTTGTGTTTGATGTTCAGATACCCGGCGGGTGTGGAGTCTTCAGGGGTGTGGCACCTGTTATTGTTGGAGGACACGAGGGTGGAATTCTTTGTTCATGCTTCAGGTGTTGTCAGCCACAGATACACATTCAAAAAAATTACACACACACAAGCAGAATGTAACACAGAGCTCTGTACAAACACAGCAGTGAGCCAGAGTATTTACTCAGTCTGTACGCAGCCGTCAGCTGATGGTTGAGATCCTCCATCACTTCATTTACTCTTACAGCACATCCAGACTCTATCAGCCTGCCCTCTCTGTTAGTTTTACTTTAATATTCCTTAAATATTTCTTTGAGGGATGCTGTCACTGCTCATAATCTAGCAGATATAAATTCTACATTATGAAGCAATGTGCTGATACTCAGACATCTTCTTAGTGATCTGGACATCAGCTCAGGGCTTGGACTGCCGGAGTTTTAGGTCATTTCAAATCAGATTCATCCATCATGACATCAGTAGAGACAGCTCAGCTAAAAACTCTCTGATCTTGTAACACCTGCCTTTCCTGTCTTCTCCTCAGGGAGGTAGAGCATACACTCAGTTGTGAGCATGAGCCAGTACAGGCTCTTCTTCCTGCCTGTGCTTTCTCTATCTGTGTGGGAGTGTAGGAAGTAGCTTTCTGTATGAGAAGCTGACACACCTGTGTTATGAAATAAATGTGAGAAGTACTTTTCCATGTTTTGAGGGAAGAGAAAATCAGTAGATAGAGATGCAGAAGGAGCAAACACCTTTTTCTAATCTAGTTCAACTTAACACTCTCATTCAGTGGCGCCTGATGAGGAAAAGAAACAGTCAAAGTTCAGGGTTTCTTGGGGTGTCAGATCTCTAAAGCCCTGTTTATATGAGGTTTCAGCTGGAAACAGTGAAAAAAGTCTGAGCCCACATGAAAACCCTGGGAGACTGAAGACACTTTAGTATATAAGCTTGGCCTGTAGTTGGCAAATAATTGTAGAGGCTTTAGTGCTCCATTTGAGAACTATTTCTTTCTAGTGATTTCTGAATTTCTCTTGTTTTGAAGACAATTATTAAAAACATTTTTAGCCCCAAATATCTCTGAGGCTGTATTCTTAATCATTCTAATGTATTAACTTCTGTCTTTTCTTCACCATTTCATGACTTGAATTAAGCCTTGTTTCATCTAATGCTTTTTTTTTAACTCTCAATGACTCACAGAGCACATTTTTGCATCATGGTCAATGCAATCAAACATGTCAGCTGTAGGAGTTGTTGAGATTTTGCAGATTGCACCAAGCTTCAGCTTCATAAAAGGAGCCTATGCACAGTCTAAATCTGTGTTGGACATTACCAGATATATTAAGGTTTTCTTCAAGAACCTGACAGAAACTGTTAACACACACACAATTAGAACATGATTAATTGCAGTGACAACATGAATGCATTGTCAGATGAAAGCTGTGGGCCACACTTTGGGCCTGACTTTGGACACCCCTGCTTTAGAGCTGTGTAGAAGAGTTAGAGGCTTAAGTAGAGGTGAGCTGATGGTGCAACAGATGCACATTTTGTTTAAAAGCAGTCAACAGACTCAGCAGCATAAGAACGACATAGCAGTCTACTAATATTATTGTTGTTGTCCGATTGGTGCATAGTGATGCCACAATGAAATTGTGATACGCACACACAAAGCAGAGTGTAACATCAGTGTTTCTACTGTAAACTCTGGAGGTTGTTTTTAGTTGGCAAAAATGCCATTTCTGTGTACCATAAGGTGAAACATAACAATACCTTTAACCCTAAAACCGTTGTCGTGTAAACGGTTCTTAAGGTGTTATTTTTGATGGCCAGCCATCTGGACACACTCCTGCTTGTCAAAGGTTTCCCCAAGTAATTTCATCTTTCAAGGGGGATTGTTTTGCAGTGATTTGTTTACAACTTTTAGCTCCATTTCTTTGTTGCGCTGTGAGCAGAAGACACTGAATTCAGAAGAAGACTGAATTTGATGATGGACAACAGCAAAAATGCTACAAAAAGAGGAGTCCTAAGAGAAAAAAGGCAGTGATTTTGACCCAAACATCTTTTTGTGGATGCTGTTTTCAAGCATT
Source organism: Thalassoma bifasciatum (assembly GCA_008086565.1). NCBI lineage: Eukaryota > Metazoa > Chordata > Actinopteri > Labriformes > Labridae > Thalassoma > Thalassoma bifasciatum. The sequence continues at coordinate 89,865 of RPOG01001047.1, read as the reverse complement.
TGTCATAACCTTGTTTCAAAATACAAAGAGTCCGTGTAGTTAATTCTCCTAAAGCCACAGCTACATATCATTGATTCATTTAACTTTCAAATTAAATAATTTTTTTTCAAATTCAGTTCTTTTCTGCTCTGTGGGCGCTAAAACAGGTCTCATTTAATATATCTGACAATGATTGGCATAGTTTTGATTCAGACAGGTTGACACAGTTGACTCCCAGCGTGCTGGTCCTGAGTTTACTATAGGCCTTGCTGTGTTTGCTGTTATGATATAACACGGCTTCTTATTATGTCATCATCATGAGTTTCTATCTCAGGTGATATTTCATGAAGAGAAAGTGCTCCCATGCTGCCCTCTTGTGTCACTTTGTAGACATCATGTATAAGATACTAAGAGGAAGTGTGAAGCTGAGTTAAGCTGTGGCCTCCTCGTGTGTAGAGGATAAGTTATGCTCTCTTTTTATCCTTTAGGCATATCTTTTCAAATACGTACAGCAAATAGAGAAGCACCTTTTCAAAAGGTTTTGTGAGTTGAGCCTTAAAACAAACGTGATGTGTATTGTCATATCAAATAACATTTTTTTCTCTTCCACTCTTCATCTCTCCCCCCAGGACGGAGAACATTGATAAAGTGATCAAGCAGTGGGAGGGCTCTTTCTTCAGAGGGAACCCAAAGCTGAGAAAGAAGTCTGTGTCTCTGCGCTTCGACCTGCACATGGCTGCAGCAGACGAGGGCTGTGCGCAGACCAAACAGGACAGCCTGCCTGACGTGGAGGTGTGTCTCATCATGAAGAGATCCCGCAGCATCCCGACCATCACGCCATAGCGCCATAACTCGGTCACTGTGGGGAGAAGACACCAGAGTGCAGTTACAGAAATGTGTTAATGACAGCTGGGATATTACCATCCAACACGCCAACATGCCTACATGCTTAATATGAATTTGAAGCTACTGCGCTCATCGTACTTTGCATAACAACAGATGAATAATCTGATTTTCTCTTCAAACCTGGCGGGATGAGCGTCATCCAGCAGGCTTTAGATCTAACAGGAGCTTTTTATTGTGCCAGAAACACATCAGATATAACAGACCTACATACAGAGGACTACTAAATAATATGTACACATTTCTGTCGTCACTCTAGAAACAGTAAGTGTCTGTCAATACTGCGGTTATCTCCACTACCTGCTTAACTACAGCTTAGTCCTAATAACACTGGATTCATGTGTGCAGAAACAGATGAGAGGCAAACAGAGGTGGAGAGTCACAGATCAGTTTGAGCTTCTGTGAATTTATAGAAGATGAGATCAGGCTGAATATTTATTTACAGTAACTTAATGATATTTTACGAGTAAGCCTTTAGCTCCCACCCATTGTTTAATCTGCATCTGAGAGCAGTTCGGAAGTTAAACCTGTCAATAAATAACAAATAATATATTCATTCGAGAAGAGCTTTATTATATATATTTTAAACACAATTTTTTAGATGAAAATTTAAGGTAGAGTTTATAATGGTAGCAAAGTCCTCTCTGCTGCAGCGATTGTTTGAGTTAATTCTCACAGATGATGATAAAAGCCAACAAGGCCGACCACAGTTAGATTTATACACTTATTTACATATTACAGATTTTTTGAATAACTAGTCTTAAAAATCACAGTCATGTCTGCACACAATATGTAATATATTTGTCCAAAATAATACCAGAGACATCAGAGTCTTGTGACTAATAGACCAGTTTATCAGGTGAAACTCTGATAAGAGTGTCACAGAATCCCTTTTAAAATCAGGTTTAGACTTTCAAATTTCCTTCATTTGATTAAAAATATGGACAAAATTGGGGTTAAATTTTACGTAAAACCATGCAGACGGAATATTTTTAAACTGTCTTCTACATTTTTTGGTTACTATAAGACCCCCTGGATGACAAAGCCGAGATGACAATGCAGCTAAATTTAGGAAACACTTTGACACGTGCACTTAGTTTGTCTAATTCTCAAACAACCAATTTAAGTATGAATCAAAGGCCTTTTTTGTTTACATTTTTTATGGATTGGTCTATTTGTGTATTTCCACAACAGGGAGTCGTCAGTTTCTAGCGCTGCTTTTCAGGTGCTAAAAAGTTTTGGAAACCTGAATCTAATGCACGAGAAAATTATTGGAACAGATCAATTGTTACATTAGTCAAACTTTCAGGAAGAGAAACAGAAACTTCTGAAATGATAGAAAGTTATTAACCCATTTTAATTTAAACTCTAAAATCCTAATCTGCTTCTCCAGGCTGCAGCTGAAGAACCTCAAAAGTGACAGCATTTGGGATCAATGACAAGGCTGGTTGGCAAGTCAGTCAAGTCATGAAACACACTGTCTGGAAGTATTTTTAAGATCAGTGACCTTTTATCTGGCTCATCCTTCACAGTTTTTATGAGCTGAGGAGTATCAACTCTATCTTCTCTTGTGTTTTATTTACAGCAGTATAGAACAACTTTCCTCCAAGAACCTTTTACGACTCTTTGGTCCCACCCTCAGGTGTTAGCAGAGCTTTGACTTTAATTAGAAATGAAACATAAACAGTAATGTAACAGTACAGTCACTGACCTTAAGGTGAAGGTCCCTTTAATTAAGGTTTGATGAACTGCACAGAGTCAGTTTAGCCATTCTGGCCTCTGTGTCATCCCTTAATTACTGGTGAAGGAAACCTCAAAGGTATTAGTCGTCTTTAAATAGATTCAAATGAAAGCACATTGTCTTAAAATTTTTGCACACTTTAGTATATTAATGGCTAACTTGATTTGAAGATAAAAAAGTAGTTTTATATTATAGATTTTGTTTGGAGATTGTTGCAATTCTTTGTCTGTCAAAGGCCAGTGAACATGAAGAAAGTTTGAGAGGGATTATTTAAAATATGATGTTCCACCCTCACTAACAAACCTTTAATTTTAGCACTGTCCCTGACATTTGCACTGCAGATACATCAGCACTCAAACGAACATCAGCACTGACAGATAAGCAGACTTCCACGGGGGTGTGTACTTTCATTGTGTGTGTGTGTGTGTGGTGAAAGAAAACCCTTGGCTTCATTTCCCATGTATCTTAAAAAGTCCTGCTCACTGTGATCTTAACAGCAGTGAGGCCCTTTACACTCACCGTGTGTCTCAGAGAATTTAGATGACCTGTCTTCACCAGAGGGGGGCAGTCTTTGTAAATAGTTAACACTGCAGTGTATCCTCAGCGCTCGACTCGGGTTGTGTAGCACACGCTATCTGTTACACCTTAGATTAAAAGTTTTTATGCTTTTCTGTTTTAAGTTGGCACCAAAGATATGAAACCTAAGAAAAGGACTTTGTGCTTTGCATCAGGTGCCTCAGAAAAAGTTGAGAGTATTTACAGATATTATCTATGCAGTTCTGTGCTTGGTTTTGCTTTGCTTCATGAAGCACACTCTTCATTTTCTCTGTAACTTTAGAGTGAAGCTCAGCTTTTATCTTTCAAATTATCATTTCAAATAAAAAAAAGAAACATGCATGGTGTGGTGTTGTTTCTTCAACCATACTTTCATGATTGTGGTCATAGTTTTATTACTAGAGTACACAATTCATTGACCTCAGCTTCCTTTTTGTTTGCAGGTAGATGATGGTGTATAGATAAAGTTATGACAACCACACTTACCTCTTACCTCTTTCAAACATCACAATAAGTTAACAGACACAAGCCTCGCAGCAGGTCAACGTGTTTATTTTCCATCATGACATTGTGAAAAAATACAGGAATATACAAAGAATACAGTCCAACAGTGCAGTATAATAAATACAATCTGAAATATACAACAGGAATATCTGCAAACTGCTTTGAAATGAAAGGACGTCACTGTACAAAAAAGGTTCTTTACTTCCAGTCAAGTTCAGGTTTAGACTTCAATTTACATGAGAGCAGTAATTATTTGCACAAAAATTATTATTAAATTCAGCAGTGTATAATTACAAAAATGATCTGTGACAGCACAATCTCATATTGCTGGTTATTCTGGACCCTGAAAATCTCTTTTAATCTGACCATATTTTGAGTTTTGGTAGTCCTAATTGACTTAAAATTACCAAGTTTAGGCTAAATCTTCAGCCCATATCAGTGTGAGAACTGTTAGGACCACCAGCTCAGACAGATTATATAACAGAGTTAGAATAATGAAGTAAGGGTCTGAAGACCTCATTGTGTATTGTGTGGTCTCACTTCTTGAGTGTCTAAAGCTTGGCTATGGCTGCTTGAATGACATCGATGGCTTCGTTGCAGGGCTGCAGGGGGTCATACTCTGCAAACACGTGGCAGACATTTTCCATTCCAGCTTCAACACCTTTAGCCACAAAGCCAAACATCCTGTGGGAGGAAAAAACAGTGAGTGAGGTTTTCTCTCTAATAACACAACAACAATGAAGAAAAGTTATCGACATGTGCAGTACACACTTATTCTGATTAAAAAATAGCAACATTAGGATATCATAATCTACTGAGGTTTAGATTACCTTGCTCCAAAACTGGATCCCCTGTGCCACCTGGAAAGCAAAGAGAGACATGGACATGAGACGTGGATTATTTCATACTGAGAGTATTGTTACTGAGTTTTTGGAGGTTTTTTAGGTGTGACCGGCTGAGTAGAAAAAAGGTTTCACACATGCATGTGTCAAAATCATTGACGTAGCAGTGCAGCACCTGTGCACCAAACACATCTGAATGCTTTGATCAAACAGAGGCCAAATCAAGACACTCATGAAGATTACTTTCACATAACACACTTTCAAACTTTTGAAAAATGCAAAAACTGGAAAAATAATGATAATAATCATAAATAAGCAACTAAGCTACGATCAAGTAACGCCTTTAAGTTATAATTAACAGTTTTGTAGTAAATGGGTTTAACTGTGGGAATCTGAGGTTGTGAGCGTTGGTAGAACCAGCGTGCACCTGGGTGGGCCTGTGGTTTCTAACCAGTGCAAGTGCAGCAGCAGAAGCCATGATTTTTGTTTTTCTTTTGCTCGATTGTTTTCTGATAAATGAGTGATGAAAATTGCAGAGGCAGTGTATAGACACATGTATTTTGCAGGCTTTCACCACATCCCCATGGTGTGTTGATGACCTATTGTGATATCTAATGGAAGAGGAATTCGGTGTTTTGTTTTGTTTTTCCCAAAATGTGGCCACTGTTATGTTTCTTGCTAGTTGACTGAGATGGTACACAGACAAACAGCTTTTTTTAATGTATGAAGTCATACTGTCCTTTTGAAGTCTGCTAATTGCAGTGTCCAAATAATGTTATGAGACACTGCTGTGAAGTCCATTTGCAGTTAAACGCCATAGCTATTTTAATTCACCTTAAGAAACTATACAAAATGAAGAATATAGACCTAAATCAGATCAGTCATTAGCAGGTGGAGTGCTGTCCCTTTGTGTTTATCTTTGACATCAGCCCATGTGACTGTATACTCACAATCGATTGTCTGGATCTTCACCACTGTAGCTGAGCAGGTGAGCGGGGTAATGGCGTCTGAAGAAGAGCCTGTTAAAAACAACAACAACTTAAATTTGTTTACCCTGCAACACAGAAACTGCAATAAGGTTGTGATACACTGTAAAATCTCAGCAGCAGAGTGACAGGATGTGTCTTTTCTTACTTCCTGTTGATATCTGTCAGTGTAACACCCTTCAGAGAAACTTTCAGGTTAACTACAGTTGGGGTGAAGGAGCCCGGCGCCTTCCCGAAGGTGCAGGACACCGCCTTCTGCACCGCACAGGGTCCTGTCAACATCTCAGTGGGGACGGCGTTCAGGTAGATGAAATTAGAAGCTATGGAAGAACGAAGAATTCAGTATTAAGAGTGTGATAAACAAGGTAAACTGCAAAGACATTTGACATTCAACATGTAGAACAGTAAACTACTGTAAAATTTAAAACAGCGACAAGTCAATTCAAGTGTGCCCTATTCTATTGCAATACCATTAAAAATGCTTTACACCCCACCTGAAAATCACAGGAACACTTAATTTTCATAATGCATTGCACCCACTCTTTAAATACAGAGCTGCTTATGCAAACCCTGTTGAATGGATCCAAATACATATGGAAAAATAATTTTACCCAAATTCAACTGTGACCAAAGGTGCAAAACTAATGGATGAATAACTGATTTCTTAAATTGTTCATGATTACATGATTTGTCTGAACATTAAACTTATTTGAAAAGATTCACATTACTGTATAGTTTTTAGTGCTTGGAATTTATTAATTATTATTTACTCTCACTTGTAGGTAGCATTTGACAGTAATTTAGACTCAGTCAGGAAGTTTCAAATATGAACTGTGATAAATTTTAACTTGACAGATCAAGATTCAAGCACATCACGGCATCAATAGGTGCTGAATTATTTGGAAGTCTCCGAGAAGTAATGGCCTATTAGCACATTTTTACCTGTGCTGGCTTTCCTTTTAGCATCTATCACAAGGAATTTTGCAAATATAAGATGAGGCCCTTGTAGTTCTTTTATTACCTTTATAGCACAGCTGTGTCACTCTTTTCAGAGCTTTGTTAATACAACAGCAGGAGGAGAGGTGTAAAGTGATGACTTAGCCTGAAGCTAGCACGCCGGGGTGAAAAAAAAGTGAGACCCAACACACACAGTTGAACCATTTTTCACTCTTTGTGTTAATTTCCACCTTTTCGTCCAAATATGTGTAGCTACCAGGCTTTGAGAACCTTTTAAACAAAGTCAGAAACATCCAGAAGATTGAAGCTAGCAACACATTTTAGGAACTTTCTTCACAAAGCAATGCATTTCACATGAACATGGGTCAATGTATTCAAAGCTGGGTAATTTTTATATTTTATTATGTGTTAACTTTCAGGTGACAATGAGTAATTTCCTGTTGTGGTCTCAAACTTTCGTCTCTTTTATCTTGAGAAATTCAAGGGACGACCCCAAGTTTTTAAGATCAAAGCCAAGTATTAGAATTAATACAATTAAGTTCAACACGCATTTGCATGAAGCTTGTTCCAAAAGTCAGAGAATCATATAATTAAACATGTTGGTACAAGGCTGTTACGAAACAGTTTTAACTGAACAGCACATTCATTAACTTTTCTGTGCTGAACAGAGAATGACGTGTTTTTTTTAATGTATTCTTTTTCCTTTTTTTTTTTTTTTTGTATAATTGTCTTGTCTAGTCCATTTAAAGACACTCAGATTTCCATAACTGAGGTTGTGTCTGGACTGACTTCTGATCCTGTTTGCTCAAGCCCTGCCTCAGCCCCACCTCTTTTTGTGGGTTGACTGAAACATCAGATTGAATTCACTTTTTTAATATGATGACCACCATTGTTTGTCTTCAGAACATCTCTTTCGAGAGCAGTGAACCACATTACTGAGAACTAGCAGGCTGACGAGTGATTTTGTCTTACCTGTTTTCTTCTTGTCATCTGCTTCTATTTTCTCATACGTCCTATCATCTGCCACATTGATATCTGTGTAGAGAAAAGAAGTTAAATTTCATCAGTTTCTCCCTCATGTGAATAAAAAAGAGAAACGGAAAAGGTGGATAAATAACCAATAGTTTAGTGTCTTCAGCTGCTTACCTTGGGACTGGAGCGCTAATTTACAGGGCAGAGCATAAGCAGAAATTGTATGCTGGAAAATCAGGGCAGAGAGACTTCCTGCAAAGGTAAGAAGAAAGAAGTTTTGGTTATGATAAACCCTGTACTAAAAGTATCCCATTTGAAAAATGAGTTTCAAAGACCTCAATCTCATCAGCATGATAAATTAGTTACCTTAAAAGCTTGATAAAAAGATTTGGACTGCTAAGTTTCAAGAAGCTGAAGAAAGAATAGCATCTAAATAAGTATTTCTTGCATTAAAGAATGCATATTTAATGAAAAATTTACCATAAAAGTTTCCAAAAGTGCCCAATTTATCAAGTGTGATACAAAAAAAAAGCATCATCAACAAAGTGATTTGGTCATTTTCGCGGGTTTTTCTAAAAGGGTTAGTAAAAATCTAATTTCCAAAAAACTAGAATTATCTTTTTAAAGGGTCAGGCTTTACAGGACTTATCATAACTAAGACAATTACCATTTTCACTCCGACACTTCTGTCAATTTTTTTCTATTATATATGAAATAGCAGTGTAATGCAGATTGTAATTTATACAATTCAGTATGTATAAGCCCAACAAATGTTTAATTGTAGTTTTCTTTTCCTCTTTTTTGGGTACTTTGGGATAACAATGAGATTCATTGGTAGAATTTAAATTTGGGCTTGGGTAACCAAAGGAAGTCATTAATCTGTAGAGGCAGATGCATCAGTGCACATCTCCTTCATCACACCCACACTCACTGATTGGAAAGAGGAGGCTCCCTCCCTCACTTCGGATAAAGACTCTATTTCTGTCTGAACACACCTTGAAGTGATGCAAGGTGTCTGCTCGCCACTGCCCACCCACACCTACGAGGCCAGACATGACTGACTCAGGGCTTACATTACCTGCCATACCAGGATGTTCACTCATGATGAGTGGGTGTTTCACTTTAAAAAGGTTTAAAGTTAGTGAAGTGTATAAGTGAGGTGTCCTGATGGTTGACTCTTACTTACCAAAGTACGGTTCCTGTGAAGAGCCTTTGACGCGCACGCCCTTCGCTGATGATTCAATGAGGAAGTGTCTGATGAGCTCTGAGCTGTTCTCTCCTGATGAAGAAACGGAAAAATTTGTCAAAGAATATCATTTACTTTTAAACAAGGGAGTAATAATCATAGAATTTATAATGAATATGGACAATGTGAGAAGAAAATAGTACAATTGTCATTACTTATGGCTCATGACAGTCACATTTTTGTATGATAACCAGTCATTTTTTTTATTAATAATTGGTGTTTTGCACAATATGACACCAACCTTATAAAACTAAACCACAACACCAGGTGCAAGAAAAATAAATTAAAACATGCTTCTAGATGTGTTGTAGTTGGGATTAATTTCTTTCTTTTTTGGCAAAGACAATATAATAATATCAAGAAAATGAACAACAGTATTTCTACCTGGTTTTATTCCTGATATCTACATCTAGAAATGAAAGGTTAACTCACCTCATCACTTAATTAAAATATTACTGTTTTTGCACAATGGAAAATGACAATGTTCAAATTTCAACCAACCCTTTCATACCAAGATAAAAAAGAGGTATCCTGTTGTAAACTTGCTTTGCATCTTGAATTTAATTCCCATAAAACAATTTATCATCCTCATTAGCATTTATAAGACTCCCTGGTCAAGTGAATTGGTGTTTATGTTTCTAACTATATTGGTTAACTTTACTTTGTCTCAATGCAGACATTTCCAGCGAAATAGCATTGAAGTCAGTAAGTCATAATATCACAATATCTCCCCTCCACTAAGAGTAATTGTGTCATTTTTGTTCATTATCCCTGTGGAATAATTTAGCAGGGGAATATTTCAACCTCCAAAACAACTCTGAACTCTGAAATGCCCTCGATTCCCGACACAGTGTTTCATGTCTTTCATATCCTCCATTCCTGTAAAACAAATAAAAATCTGCAAATGGAGAAGGCCACAAAATTGTTTTCTGAGTGAGGTCCATTTTTCCCTCTTTGATTGCTTACACTGCCATAAACAGCTGGTTTTCTTTGTGTTTACACCGTGCATACTGCGGATGGAAAAAAATAACAACACTGTCTCCTGCCTCACCGCAGGTCGCTGAATGTCATCAGACATGCCCATTCACATCAGCAGTTAGGTAAGTGAATTTTTGTGCCTCTGAGGCAGAATAAACAAATGATAGCAGCAGCAGCAGTAACACTCTGCTGCTCTGTCCGTCTGTTTCAAGACCGTTCTTCTTTTATCTCACCCAACACTACTGCAACCTTTATTACAGCAAATAAGGGAGCAACATTACTCAGTTAGACAGCTGACAGTAGACACATTCAGAACTATTCAGATAAGTGAGAAGAAAAATGGGTACATGTTGTTGAAACAAACAGAGTGCACTATCTGCTATTCACTCTGTTTCATCCTCACTTTGACTCTTTGAAGCTGAATTGAGGTGTAGCAACACAGTGACAAAAGGTGAACACCCTTTGCACCCTTTCCAAAGTAAACTCTCATATCATTCAGGCTGGTACCCTGGTTGTTGTAGTACGGGGGGCATAGGGTGTTGAGAATAATCAAAAAATGTCAAGGATTACAGCTTTAGAAGTCAGTCTCTTGTTTTTAAGCTGGAACATTAACTTGGTAAATTTATGATTATGATTAAAAACTGAAAAATTGAGTTGCAACGGGTATAGTAAAGTTTTTTAGTAGTTTCTTAGTGTATATTGTCATATAGTGTATCTCTCGAACGTACTGTCACGTTTCTTGGTCATGCACCATAACATGTAACATAACTGTATCCACTGTAACACAATAGTAACATAACACGATAGTAACGTATAGTATGGTATCGCAATGTAAGGTAATGCAACATAACTTAGCATAATGAAATGTATCGTAACTATACAACGAAACATATTGTGTTGTTTGACACTTTAGTATGTGATTATTGTATCATGAAGTGTCATATTGCACCGTATCTTCTCATGTGGTACAGTATCATATTGTGCCGTACCATGGTGTATTCCACTGTACTGTATAGTAGCGTGTTGTAACTTAAAGTTTTGTATTTTTTCGGCATATTTTACAGTATGATGTTACACCCTAATGTGTAATGTAACATATTGCGTCTTCATGTTCTGAAACATTTTGTGACATATTGTAACTCATCATATCATACTTAGCATATCATAATATAGCATATTGTAACAAATCGTAACAAATCATGACAAATCGAATCTTCATTTCATATCATACCTTGTTGTATTGTACTGTATTATTTTGGATTGTGTTAAAGTGTGCTGTATAGTATTGTGGGCTAAGTGTGTTTCACATCCTTAATATCAATAAATGACTCAAAAGCAGACATTAGGTGGAGCAGCTGTAGATGTTTACCTGGGTAAGCCCCGACGTTTGAGTTGGCAGATGTTTGGTCAACCTTCATAGCCAGGCCAAAGCTGCCTCTGTAGGACGTGCTGTCTCTCACCACAAACGCACCTGGTTCCTTATCTTTCAGCTGTGCTTCGGCTGGAAAAAGAAACCCAACATAAATAACTCTTAGAGACTGCTTCAGTGTGTTTACTTCTGTCTGTTACATGGACAGTGAAGAAGAAGTTGATCTAGTCTGTGTGTTAGTTTGTGAAATAATCAGATAAAGGTAGCGTGTCTTGTGACCACATTAAACAGCGCTGCCTTCAGTTTTATTTTATTTGTACTTAGCAGTTGGACATGACATGCAGCTGCTATTCTTGATTTTACCCTTAACTACACAAACATCAAAAAGTATTTCAAGAAGACTTCAAAGTAGCAACTGAGATTCTCACCTTCAGCTCTGGTGATATGTGGGCGGAACCAAAACTTTGAAGTGTCCATGACAAACTTCATTGAAGGCTGGCTACCACTGAATCGGGCCTGATAACCTAAAGAAAATTCACAAAAGAATTAGATGTTTAACCACACATCAAAGTTTGGCTGCAAATAGAGTTCAATGACAAAGCACTCACTTTGCGGAGTAAGGGGCCTTGCGTTAGACGTAGTTAAAGTCTGTGTCAAGTCAATGTCCGGGCCAAGGGACATGATGCCCATATCCCTCTGTGGTGTGCCGTTGACAAGCAGTACAGGAATATCAGTCAGAGACCCGGACAGTGAGGCGGGGCTGCTGTGTGTGCCGTACTGCTCCTGTAGGTGACTTCGCCTCAGCAGAGGGGGCTTCTCTGGGCTGAGCATGTTGTCTGTAGACCTCATTCTGGATCCATCGCCGAAGGAGCTGGACGTGTGGTAGAGTGGGGACTCTGTGAAGTCGGCATCTTCACTGGTCAGTGACAGGGTGCTGTGAATGAGGGAGGAAATGTGTTTAATATGAAAGGAGACTTCAAACAGACTGGTAGGTCAGTAGGTAGAAAGATCAAGCACTATTTAGCAGGATCACACCCGGTCAGTTATGTCTCCATTTTACCTGCCGAGAATGTAGCTGGTGTCTGAGCATGTCGACATGGAAAGGAGCGAGGCGACACTGTTTCTATTTGAGAGTGACAACCGTGAGCATCCTGTCTCTTGTCTTGGCGTGGGATTTCGTCGGTGTACGCTACCACCCGGCAGCGGGGGCAGAGAGGACGTAGGGGAGCTGGAAAATACGAGCGCTCCCTGTGGACTGTAGCTGACACAGTTTGGTGATGGGATGGCAATACTGGGAGACACGCATGGGGCCACCGAGGGCGAGTAGAAGGGATGGCATCCTCGAGACACCAAAGTGATATCCTCGTCTGAGCTGGAATCATCTGAGGAAGAAGAGGGAAGATTAGCAAAAACTCTGCAAAAAGGCTGTGCAAGAAACGCTCTGGAAAAACCCTGAATGTCGCATCATTTTCCAGACCTTGTGCTTTTCTTTTATCAAGAAGGGCTTGGCCTCAGTCTGCAAACAGAGCTGTTAAAGTTCATATTTCTCATACAGGTACCTACTTGCAGAGCTCAAGCAATTCCGAAGTAAATGCTTGGAATTTCATCTCTGCTGTTGCAAGGAAACAAAATCACTTTGAGGAGTCCTAACTTGTTCCTTTGTACTTGAGGATCTCAAAGTTTCTCTGAGGTGATAGGAACAGCGTGAGCCTCTTTGCCTTTAGAAAAACACTGCACACTCTGGTCAGCGCGTGAGCCAGACTGTGGCTTCTGCAATCAGGGTTACATAACCATGACTAATTCATGCAGGAGGAGTAATATGTGTCTGAGAGTGGTGGTGGAAATATTGTGTTTTGCAGTCATCAGCACTACATGCACTTTTTCACCTCTGCTGTCTTGACCTCTGTGATCATTCCCTTCACACTCATTTGTCTATAAATAAAACACTCAAAAACAAATGAAAGAACACCTTTCAAGACAATATGACAAACAGGAAACCCATTCTTTGACTCTTGTTCACACTTTCTGATCTGAGGAGCTCTGTTTGAAAAAAGACGCTTCAGCACCCTGATGTGTGACTACTTGGTGAAGCCTCTAAGTCTTTAACCCAACATGTGCAGCAGGGTGTGGTGCTAGTCTGGGCAGTAATCCCAGAACAGCTGAAGTGGTGCAATTATCCCATGGTTAAAAAAATCAAAGCTCTCCCATACTGGGAGGGTATATTTCCAAATCCCCAGGCTATGTGTTGTATTTGTTTCATGAGAGTGACTAGCGCCACTGCGTCACACCTTGGAAGATGAAAAAAGAAAAAAGAAGTGAAAGAAAAATCAGGTTCACTGTTGTTCTCTACCTGTTGGAGGGCTGATGCATGAGGGACTTTTGTTGTTGACCTGAACCGGCTCGAATGTTGGATCCAGATCCAACATGAGCTGGTTGAGATTATCCAGGGAAATGTCAAGGTCGTCATGGTCCCTGTTGGGTTCTTTGAGAGTCTTCTCCTTTGATGGGTCTAGGCAGATCGTTTGACCCACTCTCAGGACATGATTGGGTATCATGTGGGACATGCCTTTAGCCGCAGGCATCAGGTTGGATCAGATCACAGTTTTCTGGGACAACTGAAAGAAAGAGACACAGAGGAGAGTTATCAGTTACATCAGTATCCTCAGGACTTGAAGCTTTACTGTGCAAAACAAAACCAGCATCACTACTTTCCCAGAAACTCATACCCACAGACAACTTTACACACACTAGACGCAGTTCTACAGCAACTGTAATAATCAGGGGAAACAAATTATCAACCTTTGCACGAACATCTGTGACTGAAAATTTGATCCATGTTCATATTCAAGTTATGACAAATACACACCTGATCCAAATCTTAGGACAAGTTTCAGAATTGCAAAGATTTACGTTTTGCACAGTTGGATCTTAAAAAGGTTCTGAGTAGAGTTTAAAAATGCAAAAAGAAGAAATGGGAGTGAGACAAAAAAATTGAAATAACTGATCAAAAGTTGGAGATCACAGCTCAAAAAAACAGAAAACCTTCTAAAATAAAGATAAAAGTTTGAAAAAAGGACTCAGCAATGAGGAGCTCCACTGTTCTTGTTCATCACTTCAACAATTAGTTTCAGCTGCTTGATGCAAGTGTTTCCAGGGGTCCAGTGAGAACGCTGCTCCAAGTGGTGACGATGGCTTCATTGAGGGCATCCACCATCTGGAACTGACGTTGATTTTTGTAAACTTCCCTCCCCATCCATACCATAATGTTCTCAATTTGATTTAGATAAGGGGAACATGCAGGATGCTCCAAAAGAGCGAGATTATTCCTCTGGAAGAAGAATTCAGGCAGCCATTGTGAACTGCAGCGTTGTTCTGTTGAAAAACTCAGTCATTAGCACACAGAGCAGGGCCCTCAGTCATGAAGGACGCCCCCTGCAGCATCTCCACATAGTCAGCCACTGTTTGATGCCCCTGCACAACCTGAAGCTCCTTTGTCCTTCTGAAGGAAAAAGCAGATCATGATGCCCCCCCTCCACTGTGCCGCATAGAAAACTTCTCAGTGGGATCTTTTTGCCATGACAGTCACGTTGGACGCCATTGGGACCATCAAGGTTCAATTTTTTCCTCTCAGAGAATCAAACTATATTGCCTGTCCACCTTTCAATGTTCCATGTTTGCTGCTCTGTGTCAAAGTCCAAAGTTTAGTGGAAGGTGAGGCCGTTGAGGAGGTTTTTGGTTCTTAAAGCTCTTCTCTCTCAGACGTCGTCTGACGGTTATTGGTCTGCACTCAGCTCCAGTCACAGCCTTCGTCTGGGTCGAGGATTGTCCTGTGTCTTGACGGACAATCCTATCCTCAAGCTCAGCATTGGCGAAATCTTTCTGGGTCTACCACTTGATTTTTTTGTTTTATAACCAGCTCAGCTCAGCTAAACAATCCAACCAAGTTCAAAGAGAGAAAACTTTTTAGCCTTTACCATCAGGAGACTGTGGTTTTGTACTTTTATCAGCTGATGAACAGACTATTAACCTTTAATTGTTGTTTTCCATTAATTGTTTACCTTTTTTTGTCTCATTCCTATTTCTTCTTTTTGCATTTTAAATCTCTACTCAGAACCTTTTTAAGATCCAGCAGTGCAAAATGTAAACTTGGGAAGTTTTTCAGTTGCTCTTAAGATTTTGATTTTAGTGCGTATTTGACCGAATCGCATGGAAAAGTTCACCGATTTCTAATTTGACAGCACATGAACTGAGTTGACAAACTCCTCTATTACCTTTATATCTGTGTAGTCAACCCAAAAAATTATCCAATAAAGGTTTCCCGTGATGACTCTTCTTTCATCAACTATTTCTCATTTAATCTTTGACCACCGTGATGATCAGCTGTGGACAAAGCTGAAAGTTTTCCAAACTATTCAGTAATGACATTGTTTTTTGATCAATGTCTGAGCAGCTTTCTGTTACTTAAATTGTTTTCTGATCAGTGTTTTGCATGGACACAAAGCTTAAATATGTGACTCTCACCTGTTCTTACCTGGCTTTGTTCACTTTACTGATGTTCAACTTAAATCCCTGACATCTGCCCAAGAATAAGCTGACGTGCTTCATAGCTGTTGTTGTGTTTCAGCAGATAACAACATCTGAACCTGAACTCAGGATTTTTCCACAACTTTTGAGTCTGTGCAGAAAAACCCTGCAATCGAGTGACACAGGCTGAGTAAGTGTCTTACATCAGTGCCGACATCAGCATGAATAGCTGGGGCGTGTCACATGTGGGAGGATCAGCTCACACTGCGTCTCCCTCAGACGAGGCGCGGCACTTTGAGTCACTCAGGTGGTTGCCATGGCTATAGCAGTGTTTTTCTACAACTACAACTTTCCAAGGCTGAGTGCTGCACTGTGGAGATCAGTACAGAAAAAAGCTGATTTTGAGTAAAATTCATCTCACTAATATATTTCTTTAACTTAAGCACAAAATCTGAATGAGAAGTCTCCATGTAGACCACAAGCTCTGACAACAGACTGAGATGTTATGTATCTTAAAATGAATTTAGTATTTCACTTTTAAATGCATTTACAACACTTCTGGAGCTGCTGCAGTTCACATGGTGAAATGATTCCTTTAACTTCCTGTTTGAAACCACAAGTAAAAAAAAAGGATCTTACCTTTTTTCTTCTCTTCAGCCTTGCACCGTTGTTTTTCTCTTTAGCTCTGAGATTCTTCTCTGTTTTCATTCCACATGTAATGTGTTCCCTGCTTTTATTAATGAAATCCCAGCCCTTTCTGCTGTCAGCCAATCAGGAGTCAGGATTACTAATCTCTGTGGCTCCCACCGATGATGTCAGCTCGGCAGCTCAAAGATTATGGCTGTAGGCGTGAGGTTTCCCAGCAGTGAGATCAGAGAGTATGTAAAGCATCACATACACTGTTGTAATATGAGTGTATCTAAAAATATTATATATCCTATATGAGAATAATCCTTTATGATAAATACTTTTTTGAACTTTGCACTTAAAAGCAAGGGGGGAAAGGCTGGGGTAAGTTGTTTGATACTTTATACAAGGGTTGCAATTGAAGCAAAGAAATCAAGTTCAGAAGTTCAGATCCATTTTAAAAAGTTTAATTAACAAAAATACAGTCTGTCTGTTTAGACAAATAACAGGATTCAAGGGAAAATCTTTGAACTGCTGCTGTTAAAAGTGACAAAATCTTCAAAGAGCTTAAGTTTATAAAGATAGAGTAGTTTATGGCCCTAAGTTTAAACTAATGTTTGAGTTTTTCTCCAGCTCAGTCAGTACAGAGGTATGCACTCGTGTCACAATCCCACCTGGACACTCCCTGCAGTCTTACTGTAGGTTCTCTGTGTATAAGGTAATCATTTCTAAGGAGCATTTTTCTTAATGTTTTACAGTAGAAGTAGTCCTACAGGAATTAACTTTACAGGACCAACTGGAGGAGATCACATAAGATTCATCACTGACTGAACACAGACCCTGAACGATATGCTGCATTCAGTTTGTGTTACTGTCACTCCTTATTAAGGTTTCAGAATGAATTCAAATGTTATTTTATTGCATTTCATAATAAGTGAATAGCTTAACTATCTTCAGAAAACATTCTCATGTTACAATAAATGAAGGGCGACACTTTTCAGCTTCTTCAAAGTTCAAACTATTAACATTACGTGGTTCAGAACAAACAATGCCAAAACTTTGTGTCTCTGTAAGAAACATAATTCAATCTCAGCAGCTAAAACTACTTGTTCTTGTCTCACTGACCAGTTTGAATATCTTTTATTAACCCTTTAAGCGCCAAAGTTGCAAAATTGTGACAAGCTGAATTTTGTGCTGAATTTAACAAGCCATAGCTGCAAATATAGTGCTTCATGTAGTTAGCACTTTACACCAGGAGATTGCAGACATCTGTAACTTCAATCTAAGCAATATTGTGGGTGTGTTTCAGGTGACATTCTTTTGAAATGGTGATTTCAAAACTGAGGATCTTTCTTGTAAAAACTGTGGTGCCTAAAGGATCAAATGTTTGACAACAATACTGACATAATCCCTAAGAATTATTCAACCATTTTTCAAAAAAATGTATTTATTTATCATTTTCTTAAGTCTTAATATTTATTTACTTACCTATTTGGATGTCTTCAACAGAAAAAATGTGACATTTAAATTAAAGAATGTTGTGTTGTTGTTTTTGTTAATCGTAAACTAAGTATTAAACTTAAGATTCAGTATTTCACTTATGATTAGGGTGAAAATGTGACGATTTCATGGTTATTTCATATATTCAATAAATTCACTGTATTTATTATTGAATTCTAAAAAAGTTTTTTTATTTACCGAAAGAAGTTTGAATATATCATGCATTTAATTGAAAGAGTATGTTTGACATTTTCTAAAAAATAATTATCATCCTCATTTGTATGTACACATGGTCTGAGGAAGCTCTGTTTTCATGCAAAGTGTAAAAATAAATTGAAGTAAGAATTTATTGATGAATCCAAGAGTGATATTTGAAATGTGCATACGAATGGTTTAATCACGTATTTGTGCACACACACTGTTAGTGAATGAGGTCCAATGTCTTTTTAGCCTCATAGGACGCCAGCACGAGGCAAAGGAGAAAGACACCACTGAATGCTCCAGCAGAAATAATTACCGAACATGCTGTATATTAACAAAAACATGAGTAAAGGAGAGTTCAACTTGCAGAGATAGTGTAAAATCTTACAAATACAAAGTTGCACTTCCTCAGCAAAGAGTTCGTGTAACCCGGTGCTGACCCCACCCTCACCAGCGGCAACTCTGAACATCGATACCACAATAATTAAATCTGATATTCTCTCATTAATAAGAAAAGAAAAGTCTTTAGCAGTAATAGAAGAGCTTTAGCAGAAAATCTTGAACAGGGATGACGGGGTGTAATGTGAGATGTCAAAAATGAAACTTCAAACAATATAAGCCCAATTCATTCAGAAATTTGGCTGCTCAGAAGCCAATTTCTTGTAATAAAACACCATGTTTTATTCTTTAAGATGTTAACCTCTTATATAAAAGGTCTCTACAGACTTAGTAGATCATCTAAGCTCTGGGCTGACAGAGTTTTTAGGGTGAGAAGAAAATTGTCTTCAAGGACTTTGGCCAAGTCTAGTAGCCTTTCACATAATTCTTAAGATCTCCATGTTGCACTTCTTTACGATTATCATCTATGTGTGAACTCTTTAGTTCTGCTTTCATTCATGTATTATTCCCTTGCTAAGTGTAACTTTACAGATCTACTTTACAGCTAAGATCATGAATGTCAAATTCTTTCCACTATTTATAAACAAAGTCTAAAGACAAGCAGACTGGTTTTCTCTGATACATATATTACAAAAAATGTGTACACATATTTGTTACTGGTGTTTTGGTTTAGTGTTTTGACAGATGAAATCCAGATGAACAAAAGTCTTTTTCAGGTGAGTTTAATCAAATATCATTCACACATTTTCAGACTATTTACAACAATGAACAAACATTCAGAGGAAAAGAAAAGAAATGTACAGTGCTTTACAAATTTATCACGATCTTAGCTGCCTCTGTCCTCAATGAACAGTATTCTGTTGATTAACAGTTTTTCATGTTTCTGTAATGATTAATCCACCAAGATATGCAGACCCTTGGATCTAAATGGTATATTAAAAGTCCAAAACATAGTTATTATATCATTGTCCATGTAAAAAAAAACAAACAGAGAAAAGTGGTTGTTTTTTGACTGACAAATTACCATTTTTCTTGAGCAGATTTTTTTTTTGTTTTGTTTTAGCTTAGAGGCAGCAATTGTTGTCCAACATGCAGCTCCAAATCTTGATATAAAAACATAGAATCAGTTTGAAACTCCTCCCTCCTGTCTTAAATGGTAAATTGAAAGAAAATCTCTGGAAAACAAAGATTAAAAAAAACGCATTTTATGACCCTGGTTAGTTTTCTCATTTTCATGATAGGTGGTCTGGTACGTTTATTAAGCACCCTATTATTTATACTTATTTTTCACAGTTTTTTTATTTATTTTAATGTATTTTTTTATTTATTTTCAAAAAGAGAAAGAAAAATGTTTTTATCAAATAGTCAAGATAACTCACTGAAACTTTTTGTCTATCAAAATAAAAAAGTAGACAGTCTTTGATTATATCTGATAAAAAAAGAAAAAGAAAAATGGCAACCTTAACGATTTCTTATACATTCTGTTTGTACACTGTCGCTGTGGGTGGGAGATGGAAGTAAACAGGGTGGGGTGCAGGTTCAATGCATTGACCTTTTGATGTGTTTTCATGTTATAACATCTATTTATTCACACACCACACCCTCAGTTTTCCTCAGCAGCAGCTTGTCCTGCCCCACCCCCCACTGTTTCTCTCCTCTGGATGATCCTTTGACTAAGTCCCTCCATGTTTTAAAGAGACGTCCAATCATGTTTTGAGCTGTTTCATCGGATATGAAGTCATAATAACAGGTGATCCAGAGTGGACAAGCCTTGTTGATGTAGTATTGTCATTTTGCAGTGAATGAAATCTGAGAGATCACACTGAAGTTGGCATCAGCGAGTTAGGGAAGTCCATGTTCTATGGTCTATGCATTTGCAGAGTACAGATGCACTGAGCCTGTCAGCCTTGGAAAGATGTCAGGGTCCACAAAGAGCCTCTAGTTCAAAAATGTCAAACTCTGGTCCGTGGGCCAAATTTTTGCCCACAGTGAGGCAATGCCAAATGACCACTAGAACTGAACCGCCAGTGTATATGCCGCTAATACTACAAATCCAAGAGTTAACTGCAAATGATTTTGTGCATCAGTCAGGACAGGACCCATAAACACTGTCTCTTTTGACTGTTGTCGTAGCAATCTCACGCTACTACAGGCACCATGCTGCCCCTTCTAAAAATAATGAAAACAAAAAGAAAATCAGGAGCCTCCTGGACAGTTGGGAGGCAGAATATCTTTTTAATATGTGAATGTAAATATACGCATTTATCTGTTAGTCTTGTTTGTTAGTATTTGTCAAATAGTTTATAATAGTTCTCCCATTTCAAATATGTCATCTGCCTCTGAAAAAGGTTACTGTTCAAATTTATATCTGAAGGTGGCTAATAAAAAAGAGGTATATGATTTTTATTTCAATTTTATTTTTAAAAAATGAACGACATTGAAGAATTTCATTAAATTAGAAATTCAATTTTGCAAGCCTGCAATATTACGTGATATATTGTATAGTATAAAGTTTTGCTTGTTGCGTATTCAAAGTTAGAGCAAAACTCATTTGGGTCCATTTGAAAAGGTTCATTGTCATATTTGGAGTTTTTTTTCCCTCTATGATATCAATGTTGGCCCACAGTGTATTTGAGTTTGACACCCCTGCTCTAGTTCATTGATTCCGATGGATCCGACATGAAAAAAGGCAAAATGTGAAAATCATTGGCGAGTATCCTTTGACTGCTAAAGATAAACTGCTGCTCGCACAGGAACTGTCTTCTGTCTTTTTTATTGGGACTCTTGTCATAATGTGCAGTTGTCCAGGTGTGAGTGGAAGAAACAGCTCAGGGTGAAAAGGTGGTGGTGGTCTCGGTGTCTGTGGCCCCTGAGCTCCTCCTCCTCCCGCAGGTGTACCTGAAGAACCTCTCCTGGCTCATGCAGCCAAAATCCTTCAGCAGCTTCAGGAGGTCGTAACGAAACTTCACCCCAACAAAGGCGTAGACGAACGGGTTCAGGCAGCACCTCAGGAAGGCAACACACTGCGTGATATCGGTGGCGTAGAGGATACGGTTATCGTACTCACAGTCCTTGATTCCCCCTTTTCCTGTTTCGATTGTGATCCAAAACAAGATGAGGTTATACGGCAGCTGGCAGACGAGGAAGACGAGGACGACAGCGAGGATGACCTTAATGGCTTTGTTTCGCTCAAAGTTACGAGCCTGACAGAGGGTGACGAGGATGCTGCTGTAGCAGAAAGTCATGACCAGGAGAGGTAAGAAGAACGCCAAAACAATCTGAGTGGCCTGCAAGCCAATACGTAGGGGGTCGGAGTTACTGGAGTAAGGTGTGCAGGTGTTGTTATTTACGTTGGTGAAGGCCATTTCTGGTATGGAGAAGATCAGCGCCAGTGCCCAGACGACTACAGATGAAACCTTGCTGAGAAATATCGCTCTGGAGCGGTGGCGGTGAGCAGAGACGGCCTTGGAGATGGCGAAGTAGCGGTCCACGCTGATGAAGGAGAGGAGGAACATGCTGCTGTAGAAGCTGACTTTGTAAACGGTGTTCATGATTTTACACACGGCAACACCCAGCACCCAGTTTGTGATAGAGTTGGCCGTCCAAAAAGGCAGCGTCAGAGCGAAGAGAAGGTCAGCGAACGACAGGTTGAGCAGGTAGACGTCGGTCATCGTCTTCAGGCGTTTGAAATAGAGGAAGGTGAGGATGACCAGAAGGTTCCCAGCCAGGCCCAGGAGGCAGATGATTGAGTAGAAGGTCGGCATGAACCAGAGGCGAAAGTTGCGGTTGGTCGCTTTGACACAGAGCTGAGGAATACTGCTGTAATCCACAGTGATGCTGTAATCCAGAGTGCCGTTGTAATCCGAATAACTCCACGTGGTATCGTCTTCATCCTGAGACAAGCAGAACTGCAAAGACAGATTCAGTCAAGAAACGAAAGCAATACCAGAGACAAAGCAGGTTTTTGAAAACAATAAGCACATCTAAAGAATTCAGCTCAGTTTTTCTCCACCCTCCTCCTCTTTTAACCTTTAGCAAACACTAACCCCAAACACCTACTTAGAGGAAATGTGCATCGGAGGGGAAGGTTGTGGTTACTTACCTGCTGCTTCTACCTCTTCTTGGTACTTCCTGACACAATAAGAGGTGTAGCAGTTTTTTTTGTTTTGTCTTACCTTGAAATTCATTAACCATATCAGCATGACAGGGAGAAGTGTTTGGATGTCTAAAAAAAAGAAAATAGAGTTATTTCTAAGAATCAAAGCACTTCAAAAGTTTTTTAACAAAGCATCTTTCATAAGACGTGCATGTAAATTTTTTTCAGATCAAGGGAGAGCCCCTTGACTCACCTGAAATCATTTAATCTAGATCAGAAGAAAAAAGCTTAAGCATGGCTCTTATAAAATATATTGTTTAAAAAGGTAAAAGTGAAAATACAGATGTCAATTTAATCTGAGCATCAGGCGAATTTTTAAATACATAACGCAAAAAAAGGGTTCCATAGCTGTCCATCATATTAGATTTTCAAAACACTGATTTTACGTTTCTGTCTTACAATCTTTAATACTTCTGTTTCTTGTGATACAACCTTGTGGTATGCCCCCCCCCCCCCCCCCCCCCCCCCCCCCCCCCCCCCCAATGAGGCCCACTCGTCAATTCCCAATACTCATCCAGTTTCCCACTCTATTCTCAGACCTATCCACCCAAATTTAAGGCATAAAAAGCTCAAAATATAAATTTAAAACTGGTTCCTCTTGATTTTTTAATGAAAAATATAATTAAAACTTCATAAAGTTGAGAGGTATTTCTTTAGCGATAAGTTACTGTTTTGTTGGCACCAACACTGCTGTCAAAAATTATTGCTCTTGTTGTAAAATAACCTTATAGGAGTTTGGTTTAAACATTTGCTCCATATATCGACCAATCAATCAGACTTTATTTATGGAGCACTTTTCATACACAAGATAGACTGAAAACATGCTCAACAAACAGGATATTTAGAACAGCTATGCAATTAAATTAAGGGACCAGACCCCCTCCAAACGCACACATACTAAAAGTAAAATACCAAAAGGCTAAAACAGCAACA
The DNA here is from genome assembly GCA_008086565.1 of Thalassoma bifasciatum. Lineage (NCBI taxonomy): Eukaryota > Metazoa > Chordata > Actinopteri > Labriformes > Labridae > Thalassoma > Thalassoma bifasciatum. The sequence goes on along the minus strand of RPOG01001047.1, from coordinate 66,493 downwards.
GAGGACAAGATGCAAAGCATAACCTTTAAAGTACATTATTTAATTAATTAATAGATTGATTAATCAACACTGATGATATGATAAATTAATATGTCACTGTATGTGTCACTATAAAATAAACAACTGAATAAATACAATTCTATGACTTTTAATTGATTAAGTTCCGGACTGGTTACATAAATATGTAAAACTTCAGTTAAAGCTAAACTTAATAGGTAGGTTTTAGTCCTCATACTGTTGCTGGTTCCACTCCTGACCTCTTACATTCGCTGCACGTCTCCTCATATTTCCTGTCTCTTTTCAGGTGTCCAATCTGCCTAAAACGAGACTGTGCAAAAATAAAAGTGAAATACACATGTTCTCTCAGTGCATGTGTGAGTTCTCTCTTGCTTTCTCTCACAGTCTAAAATCATGCTCATCAGGTTGACTGGTCACTTTAAATTGCCTGTAGGTGTAAATGGTTGTCTGTATGTGTAAGCCCTCTGAGGGATTGGAAACCTGTGAGCTCCAAAGACAGTAGGAAGGACAGCCCAGTGACTCAAAGGTCAAAGCACTAAAAGATAATAGAGAGTGATATGAACTCTGTCCACTCAACCGTCAAATCCCAGCTGAAGACTCATGGTTTTGATCTGTTTGACCAGGCCATCCTAACACCCTAAAACGAATGTACACTCCTAATCAAAATGTTAAGACCAGTTAAAAAAATCCATGAATTTGCATTTTGCACTGTTGGATCTTAGGAAGCTTCTAAGTAGAGCTTCAAAATGCAAAAAGAAGAAATGGGAAAACAATGGACAACAACAATTTAACTGAAGTAGGCTGTTCATCAGCTGATCAAAAGTTTAAGAACACAGCCTTTAAAAGCCCTAATCTGTTAAAAAAATTTGGATCCCATGTAATTTCCTGTCAAGTAACCACACTGTGAAGATCTCTTGATGGCAAAAGCAAAAAGGCTCACCATCTTGGTCAGATTGTTGAGCTGCATAAACGAGGCCCCTCACAACCCAATGCCATCATTGCTGAGGTTGGATGCAGTAGGTAAGTTATTTTGCATTTCTTGAAAGATCTTTAGGGTTAAGGAACAAAAAAGTCAATTGGTAGACCATGAGCTGCTTTTTCCTTCAATGGAACAATGGAGCTTCAGGTTGTACAGGGGCATCAAACAGCAGCTGGTTATATGAAGATGTTGCAAGGGGCGTCCTTCATGACTAAGGGCCCTGGTCTGTGTGCTAATCACTGGGTTTTTCAGCAGAACAATGCTACAATTCACAATGCCTGTCTGACTAAGACTTTTTTCCAGGAGAATAACATCACTCTTTTGGAGCAACATGCGTGTGCCCTTGATTTAAATTACAGAGAGAACATTAAGGGATGGATGGAGAGGGAAGTTTACAAAAATGGACGTCAGCCTTTTGGAAAGACTTGCATCAAGCATGCTGAAATGAATTTTTAAGTGATCAACAACAATGGTGGAGCTCCTCATTACTCAGTCCGTTTTTGACACTTTCATTTTTGTTTTCGGAGGTTTTCAGGGTTTTTTGAGCTTCAACTTTTGATCAGCTAAAGAACAGCCTACTTTAGTTAAATTGTTGTTTCCAATAAATTTCCTATTAAAACTTTTGGTCTCTTGTTCCCATTTCTTCTTTGTGTAATTTGAAGCTCTACTTAGAACCTTCTTAAGATCCATCAGTGCAAAATGTGAATAATTACAATTTTTAAACAGGTCTTAAGATTTTGATCAGGAGTATATTATTATCAGTAGTATTTTTTGTTATTAGAATAATCATTAGAGTCAATAGAAACGTCGCATAAAATCAGTTTTGTCTCGCAGTGGACATTGTCCTGGTCATCAACTTGGCGAGCTGAACTTTGGTGCATTCAGGCTGAAAAACATTTCCCTTTGTTTTTCTCCTGCATGGCGTCTACTTTCTTCTGATCTATTCTTCACACACTTTACAACAGGCTCTTAGACGTACATTTAATTTGATTTGCCAATTTGTTTTTGTCCTCATTTTTCCCATAACCTACGAGCTGAGTTGTGTTAATAGTTTTGGACTAGTTTCATGTTGTTGGTGTTTTTAGAAGTTTATAAAGGTCTGTGATGGTATTTGCACATAAAAAGTGTTGTTAGGACAGGGTCATCGGCATAGAGGTTGGTATAAACTGGAGCTGTGATCTAATAATACAACCTGTTAAAAGAAGTCAACACTGAAGAAGCACATAAAAACATTTTAAGATGTTCCTCAAAAGTACAAGTTAAACTCTAATAACACAGGATGCTACACTACCCTCTGTGTAACCAAAAGCATCTTTTCGACTGCGTGGTTTGGCCGAGTGGTTAAACTCTTCGCCCCCTGTACAGAGACTAGAGTCCTCAATGGGATATGCCCTGGTTTTAGCTCCGCCTGTGTCCCTTTAGCACACGTTGTTCTCTCTACCCATCCTAGTCTCTTGATGAATGTATAAAAGGTCAAAAAGAAAACTCTGGAAACAAATAATCATTAACGGTTTGACCTCAGTGGCTGCTTTAGATAAACTGTGATAAATTACCCACCCACATTTAACCTCTTCTGACGTGTTTTGGAGAAATCTCTGCTAAATCTTTTTCCACCGCCCTCATTCTTTACACTGGAGTGATGCACTTTGAACTCCTGTGAGGAGCTGGACCAGAAAAACAATACCTTTACTTTTGCTATAGAATAAATTCATATCTAGTCGTATATTGGAAAGTTCAAAGACAGAAAAATTGGATTTTTTTTAAAATCAGAATTCTTTTTCTCATTCAGGGTAGGTGAAAGTGAACAAAGACATGAAGTGTAACACTGTCCACTGGGGGTGCTAGAATAAAGGAACAGGAGCTGTTCATGCCCTGATGAGCAGCACAGACAGGTTGCATTGATATTTCTCATCGTGGGATGGAAACAGCTGATATTTTCAGAGTACAGTTATCTCTTTTACAAGGAATTATCGTTTCCAAAGAATGAAGGTGGATTCCCCCTTTAAATGCCAAACAACTGCTCACATTTTCTGTTATGAATGTGCTTTCATATCACCTGCGGCATTTCCCTACTTATCGCACTCGAAAGTTGAGTCCAGCCGGTTGGCAGTGTTGTGGTTTTGATTTAGCTCATTGAAAAAACTAACACAGTTCCTCTTTTTGCAGAGGTGCTTTGTAGCATATACATGCATATATTTTCTACATTGATACATAACAGACTGAAGCACAGGTATAATAACTTTATATCAAGAAAACTCTCATTAATGTGTCGCCTTCTGAATATACAGATGAACTAAATTTATTTTCTACTGCTCCACTGTTCAAAGTCACAGAAAAGTAAAGACTTGCTGGATAAGGTGATTTCAAGAAAATGAAACTCATCTTAGGACACAGGTCAGTGATTCACACTGAATCCAAAGCAAAACTATCACCAACACTAAAAGGATTCCAGGACTGGCATTATGTGCAAAGTGGGCATTAAACCTGACATCACAGGTCATTTTTCATCATTTCCTGAGAAAACAGATTAACTCTCATTGATTTATATGATGTAAAATGTCCATTCACCCTGGTTTTCTATTAGGGCTTGAAAAAATATCAGTATTAATGTTATATATTGCATGAATTTATTAATCAAAGTAAGTTTTAGTCTAATATTTTTTATAAAAGTACTCACCATTGAAAGAAGTCATGTTGACTAAGAGCTCAGTGCTGTGGGTTAAAACCACTAAACACAAATGAGATGAACAAGGCGTGTGATGCTTGTTTCCCCCTGGTGAAGTGAAAAAAAAAATACACCTGAAACTTTTTTTTTCTCCTAGCCATGAAGCATCGTGTGAGATTACTCACAGAACCACAGGCTGTGGCTGCATGAGCACCTTACATTCTTAACACGCTTCTCATTATGACTCTCAAACTTAATGGCAGATATGAAGGTTAGAGGTGGAGATTCTGGTGATATTTTACCCCAATATCAAAGTTCTTTAGCCAAAGCAAAAGCAGCCAAATCATAGCGCTGAAATATTTGATACAAGTAAAAAGTTTAGAGTAAAAATGAGCTTTCATAACTTCTCTAACACATTTATGATTCATAAACTTAAAAATAAATCAGTTTTGATGAACAAATTAAAATAAGACAGACTGAGGCTCTAGTGCAAAATGATGACATGATGATAATGCTATGACGAACACAATGTACTGATGACACTTATGTGTTCTTATATATAAATGAGAGCAGTAATCATCAATGGTGCAAAAGAACACGCAATAGTCTACAGACACATACTGAATGTGTGCGCATCTTTTTTTAACATGTCAACCACGGACCAACAGAAACTCATAAGAGGAACCTCCATCATGAGAGTTTTTAGCACCTCGTAGAATATGAATATTAAAATGTGTTACACTGAATGGAAAAAAAAAAAAAAAAAAAGAAGACAGAAAATGTTGTACTCGTGCTGCACTGGACAGCAGCTGAGCCCTTGAAACTACACATCCAGCTTCTGCCAAAGTGAGCACACCTGTGTCTCTCTGCGGTTTTGGTTTGCAGCTTTCACTTGATTAGCGCTAACCGCAGGTTGCAAAATAGGGCAAACTGCAATTCAGGGGACAACTTCTGGAGTACAACTAAAGCAATGCAAAATCTGATAACAACACCATAGGAGGTTTAAAACATCCCACGTGGTGAAGTTTAGATCTCAGGTCTAAATCATTCACTGATTCATGGTGTGATTTTAAATATTGTTGCATGCAAAACTGTACCCTCTGGAGGATTGCAAGCACTTCACTGAAAACAGGAAATCAGAAGACTTCCATCTCATTGTACCCACTTCCCTTACCTGAAGTGTGCAAAGGGAAAATGTGCTGCATGCAACCCGACTGTACACTACATGAAGAGCACCCGTTTTTTTAAATACTGCGGTTGATTTCTACACCCTGATGAAAGTTATCTCACAGGAATCTTTAGTAAAAAGTTTGATTGAGAACTCTTTCAGGGTAGAAAAGTTTATTGGTACAAATATGCAAAAGGAAATTCATTTTAAGACTGCATGTTTATGACATTTGTTCAAGCTGTTTTATACGACATGAAGATCCATGTTTAAAGCAAACCTCATCACACTTTGTACACAGTTACGGTACATTTAAAAGTTTTCAGCTGAAAATTGCAATATTGATCATAACACACATGTTCTAAGCGTACTGCTTTTGATTTGATTGACAGCTAGCAAACTTCAGAACACTGGTAGTCGAGCATTGCACAGCATTTATGATCATGTGGTATATTCATGGATGGACCAGAGCTGGCTGGGCCCCAGGGCAACCAATACACAGGTATCATAAAAAGGCGAATAATAATAAATAACAAAAAGAACTAGCACTGACTACAAACTCCTGAGACGATACTGTCACTGTAATACTGATACAGAGAGTAAACAAATATTCTTCTCCTGCGCCGCTCTTCACAAGTATATCTTTTAAAAAATTACAACATGCAAACAGCCATAAAAGCAATGATGACACTACGATACAAAAGACAACGTTAAATTTAACACTGAACAATGTGTCAGGTGACAGCTTTTCTTTTTCATATAACTGTACATTTTTAAAATGCGCTGATCTGGGATCTGCCAGACGTAGTGCGAGAGATATGTATCGATATGTGCAGAGGAGGGCCTGTATGAGACGACTTAATGAGGCGATGAGGCCTGTGAAGAGAGAATGGTGCTTTCACACGGGCTTTAAGAGCACAAAGAGCAGACTCTGATTCAAGCCTGGACCTCTGCTCCTCATTCAAGTGCTTTGCATTTCCATTGATTTGTACTGCAGGCTTTTACCTCAAACTCTGACTGTGAGCCCAGCAGATGTTCTTCATATACGTTAACAAACTGAGATGATACTGTGCAACACATGTGATTAGAGGGTTTCATCCTGACAGCTGAGCTCAGTGAGCCGCTCTTGCTTTGCTCGGCCCCTCCGATGGCTCGTTTGGAGCGGCGTCTTCGGTCTGAGCGGAGGTGGTCTCTGAGCCCGTGTTGCTGTCGCTGGTGCCCTCCTCGATGGCTCCCTCTGGGACACTCTCTTTGTCCTCTGACGCGCCCTCCTCACTTCCTGTGTGAGCCTCGAGGTCCTCTGAGGCCTTTGGCTTTTCTGAGTTAAAGAGTAACAAAAAAATTATGGAGTAAAAATCGTACAGAGATGCTTCACAGCCAGATGGTTGATGTGACTTTGTGATTATCGCATAAATAACTGATGAAATACCAGAACTGAACGGTAAACACTAGAACCCAATTGTTCTAAATACAGGACAATATATTTTTTCGAGAAAATCCCTTTTGGAAAAGTGAGGTCATCTTATTTTTGGGGACTAAGCTTTGAACAGCTGCACCACCTTTTCTCTGTCTCTTTCTCTCACTTGTCACTCCACAAATCCTCCCTACAGTGACAGGTGACGAACAAAATGGCAGAGAGGAGGAGGGGGGTGCTTAGATCTTTTTTTCTACATTTCTTGTGTTGGTTACCCATTATTTTTCCCACCTCTCTATTCCTATTTCAGCGTGTGCTTGTCTCTCTGTGTGCATGTGTTTGTATCAGGAGCTGTAGAAGATTTCATTCAGAAATGCTCTGTCTGTGTGCATTGGGGCGAAACTCTGCCGTGAGTGATTCAGACAGCAGAAGTGAATTGTGAACACATGACCATATAGAGACAGAAATTAAATCCTGTTATGCAAAAAAGGATAAATAACATGAGACTACTCAAACAAGGTATAGACCTTATCTATGAGAGGTAACCCAATGATCATTTCCCCCATTGTGATGATAGGTGCACTAGATATTGCACTATTATGAAAAACAGTCCATTTTGTTTTATCACAAGTTTTTCTCCACTGTAATATGAGCTGCACTATGATATGGCACCATGCAATAAACAGCAGCCTGTCCTTGATTTATATTGTATAAACCGGGTAATGTCATCAAATAGCCTTTTTACAAAAAATCTGTCAGAAAAAGATCAGAAAAGGGCGGTCGTCTTATATCCAGGGTCATCTTATATTCAGATCAGACAGTAGATGTTGATTTATTTTCATACAAATCTACCATTGATTAACATTATCAACAATTCCTCATGAGCTTTCAGTCAAAAAGTGAGAAACTTGTGGTGCTGCCTTTTTATTACTGTTTTATTGGACTGATGGCACAGGCAGGAGCCTCACCTGGTGTATCTGTGGTGCTGGACTCTGTCTCCTCGCCCTCTTTGTTACTTTCAGGATTCTGCTGGGACTTTTTGCCATGTGTTGCACAAATGTGCTTTTCTTCCTCTGCTAAGACACAAGTCGGGGCCTCTCTTGCAACTTGTTCTCCTGCATCCTTCTCTCTCTCAGCCACGCGTTTGCGGGCTGCCTCTTCTGCTGCAGTTATCTCTGCAGAAATCTTCTCCATGTCCACTTCTACCTTCATACAGCAAAGCTTTGAGAACAGGAAATGAGGATTAGAAGGAGTGAAAACATTGAATGCACTTTATAATTAACAGTTACTGATGACTGGACGTGCTCATGCAGGTCTGTCTATGTGAGAAGTTGCATAACAGAGTTTAACTAAATAAACATAATCTCCTGCTCTTAGCAACACAGCCTCAGCTCATGTTCAGCCTTGACTTCTCAACACACTGGAAAGCACAGTAAAGGTGTAATGGCGCCCCCTGTTGGGAGCAGTGGACTGTGCATTCAGCTGCACAGTGCTGCATCTCATTTCAAAACAACAGTTATTGTGAAGGCCACAAATTGTAAACGATGACAGATATATGATTGCCAGCACATGTGGATGGAGTTAGCAGCAGCTGGTGGCTGTAAGGCAGACGCAGACTGGCACACAACCAGAGCAGCACGCTGTTAGGTTAAACATCCAGAATGAAGCTTGCGTGCGAGGAAGTGATGACCAAACCCAGTGTAAAAGTTACCCGTTTGAGCTCATTGGTAAACGATTCCGTGGCTTCTATGAATTTTCTTTTCTTGTCCTGATGACGGTCTTCGATCTGAAGCAGCTCGGCCTCCAACTTTCTCTGTGATACAAAACAAACAGCGTCACAGTTATTCCTTTACACATCATGAAAACAAAGCTTTCTCTCTGCTAAACTCAACCAATATGTGGAGACTGGGAGCTCAGACCCCACCTGGTGCACCATCAGAGACTGGACCTGGCGTTTGAGGACCTGCATGCGAGCGGTTGTGACCACTGACCGCACGTCTGGCACCACGCTCTCACTGAGGATTTCGCTGATCAGGCGGTGGTTGCGTTGAAAACGAGATGCAGCTGAGTGCTTTATAGAAAAGCCGTCGTCATAATCTACAGAGCAAAAGGAGAAAAAAAAAGAAACGTCTTATTGTTTTAGGAAATAAATGTTGCGGGCAGTGATGTGTTACCTTCTATGACAGCAGCGAAAAATAGTACACAGCAGAATGATGCAAACACTGCTGTATCAAGACGGTCTAAACACACGGAGGATATTGCTCAATATTTATACTGAGTTGGAGTTAATTATAGGCCATTATGGCGAAATACATCCAAAGGCAAAGCTGGACCGTTATTGTTTGGTGAATTGGACAAGCAGTTAATTATAACCCACTGTGTGTAGACAGATGTGGTCTGCAATTTTCATCCGTCACAAAATGTTTATCTTGGTCTTAAATGTATACCTCTTTAGCCATTTAAGTACAGGACAATGGTGCAGGAAGGTTCAAACCCAAATACAGTTAATCTATATGTTCTAAAGACAATAATCATCCCTCATCCAGTTAGTCCATTTTCCATGCTCCGTGGGGATTAAGAATCAGCTCCAGATGGTTTCAATCTCTTGTTTTATTTAATGTAATTCTGAAATGCATTCAGAGAAAAAACAGAGCCACAACTTTTACAGTGATTTCATCTCAGGATCAGCCTGAATTAGGGAAACGTCATCTGGTTCATTTATGTTTGAAAATTCTTTGCCATGCTCGTCACTCGGATGAAAAGACAGAGCATCACATGACCACAGCTTCAATACTTAATCAGGTAAAAGAAGTTCAAGTGGACAGAAGACTTAATCTGAGGCTCAATGACATTTTTATCCATAAAAGCAACATGTCTCTGACAAAAACTAACTTTTCAACCAGTTAGGGCCAGTGAAATCGCCAGGGATCTGATTTGCTTGTGAAATTTCTACTTGCAGTACATTTCAAACCAGATAAGAAAGCTCAGTCATTCTTTTTGCATATGAAATCTTGGGAGTTACACTTTCTGTGTTTTCAATATGTCCCAGGGCACTGTTTCCTTCTACAAATGTGTTTGCAGAAATCAAGGGTAAAAAATAAAGGGTAATATGAAGGGTAAGAAAGGGTAAAATATAAAAACATTACAGTTAGGGATGGGTACTGAAGTAGAGACTTCTACTGAATTCCGTCAGTAGTACAGACAGAGTAATGATTCACGTAAAGTAAAACAGCCCCATGCGCTCGTACTAAAATGCATCCTTGTGACTGTGAGGGAGTGGAAAAGTCGGCGATTTTTCATGCTAGACATGGGCATGGAGTGAGCAGAGCTTGGTTTTAATTTGGGCATTATGAAGAAAAAACACTATTTAGTTGTTTTTAAGTCATTAAGTTGTATTTCATTTTAGTTAAGGGTTTTCATGTCGAATGAATTTGCGAAACAACTGCGATGTTACAATAAAAATAGTTGAATGTGGATTCCATATGTTTGCTAAAGTTTATATATTGAGGAATAAATATGTCAAATTCAAATATTTTTAGATATTATTATTAAACAATATTAACATTAAACATAACAACAATCAAACATATTAAACAATTCAACATCTATTACTACATAAACTCACACTAAAGTTGGTACCTTGGGTACTGGTACCTATTCCAAGGTACTGGGCATCAGTACTGGATGAGTTCAATTGTGAAAGGTGCCCACCCCCGATTACAACCAGACCACAGCTACTTACATCACCACCTTCATTGAATACATGTCATTACATTTTTTATATTATTTCTGTATTTAGAAAGTTGTGTGTAAAATGTGCGGGTTTTTTTTTTTTTGCTTTTTTTTAAGGTCTATTGCACTTTCAAGTGGTTTATTTAGCTGGTCTGGACATTTGTCTATACATTTCATTAAAGTCTATGATATAAGGGTTGTACTGATATAAAGCAAACTTTTTATGCAAAAAATGACACCACAGCATTTAAAAATGCAAAGATATGCTCTGGTAGGCTTGTTATTGCAAGTCATAAAGGGTAAAGAAGAATTCAGTAAAATACAACCATAGAAAATAACTCATACAGAGAATAGAAATGTAGGGAGATCTGGGTTATGAATTTGAAGATGGTGAAGAAGCTCATTTTCTTCATAAGTAAACTGATATCTACATTTGATTGCACAGCGTTTAACTGGTTGCAAATAAATTGGTGCAGTGTGTGTGGATTCAGGAGTATTCAGCAGAGGAGACGTGAAATAGAAGATAACAGGAAGCACATACAGCTCATCCACAATGATATGTTTCTGACCCTTGTCTAAGGTCTCACACATCAACAGGAAACAGTCAAAAGTCAAATATTCTGACGGTAGAATTATAATAAACAGTCCTGTGTTGTGTTAAAACCCACCTCTTGAAGTAAAGGTTATATCTTTGAACTACTTTCTCTCTTGAAGGGAAAAAGTATCTTCTGATATCATGTTTCAGGCTGTCTGCGTGACTGATTTTAATGTTTCATATTTTTCCAACAGCAATACATCCATCCACATCCAGAATGTATGACTAATATAGGTTTTTCTTTTTTTCCCACAGTAACTACCATCAGATGTCCTACTATAAAAAAAAGCACAATAGAGCCACCATTTGACTTTTAGTTGGTCACTAACCAGCACTTCATCATTTTCTGTGAGCTGTTTGGAGGCTGTTAATAAGAGAAACTGGTTTATGGCAGCAGCTTAGTGATGGATCTCTGTCAGACTGTATTCATTACCACAGACTCTGAATATGAAGCCGCCTGGAGAGCTAAATCTTATTTAATCACTGACGTACGTGCGGTCTGTTGACAACAGAACCTACTGGGATAACAGCTCTGACATTTTTATGGACTGGGCTGTTTCTAAATGGGAATTGGTTTTATCTGTCGTTTTCCTGTACATCATTATCTTCCACTGTAACCCTGCCAGACCCCAGACAAGCATCATTTCCTTGAGGTGGGTGTAACTCAAACGTAGTCTTGCCTCTTGTGTGTCTAACGTGTGTGTGTGCGTCACTCTTTAAAACAACAGAGCAAAGAATGTAAATTTTGTCATTATGTCCAAACCAATGCCAAGAATACCTACGAAATGTAAACAGTTTAGCAAAAACAAAGTTAATTTTTTTTCCATTGTGCAACTTAAAAGCAGTAATTGCTTTTCAAAGGTGGCATTACCAAACATGTGGATGGTTGTAGCAGTGGAGGAGGAGGAACAAAGATAACAGCCTCTCGGTGTGCGGACCGGCAACTCTGTGTGGTCGTGCTGCGGTAATTACAGCTCTGTCACAGTGCTCTAAACCTTGGGAGACAAAGCATTTAGCTGAGTGGCCTTACCATCTGGATCCTCCGCTGGCTGAATGCTCATGTAGGGCTCGCCTTTGTCCAGTCTGGACTGCCGCTGACGGCTCTCTTCCTCCAGAGCTGCCTCTGCTCTGCTCTTTGCATTCACGTAGGCCAGGTAAGCCGGCGAATTGTGATAGGCCTTCATGCTTTCATTATACTCAATCTACAGTAGAAGACAACAGAGATGACGAGGAAACAGAGAGGGCAAGCAGACACAACAAGTGGACCCTTGTTTTAAACAACTAGGACAACACAAGGAAGGAGATTTACTCAGGACTGTTAGAAAGGAAGGAATGATGACTGGAGGGACCCACAACTGCTGGTGACACATCTACTGGTCATCCATCAGTGAAACCCCAGAAACATCCCTGATAAAACAACCAACCTTCTCTGCTTCGTAGTCATTCAAATAATCCTGTTTCTCCTCATCAGTGAGGTCCCTCCACATGCCACCGATTATCTTCCCAATTTCCCATAGCTTCAGATCAGGATTGGAGGCTTTTACTTGATCCCAAACCTGGTGATGAGAACCAGACATGGTGTGGGGTTGGGTTGGGTTGGAGGGGCTATAAGTGGTTATCTCTTTGCAGAGAGGTCACAAACCAGAGGAGGCCGTGTGCTTTAAGCTCCATCTCTATGTGATGTGGACCGTCCTACCTGAGTCCTGCCTTATCAGGCTGCACACCTACACACACCTACACACACCTACGCACACCTACCTTATGAAGAACTGTGAGTGTCTGAGCTGGAAAATGCTTCTGAATACACCTGAGCTGACTGAGTATCTAACGACTGAAGCATCCCTGCATCCAACACCGCACATGATGAAACAAAAGGAAGCGGTCACACGCTGTGTACTTACCTTACGACTATATCTCATATATGGCATCAGAGGCTTGTCGGGAGGCTTGGGTGGCTTTGGGATATTTATTCCAGAGGAATTCTGGAAAAAAAGAAGGAAAATATTTTAAAAAAAAAAACTTGAGGGCATGATGTTCAGTGATCAGGTTTCCCCTACAAAGCTCACCAAGATATTAAAGATTGTTAAAGTACATGCAGTGAATGGTTGTACAGTTTGACACAGAAGTGCCAAAAAGAGACTTGGAATCAAATAAAATATGCATCAAAGTCCCTTCTTATTAATTCCATTAACTTCACTTAATTAATGCCAGTTTGAAGCCATACAAACGTCAGGAGCCCCACAGGGTACTGGGTACAGAATGTGAAAAAAACACAACAAAAATCTGACTTAAGCTGAGATTTACCCATAATGCCATTATCAGAGTCAGCCAACCACAGCTTGCATGCAGCGACTGAATTACTGCTCAGCAGCCAGAGCCATGCCGAGCAGCGAGTCTGGAATGCCATGGCAACACTGATGGCATGGGTTACTTAACATGGCTGTCAGAAATGCAGACTTTGGAAGGTAGGTGGTATTTGGATTGACAGATGGACTCTTAGCCGGTCTGTACGGTGATGGAGGCAGCAGAGGGAATTTAGGATGACACGGATTGAGGCTCAGAAATGAAATGAGACTTGCTTGTCATTTCGACTGTTTTGCAGCATATGTTTTTTAACAAAGAAAATGTAAAAATGTATCTAACCAGCAAAGGCAGTGTTGTAAAAATACCAAATGCTCAAGAAGGTCTTTACACTCAAGAAACATTAGATACAAGAATTCTTACTTTGAGGCTGTTAGCTGGCTGCGAGTCATTACCAACCTTGGATTAAAACTATGACACAGACCTTCTACCTTTAAAATGAAGGCCTGTCTTAAAGACGCCATAAATGAATCCCTTCATCATCAGTCAGTGATAATTTGTTGTGATAGCTGAATGCATTTTATATTAATCAACAATGTTGACTGTAATGCCCTCATAGTAGGGTCCATGCTATATTCGAGAATAAATGATTTACTACATTTTCATGTCCATACCGTTACCCGACTGTTGCTGCTTTGGCTCCCTCCCAGTCTGTAGTTGTTGTAGGCCAGGTGGCTGTAGGGGTTGTACCCCACAAACCCGGTAGTGTTGGGCATTTGCTGATGAAACAAATGAGACAGAAATATGAATGAGAAATGACATAAAAGAAGAGGAGGGAAAGCTAAAACAAAAATTTGTGGACCAATGGCAGGAGCAGAGAGCGCAAAGGAAAAAAAAACTTGCATTTCATGCTGGGGCTATAGGGACACCATTTTTACCAAGGCAGAGGTGAATTAAAGAAAGAAGCTGGTCCCTTTGAAAAATATGTTACAAATGTACTTAAAGGAAATAAAATCAAGACATTGGCTTGTCTTTGACACCAAAGCAATACCCGGCTGTACCAAAGCTCTCAGAGGACATGCATCCATCCATTCTTAAAAGGATCTTGTCTTATTTATCTTATTAGCTCAAAGTGATAAAGCTGTTTACCCTGTAGAAATAAGTTACATAGAGTTAATTCACAATCCCTTCTTAGTTTTGTTTTGTCAAATATCATACGACAGAGGTATATTTCATTTTTGCAGGTGTAATAGTTCTATACCTTTATCTTATATCCTGTTGATATTTTAGTTATGGCTGCGCATCTCTGTGAGCAACCCAACAACATTTTCTTATACCACCACAAAGATTATAAGCCTCCTAGCTTACCCTTTCCCATATCTTACCCCGTTACCAAGTCGGCTATCTTACCTCACTGTGCTGTGCGGACATTGAAGAGTCAAGTGAGAGTTTGTTTTTTTTTAACTTCAAGTGAAAAAAACTCTGATGGGTCAGTTAGGTACTAAGTTCTGCAGCATCGGGACCAGGACATCAAAGGAAGAGTTTCATCCCCCATACCCCAGGAAGCTGTTGTGCTTTAAACATTTCTTGACCTCAGTGCTCAGCTGTCACTGTGTATTTCATGTCTATATGTTACTGTAAAATACACTCTTGTCATGCAATATGCTCTTTTATCTATAGCATTTATCTTAATGCAGTATTCATTCAGTGGCTGTTGTTTTGTTTGATTTGCACTATCCTCTGAGCCTTATGCAATGGAATTTCATTCAGATATATTCATCCAGACTGGTGCATTATCTATCATCTGACATTACAGCAGTCCCTGTATTTTCATGAGGAAACAGCCATGTTATTGCAATATAACAAGATGAATATGTCAAGATATAAAGAAAGTAACTCAACTCAACTCAACTAGTTGTCAGGGGGGGAGTATATAATAAGTAAGGATGCATGTCTGTAGAGGGCTCCAGAGGGTGACCATTCAAATATGAATACTTACAGTTGTGGGGGCAGGGGGAGGAGGTGGGGCATAGGATGGTCTTTCTGTTGTAAAAGAAAAGTTTCACATCATACTTTGTAAAAGGATAAATAAAATTCAGGACAACCGGCCATTTGGCAATCAGTGGTCTTTATGGCTATGGTTTTCTAACTTAACCTACATTCATTAGTCTACTTAAAGAAATTCTAAAGTTAACTGGTTGCCTCAAAAACACATCCATCCATCATCTAACTGCATTCCCTATCATGCATTAAAAATAATTATGGCTTGTGTTAATGCATTGAACAAGATCTATGTCCACCTGAAATGGATTAAAAATGTGTATTTTCATGAAGTGGTTTATTCTTCGTGGTCCAACATGGTTTGAAAAAAAACTGTATGAATTAGCTTCATTCATATCAATAAGAATAGAGTCTATAAAAACAACAAACTCTGGTTTGGGACAACCCGAACTGAACTCGGTTGCAAGGATACCGCAGTCAATCATTGGATTGGACCATTTCTCATTGATTCCACACGGGGACCAGTTCCCTATATCCATCCCTTACTCACACCTAGGGGTTATTTAGTGTGACTTATTAACCTAATGAGGACACACACACACACACATACACTGGGAGAGCATGCAAACTCAACAAAGAGGTATCTGTGCCCCCCAGGGAATCGAACCAGCAACTTTTTTTTTTTTTTGTGAGGCAATTGCTTGGCATTATTAGAATAATTCATGAAATGTCATTATGTTGTACTGTTGTCCCTCATACTTAAATTTATTTCACCCTGTTACTCCTAATAATGGGATGGTGTCACAAAGTAAAGCCTTAAACCTTTTTTATTTTTGAATAGGAGTAAAATGTATGCATTTGAAAAAAGTCAGATACTGTATTCTTCAAGTAATATATCTAAACTCATGTATTTACAGACACTGTAATTGGTTTTACATTATAATACAGTGTAAGAATATAATCTACATAAGCTACAATCATAATATGAAAAAAAAAAAAACTCCCAGTTCCTTACTTGACATCTTTGCAGTGAGGTAAAGTGGTCAGTCCATGCCAGTCATCTGATCTGTAACAAACATGGGCGTTTTGGAGTTAAATTGCGCTGAAAATCGTATTCATGAAGTGAAGTGTGTTGACAGGATGGCTCACAGATTTCACAACACAAAGAGACAGCAGCACTGAGAGAGCAGGGCAGGCTAACGCTGTTAGCACCGTTAGCTCAGAGTTAGCTTGTAATGGATAAGTGAATGTGAACACTGACCTGCCAGTCAGCCAGGTTTGCTGGACAAAATATATTTGTGACAGAATGTCAAATGCCCAAGACGACATGGTTGTTTTCACAACAAAATGATGTAAAATAATTGTTTAATGGCCCATGTTTGAGGTATTTTAAACCGTTGTTCCGTTTGCCAGCTTCAGCTGAGCTAATGCTAACAAGCAGCGACGTAATGAGTTGTTTTTTCTACTAAGCTCGGTCGGTTGTCGATGAAAACATAGGGCACCAGTTAACGTGTGTGACCTAATGTAAGTATACTGTTACGACCATAAGAATTTAATACAAACGGTATGTGTTTACTCATTAGTATAATCACGTTTATATTGACAGATGGTGCGAAGCAGGCTCATGATTAGCTGGTAGCTTAGCAATTTGTATGAAAAGCAAATTGATCATTGGCACGCATCATCTTGACAGTTACACAACCCAGAGACATAAAAATCCCCTTAGATGTGAGCTGTGACAATCAAGCATATGCACTACAGTGAAAGCAGGAACACTCACCTTAAAAGCTGTAAGTCCAACACTCAGTGGAGGTTTTGGTTTTCACGGGGGAGGCTAGCAAAGAGAATCAGTCCCCGAAATAAACGGATGAAATGGGGTTCACTCATAAGATTCCTGCAGAATCTTCCAGAATTACACCCCCACCCTCTCCTCCTCATTACAGCTGTTCCTCATGTCGATGCTGAGACTAATCGCTCTGAGCTGTCTCACTCATTCTCATTATAGCACAGACGTCTTTCTCCTCTTCTAGAAGAATAGAGAAGATAAAAGGATGTGAACTTCTTGTTCTCTTACATTTTAACTGAGGCACAATAATTATTAAACTGACTACAAGACACATCTGCTCATCTATTTTATTTTCAGGCATCTGTCAGCATTGAGTTGCTTGACATTTCACAATACTTTACCTGTTAACTGTCCACAATAACAAAAACACAGGATCCAGTCAGTCTGCAACACTTGATGAATTACATGACAATCATACAGTGAAACATGATGACATCTATAGAATCGAAGAATCCAAAATGCTCCAAAGGTTTCACTGCACCGGGGTCATCACAAGGGGTCACAGAATGGTGCCATGTAGTTATTTGAATATTGATATTTGGCACCAGAAATGAAATCAATAAGCCACTGTAGTCAGAATGAAAATATAGAACCTTATTAATATTTTCTCTACAATCATTTAGTTGGAACGGTTCATTATGTCACTATACCGTAAGTTGCATTATTCACGCTTCACAGGCTGCCAGGCTTAAGGGAAGTTCAAGGTTGCTCTATTCACTGCTCCCTTGTTGTGAGAACTGAAATACTTTGCATTCTTGTTCACATTGTTTGAGAGTCGCCCAGGTCAATGGTTGTAATAGTGTGTTCACTAAAGATAACAATCCAAAGCCTGTAGGATTTGGCTTATATCTCTGTCCATTCAACCTGAATAGAACCTGTTTTGGATTTGTTAATTGATTGTGTTCATTGTGACCCCGTTTCTTTCTGTTTGCATAGCACACTTGAGAGCTTATTCTTTTTCTGCTTGACCTGCATCTTGTATAATATCCAAACAGACACTGTTGTGATCTCATCTGCAGGTGTGCTGCTTTATCTCCTTTCATTCACCGGGCCATGGCCGGAGAGATGTATGGATGGGACGGGGCCAGCAGATTCCACAAGAGGCATGGGCAGGACCTTGTTTGGCCTTGGATGCCTGTGATGAAGTACATCTGGAGGTAGGGTGAGGGTCACATGCCTGCTGTAAGCTACTGTGCAGGTTTAACATGGACAATCACGCATGGCCTCTCAGGCACAGCTGTGAGCGGCTGAACATACAGAGGCAGAACATGGCCTGTGACATTTTGACCCAACCATAGGGAAACCTGTAAAGCTGTTCTGCTCATTTTGATTCGGACCCAGTTTTTAAGCCTGTAGAGCTCTCCAAAATAGACTCAGGCAGTGGAAGTAAGCAGACTTGAAAGTTTACTCTGGAGGTGGACAGTAGAGGTATTTATAGAAGGTGCTGTAGCCAAAGTATTGTGATGTATAATTCCAGAGGTATTCCCAGGATAAATTTATTGAGTAATAATGTTGACCTGGCTCTGGAAAACAACATTCACCTGACATATACTCACAAGATTTCAGGGCAAAATCCAAGACATGTCATGTTTAATTTGTCAACTATAACACACTGTGATGACCACTGTGTCTGTTCCATGCTTTTACACTCTTGCTTAGGGAAATCATTTGAAATGCAAGAAGTTTGCACAAAAGCTCTGAAATATGTCCATTAATGTTATTTTTTTTTGAGTTTAGACATCAAGTGCACCTTTTATACTGCCATCTCAAACTGCAAAACATTGTAGATGTGTTTCCTCACAGATACTGGTACAATATCTCAACCAGCTTTATATATTTGTACTATAATTACTTTGGTTGAAATTAATTTTGTGCCTTCCAAATTGAGGTATCACTTGGAGTCTCTGTCCAACATTTATAACAAGTAAAATGATGTTCAATGTAGTAATCTGGTGTTGTATCTTAGGAAGATGTTAGGGTAACATTAAACTAAATTTCAGCTGTAAACAAGATCGTATACACCCTCATGTATTCATAGTTTTTATTAACCTTGTTGTTAATACATTTTACTCCAAACTAAACCCTGAACACTAAGCAGAAAGTACACACAAATACACTCCAAAACAATCTTAAAAAAAACATATCTTATGAATTCATGCCGTTTGTTCTTTATCCTCTCGCCTGACAAGATCTTCTTTAAATCTCATACATTTTTTCTAGCCTCATTGAAATTGTTTCATCTTAATATCATTTCCAGACATCACTTTTCTGTAATAAATTAATGTCTTTATTTTCCCTGATTTTCCCAGAAAAAGAGCTTGTTCTTATCAGTATTAAAAAAACAGTAGCTTGTTAATACTGGAAGAAAATTTAGTCACTGTGTTGGGAAATACTGTATTTTACTTTATGGTTCTTAAAAAAACGTACAAATTACCCACTATGTTTTTGTTATATATAAAACTTTTTTCCACTTTTGCCACAAAAACTTGTGGATTTATTTCTAAAGTAGTTTTTACTAACCAACAACTTGTGTGATGGGCTGTGAATCATTTCATTTTTTTTTTACTCTTTCTTTAGGAAAACAATTTTGATAGCCTATCACTGCACCCCAGTGAAATGCAATTCTTAATGCCATCACACTTTTTAGCGAAAGCTTTCTTAGTTATTTGTGACTGCTGATTCACTTTGGTGCTCTTTAAATTAATTGAACTCTGTGTAGTTTAAAATACTCTTTGCACATTTGTGATTATATTTCATTAGTTTCATTGCATGTCTAGTCCTTCTCAACCAAGCTTACCAGTAAGAGGTAGATGCTTAAAACCAAGCAAAGCAGCTGACAACTGGACTGTAAGCTGTGGTAGAAAATGTGTACATACACAGAACTAGACCAGCAAAGGTACAAAGAGGTTACCAAAATCAACACAAAAAGGAAGTTTGTCATACAATTTTGAGGGAAATACCCAGAAATATGGTCAGTGATAGGATGGATTTAAGTTGTGTCATATATGCAAGAGATGGAGATAATTTTTTTTTTTTTTTAAACGACACACCTTTTCACCTCTACAACAATTTGTTTTATGTATGTGTGGATGCAGTGTGGTAAATAGTACTCTACTTAAGTACAGGTACATTTACACTGATGGATACACTGACGTTCCTGAATATTTTAGTGTCCTCTGCTTTTATTTTGTACTTTGCGCACTGTCCCTACATGGATCCACAGCTTGCTGTGCAAAGAGTCGACTATGAACTGTCCAGTTTTCAGGTCAGCTTGCTCTGATCAAAATCAGGTTGTAGCTCACGTGTGACCTGTAGGTGGTTGGAAGAGGTGGTCATTACTTAAGTTCAAGTACTTGTTTAAAAACCACTCAGAAAGTAAAAGATAGCTACCCAATGATGGTTACGTGAATAAATGTAATTAATTACTTTTACTCCTGCCTGTATTGATATTTAAAGTATCCAATTCAAGCCTAATAATATCATGTAGTGGGTGACTGATGTTGCCTTTAGCCACTGACCAATAAACATGAAGCAGATTGGCTGATGGCCAAAAATATTGCTGAGACTATTTTTAGAAAAGTTGATTGTGACTGAAGAAATGTATAGCAGAGGGCAGAGTGCAGCAACAATGAGGAGATAAATGTAATAATAAGTTCATCTCTATTATTGATCTAACAAATTTGGGTGTTTGTGTTTCAGCATGTACTCATGAGTCCCTAGTGAACTGACTGAAAGGACTATTCGCATTCAAGCTCAGAAATTTTCAACATTTGTGCCTTTGAGGGTTTTTCCTGACATCCCCCAGAGCAGCTTTCTTTGACTGTGAGAAATGAAACCAACACCACATCTGTGAAAAGTCACATCCAGCAAATTCTAACAGCAGCAACAACAGCAACAACACAGTGGCTTCTAAAGTGTTTTAATTGTTCTATTACAATGTTTACATTTCCATAGCTATGACATTTTCAGTTACCACGTAACTGACCATTTCATTGGTTGAATTTCTATATTTCAGTCCTTCAATCTTTTCAGTGTTTGAATATAATGGTCCTGTCATAAACAGACAGACAAGGCCTTTCAAACCCCAATCCATTTGTACGCATGCAAGAATGACTTCATCTCTTCTACACATTAATATATAATATCAAAAACAAGGAGGAACAGTCTCTTCTTTAGAAATGCAATTACAGTTAAGTACAGCAAAGTTAGAGATCAAGCAATGCACTACATCTTAAATACACAGTTTATGTAGTTAGAAGACTTTTACAAAATCAAAGCGGAAACCCTTCACTGCCTCTGAAAAAGAACGATTTTCAAACAGAGAAATGTTTATGTTCACACTTTATTAATGGATAAATGCTATGATGAGATGCTGCTTTAACGTCTCATGTGTTTACATTTCACTGAAGGAAAACTAGCATCTCTAAGTGTTTCGTCATCTTTGGAACAGTTTTATGAATATTTGGCTTTGAGCTTGTTGACTCTCTATCCAACCACACCATCCTCTATCCATCCGTCTGTGTTTTTGTGAAACAACTTAATTTCTTTCATTAGGTGACGAGGAGAACTGGCCAAAAAGATTATACAGTTTCCTGTCACATGTTTAAATTGAGTTTTAGTCTTTGCTAAAGAACTAGACCATTCATATTGTTTATATTATGACCATCTAGTAAGTAAGTTTAGTATTAAAAAAAATATATAGAAAAGCAAAGTGCACTTTAAACATCATACAAGTTTTGTGTGTACAGCTAGTCAAAAGGTTTGTTGTTTTTTTTAGCATATTACTTGGTACCTCCAGGCTGCACTTGAGGAAATATTATACAACCCTCAGACTGATGAGGAGTGACGGGGTTGTCAGATTCATGTTGGCAAAAAGCTGACTTACAGAACACTGAGGAACCTTTACTGAGAAGAAAGTAGACTATAAGAACACATATTAAAACTTTGCACATTTTGACTGTCTTTTTGAAGTTTCTATTTTGCTTTTTAGTGTCGCTATCAAGCGTTAACTCCCGCTGTTGAAGAATGAAGCCAGTGCAGGAGTGCAAAACTCTGCACTTCCCCTGGTGTCCGTCTAAGTCCGACTCCAAATGCCAAAGAATCCCAAATAGGTCCCATATTGAAATGCCCATTTAAGTAGAAAAAAACGTGTTTACAGCCTAGTCAAAACGCTGTTTTTATGTTGGTTATCGATATATATGTAGTGATTTCTTTTTTTTATCAGCCAGGAGGTCAAGAAACCTGCCTCAGCTTCCACCTTTTTGTCTACAACTAAGTTTATTGAAAGTCTGGTTGCATTGCCCCACTTTTAGGCTGCAGTGGGTGACAACACAGAGACTATGTCCACATTTATACAGGTCATCATTGCTAACTCATTCACTTTTTTGTTTTGTTTTGTTTTTAAACTTGTAGAGACCATATTCAGAAAAGGGCAGACTGGTCTTGCTGTGCCTCTATTTACGTTTACCTGGTGCCATGCCACAAAACATACTGTGCTTTACATTTTATGAAGCAGCCTTATTTTGTAGTAGACTAAATATCTAACTCAATTTTGCAAGCAATCCAGAGTGTCCTATAATGTCCTATAAAAATTAATGCAGGTTTTCAGGCACTTTTGCATTGTTTCACTTTCAAAACCAAGAGGCTGCTCACACTTTTGTTTAAAGACGGTCTCTCCTCAGTCTCCGTTGAAGAATGCATCAACATACAGTTACTCATAAATGCACTTAAGATTAAAGAGCAAACCACATTTAACAGGGGTATTTGTTCTGAAAGCACAACAATGATGATTTTCAGGCAGTTTTTTTGAGCTGAACTATTTTCTTTGATGCAATCAACTCTAAAATTTTGAAGTGCAAATGACTTTCCTATCAAATTTGGGAATCTCATCTTTCCAGTTTTTTTTTAACATATCGTGTTCATTCATCAACCACATTAGCTTGAAGCTGCTACTCAGTGATATTAAAATGTGTAATGAGAACAATGCCACTGTGCTATAGTGCTTTGTGTAGTTCATGTAAAAACAGTGTCACTTGGTCTGGTTTTATTCTCCTTTGATTTTAAGCATATCAGCTCAAGATGTAAGGATGAAAGTTTGTATTGTCAGTTAAGTCGAGAACATTTTCCCAAATCACTCTGTGATCTTCCTGTAATTTTATGAGTTCACGTGATGTCACACAGCACAGGCAATGCCATCTTTAGGACCAAGCTGGGACCAGAGGTGCTATTCACTACGTTAGAGAACAGACGCATAAAAATTAGGAATAAAGATTTGGAAATAATGTAGTAAACAACTCAAATTTTCACTTATTATACCCAAAAAATACCCTGCATGATATTACATTAATGACTTTATCCTTCTTAATTTCCTCATTTAATTTCATTCATGTACAACTTAATTTCCAGAATCTTACTTTTTAACCTTTGATTGGGCCATAATCTTGTGAGCTGTAATAAAAGTCAAGGAATGACAATAACTCACAAACTTCTAACACTCACATGTACAGTCTTACTTATATGTTATATCTCACTTTAAGCTTTTCTTTCAACTGCATGGAGCATTGTTATTTTACATGACATTAGCCTGATTGTAGTTATGTGAGTTTATCTATTGTTAGCTTTGGAAAACAATCTCTACAGACATTCTAATCATTGTTTCACTGCTCTAACATATCATAAGGGATTACCCCAGTGTGATGTAAATAGATATAAATATGGAAAAATATACTTTTTGCGATTTCTGGCAGACTTCAGTGAAGTCACCAAGAAGTAAGGGGGCTTCAAACCTAGTTGTCAAACTTTAAAAAAAAAAATGCTTTCTGTAAGCAGAAAAAAAACTGATTTTAGTCTCTTGAGTGATTTTTGCCCAGGCAGGAATCCAGCTAATGGTGATGCTGTCC
Organism: Thalassoma bifasciatum; assembly: GCA_008086565.1. NCBI lineage: Eukaryota > Metazoa > Chordata > Actinopteri > Labriformes > Labridae > Thalassoma > Thalassoma bifasciatum. Next base: position 42,878 of record RPOG01001047.1, on the reverse strand, counting down.
TAAAGATGGCAGCCACAACAAAACAGTGACATGACTGAAACTCATGAATGAACTTGAGCTGAAGCTTAATTCGAGCTCAGTGATTCCCATCTAAGACTTTACTCTCTGCTTGTACACTGAAACAAAACCAGGTCAGAAACACTGTTTATCTCAGCATTCAGTGGGTCAGACGAGCAGATGGAGCAAAGTCGATGTGGGCTGTTACACTCATACTTCAACAATACATTTTTGACTCATTCAAGTCTCTAGCGTCAAAGAGGGTTAGGGATCCTACACTTGCTGATGCTAATCTCCCATTTCAATTTCACTTTCTCTCCCTCTTTCTTTTCATATGTTTGGCACAGTGAGTTCATAGCACCACCACAGTTCTGTAAATGTGTCTGTTTGGAGAAAGATTTTGCCATTTGAAGCTTATTCCCACAAACTGGGAGCTTAACACCAGCTGGAGTAATGAGATGATCCTGTCAGCAGAAGTTTGAGCCCAACCTAGAGCAAGAGGGTGAATCAGAATAAACCACCCCATGATGAAGCAGGTGTATCGTTAAAACCTCTGCCTCATCATTTGGTGACTTATTCCAGGGAATTTTTTTATTCATTTGTCAACTCTGCTTTATCTCTCGATCGTATCCTATCTTTTATTGCTACTCACGTGCCGCTGCTCTGTCATTACTCTTTGTGTTTGCACACCTCTATAATGGTTTGATTGAACCTTTTGGCCTGATGGGTGGGGTTTACAAAGTACATACAGGGCAGTACGATAAGAGCCACACATTACAACCATTACACACATTGTGTGAAAAACTAGTGCACAATCCTCTAATGATTAACCTGTCTGGATTGTCCCAATGCACCCATTTCTAAATGATCTATCATGCTCCAGAACCATCCAAATCAAACGCTTACATTTCCTGTTATATCTCAGCCCGATTATCTTTTGGGAATGACGCATTTTCTTCTCAACACTGTAGTATGATAATTAGACTGTCGCTCACTTCCAAAGATCACAACTTTAACGGTGGAAGTTCTTTGTCTGCCACCTGATACTTCAAAGCACCAGTCTCAGGTTCACATAGCAGGAGCAAAACTAGACTCAGAGATCACAAACTCTCACACACACACAGACAAAATAGCAAAAGAACTCAAATCAATGGTTTCCTTTTTGTTGCACAAGCTCTTGTACCCTTGGCCTCAGGTGAAGAGGGGCTTTAGAGCGAAGTCCTTTCTGCATGTAGTTCCACTAATAAGCACCAGTAGAGTTAAGCTGGTCCTGCTGGTCCTGCCTCTGACACTCCACACTCCTCAGTCCCTCAGTGTAGCAGTCATTAACTGGTGGCAGTCTAGTTCACCTCGCAGCTCCAATGGGCCCGGCAGCCTCAGACCTGTCTTCTGGTCTACGCACCAGCACTTTCCCCGCTGGCCGTCGCGTGCAGGATGACACTGTGGGTGTAAAATACATACTGAATATTCAGTTTACATATTTTAAGGATCGAAACACATCTGGTGTTTAATTTTGAGTTTGCATCCATTCATGTTGGTGATACTTAATGTTGAGTCAGACCAAAGACAGTTTGTAGCAGCTACCACTGCTAGTTGAAATATTTAAGGTTGTCTTGTGAGTGTGTGTGAGTGTTAGATTGCGTATGCAAAATAAAAATTTACACACGCTACTAATTGGTGTGTTGCGGGTGATCTACGATGATTGTGTGTGCAGTTGTTAACAAACAAAAGTAGTGCGTTCCACCCAATTCAGATGAGGATTTTGCATGTGTTACTGACTGTAAATATGAAGAGTTCTGGAGAGTAGAGTAGCTGTAAACGAAAAATGACATTTAAAGCTATGGAGCTGGAGATTTTTGCAACAAAAATATGGCATATTTAAGTTCATCAAGATGTTTCGATTTTTTTTTTTTTAAATTACGTATAAAAGCCTATGCTTTTAGTCATCCCAGATGCATGGAAACTGGATACATTTGCCCATCTTATGTGACATAGCATCAACATTGGGACAGCACACAAGAAAAAGTACTCAGGGAGACACTAACACTAACTGTGCTGATGTGCTAGAATGATCAAGACAAAGAAAACGCAGGGTTGTTAGGAGTTTTTTCATGGGGATATGGCATAGCTCCTTTTTTTACTGACTCAGCCCTAGATCAACCAGATGATAGAGATGATACGTCTCCACGTTTTATTTATTTTGTTCTGACGGTCCAAGTATGTTGACATGCATGGAAGGATCTCTCTTTCTCTCCCTTGTCTGTTATTGCACCTGTGTCTTCTTGACACTGTGACTGCAGCCATTTGTGCATAATGCTGTGCCAGTTGACACCTACCTTTCAAACGTGCTAAATATAGACATTAAAACACTGATCACCATCAGTTCCAGGTTTGATACATCACATTGCAGGTGCTAAATGACTGCATCTGAGTCTGCTTCTCACACAATTTTGCACGATTTGATCATCTACATATATTCTGCACATTCATGACGGCAGACACTCTAAATTAATTGTGCGCCCTATTTAGTTCATCATCCTTGGTGCACAGTTTTGTGTTTGCTATCAATTTATCGTGAGGCTTTATGCACGCAGACCTTTAGTATATCGGGCCCTCAATGCATAAAAACACAAAAATAGTGATAAGCTTGTTAAATAAGTGCATTAGTTTGAGATCACAGGTATCCAAGCTCTAAAGCTCACCCTGCGTTAGTGTCCATTTTCTGGTACATTGGACTATAACTTGTGAAAAACTTCAAACCTACACCTGATCTCCGCATGAAATTTGAGGAAGACTTGAAACCAGCAGCTAAAAGCACAAATTTATTTGTATTTAATGCCACTTGGAATAAGAAGGCAGCTAGAAACTAGGATTATTTGTCTAAAAAAACAGAAACACAATAGATGTTTTTGCAATCAGCAGAGCCCCTTCAGACTTTGGCTTTGAGTATAAACAAAAAAAATCTTGCAGTATTTCTTCAGTCTTTGTAATATAGCAGGTCTATAGGAAACTGAGCATGAGACAAATGTTATAGACTGGTTTTACAATCTTGAAAAGTAGTTAATGCTTTGTTGATAGATCATTATTCGCCCAGATGACCTTTGACCAAGTGTTTAAAGCCTTTCAGAGCCTTTTAAAGTTTTTAAACCTTGTTTTACGAGAAGTCAAGACAACGTACATGCTAGCACTTTGTCATGCTTGTCTTCAAAACATCAAATGTATTCTCTTTGCCTTGAATCTGCATTTGCTTAAAAGTTTTATCATCTGCTGTTGGGAATTTTTCCTTTGTTGGGCCATAGTGAACACTCAGCAGCACTTTGGTCTGCTCTCTCCTGTTGAGCAACACAAGCTTAATGATAGCTGCTGCTCGTGATTTTTTCCTGAAATGTTGACTCGGCATCCAGTGCACACAGTTCCAAAGACTCCTGCAGATGTAAGGGCTTTCAACAGTTCACCATAGTGTTGACTTCTTCTGCAAATGACGGACTGATCAGACTTTTATTCGTCTGGTAAACAGGATTATGGCTTGGACTAACTTAAAAGTACTTGAAGTTTATGTACCTGCTTGGTTCAGAGCTTTCCAGCCAGAGTGATTCAACTGAAAAGGATTTCTAGAATACTGTTTTTTGTGTGTTTTGTAGTTTTTCTCTAATAATTTACAGTTTCTTATAACTTCCAAGAGCAGTTAAGAATCTCAGTGTAACCCAGCCATGAAATGATTCCCAGTTGCCCCTCATGACCTGTTTTACTTCCCAAAAGGTTTTTTATCTCAGTGCACTTTTAGTTAAACAGTAAACAGATGCCGAGGAATGTGAGCAGACAGAGAAACTTTAACCGAGTTACACAACCATCATAACTCAGACTGTTGATGACTGCTGCTTTTCCTTTTATCACCCACTCTGTATCTGCTGCGCTGATTGCACGACGCACACAGCTCAGAGCTCAGAGAGCAGCCTTATCTGGGCCTGTAGGCTCTTTCATTCTCTCACTCTTATCTGCACAGTTGCCCAATGTCGCAAAGTCAAACAAGTAAGTGGATCCAAAAGCTAATTGCATCCATCGCGGCAGTAAAAGGATTATCGTCCTGCAGTTTTAGGGAAAGTCACTTTACACATGCAGCAAATGTTGATTCCTGATGTAAATCACTTTTTAATGCCAGCTGGAAAATCAGATCTTGGCTTTAGTGTTGATCTTGAACAAGTTGCACAATAATTTATCGGCTGCAGGCATGTTTTGTGTTTTGGCCCACAGATTGCTTCTTCAAAGGGAACCGTTTGGAATTGAAGACGGGCATTTATATTTGCTTTGGCCCGAAAGAGCCGAGATTCACAGCTCACCCGCACACGCAGCCAAGCAAAGGTCTACGCAGACCTCAGAAACTAACCCGATAAAGCCCAGATCAGTGTGTGTGTGTGTGTGTATTTGTGTGTGTGTGCTCAAACTCACAGACCTGTTTAGCATGGAAGTCTCCGTTCTTGTCGCAGTTGGGAATGGGGATTGTGAAAAGATCATCATGTGTGCGACTGTTCGATGCCAATCTGTTCAGCGCCCTCTGCAGCTCAGCGCGACACGGAGCCTGCAGGAGAAATGTTCACACCAGAAGAGATTCAGATGTAGATGTGAGAAGATGTGTGTGGCAGCATAGGAACAATCATTTAAAGAGCCTGTGAGGACTATCTGGAAAAGCCAGTGTTTCTCAGGGATTACAATTTTTAACACTACTTTTCTTTCTTCAAGACAGTGTTTTACTAGAAACAAGGCAACAGGGTAATGTTTTTATTTGTAGTATAAATTGTTCAAAACATGACCACAAGCAATCTCTGAAAACTCAGTCTAGAGTTAGTTTGCCATATTTAGTGTTATTCACAGCCTGGTGCTCTGACACATGTCTGTAGCATAACGTTAGTGAATCCTGGTTATGTCCTACCAGTGCTCATCTACCAACTCCAACCTCACCAAGCAGAGCAAATGTAACTTGGCTCTTCATTTTTATTGACTGACTCTCAGGTTTGAACAGATCACTGCAGTGTAACTGCTGCATTTGAGTTGGAATAAACATTATCACAAACAGCTAAACCCATGTTTTAGTCCATGCTCTATCACTCTCCTGTTTAGCTTTCTTCTGCTTTGACCTCCTTTTTTCGCCAGTCCAGCTCCAGTGTTCAGCATTACTACAAATAAATACAAAGAATCCTTTTTTCCCTAGAAAAAGATAGATCCTGATTCTTGCAGGCCAGGAAAGTACCATGAAAGATTCTCTGGGTTCTGCATAGAGATGGGTAAGATACCAATACCCTTATCGATTCCACCTATCAATCTGATTCTTCATCAATGCTCTAATCAGTTCCTCCTGGGAATTTTCTGTGTACAAAAAGTTGGCTTCTGAGGTTTTCTGTGTCAACATTTTATTGCGTTCATTAGTATATAAATATAAAAAGATCTGGAAATTATTGGATGCAAAAAAGATGAATAAATAAAAAATGCATTTCCCCAGAGGTGGGTAGTAACATCATGTTAACTTAAGTAAAGTTTTAAAAAAAATGTATTTGCCAGGGTAGTTGTAATGTGACAAACTTTTTACTTTTTCTGGAGTAATTTTGTACAGAAGAAATGCTACTTTCACTCCATTGTGTTAAGTTACACTCCACCCCATCCATCCATCTTCTTCCGCTTAAGAACTCCACTCACTACTTTTATTTTTATTTGTCCATTACTGTTTGAATTACCTATTTGTTTTAGTTTGTCAGAGAGACTTCTGGCTCGGGCGCTGACACATGACTGGTTCACCAATCCAGTGTAACCACAAGTGACGTTTGACTCCATTTGACCAATCAGATGTAGCCAGACAGTCACATGACCGCACAGAAAGTGACTGATTTATGTGAAGTGTGACAGAAACAATGCTGTTTAAAACTTAACAGTCACTTCACTGAGTGATTCTTTGAGACAGAACCATGGAATAGATAAGACGGAAAGAACATGCAAAAATACACATTTCACCAGTGTGTGTTCACACATATACACACATCAAACAGGACACAGAGCATTGTATCCACAGACTGCCTTGTTTCTCTTTCTCTTATCTTTGCCATCTAAGCAAATTGTGCTGTTCTATGAGTATAAACAAAGATAACTGATCTAAGACTATTTTTTGTGGCTGAAATTGTTGTAAAAAATAATGTTAATTAAATCACGTTATTTCATCAGTGTTTTAATGTATTATTATTATTTTGCTTAAAGTGACATTGCTGGGCAACATCTAGATTTGCGCATTCCTATTTTAACTTTTTAGGTATTTGACATTCATGCTCTGATTAAAAAGAAAAACTAAATCAGAAGTTACTTAGTGCTTGAGTAGTTTTTTTTACTAGATACTTACTTACTCTTACTCAAATTATAATCTGAAGGACTGCTTTTTTTCTTTCACATGAGTCTATATTCTATAGTAGCAGTACTCTTACTTGAGTACAAGTTTTGGCTACTCTACCTACCTCTGCACATCGTGAGATGTTGACGTAAGATTTGGCCTCTATAATGTAAAGAATCAACAAGAGAATCGTCAAGCATAAAAAATAACGATTGTTGAGGGACTGGACCATTTCTATTCTAATCTGATTTTAAACAAAAAACAGTTCTTCAGACCCATTCATAGTACTACGTGTCCCAAACAGATATGTGTTTTTCTGGGAAAACCCAACTGGACAATGGTTACTGAGAAATTTCATCAACAAATTGTGGTGCTGGTGATCTCATTTTCAATTGCAGACTATGAATGGACAAAATATGAAAGAGTGACTGTTTCAGCGCAAGCATAAATTTCTCACTTAGCCCTCAATATTAAGTAAAACTTTATGGTCAAACCTAGTGTCAGACTAAGTGACTGCCTGAAGTCTGCTGAAATTTTTGCAGCACATAATGTTACATACACCAGAATGGACACAACCTGTGAGCCCCCACGTGAACTTTCAACATAACAAGCAGTTATTTCTGTAATTAGGAAGTCTGGATAGTAAAAGGTTTTGTGCTTTGTAATGGAAAATGTATAGGAACCTGAACCGTCCCAGGTGGCCAACACAAGAGAATCCAAACATGGATCTGTTTCTTGTGTTTGTGCCATATCTGTGCTATCATGTAACACATTGCTTTTTAAATGGATGTAATAAAACGTTGCTGTTTTTAATTTACAGGGATGTTGTGATCCCACTCTTGCTTGTAAAAATAAGAGCTAATTGCATGTTGATGTCAATCTGCACCTGTACTTTATTTCGCAAGACCGCAATTAAATGTTACGGTCTGTAAATAACTAATTTGTACAGTTTATTACGTGACTGTTACGCTTGTGGCTTTGGAACCATAAAGCCTTAATATAAAACACCTGCTGGGGCGGAGGAATGCGCTGCAGAGCGGGAATGCTTGGGTTTGTTATTTTCTGTGAAACTGATAAAGATGTCAGAGGATTGTTTCTCTCACCAGTGCCGCCTTGGGCTCCTCCCTGGGCGTGTTGAGTCTCTGATTCGTGGATTTCGGAGGGTGCCGTGCGATGGTCTTCTGTATGCAGAGCTTGTCCTGTGGACTGCACCGGATATTGCTGTTGTTCGGGTGCTCGGGGATGATCTCATCCTGCCTCTCCATCACTGGAGGAAGGAAGGGATATTTTTTTTTAGTTCCATGAATTCCCAAAAAAAGACAACAAGGCATCAGGGCTACTCCCTAGAAAATGAAGGTTCAATCAGCAGGAGAGGACGCCCAGATTTGGCTCATGTTCTGTCAGTTTGCAGTTTTCTATTTCTGTCTTGTTGTAATGGTATTCAGGGGGAATAAAGAAAGACAGAGCAGATCTCTTTCAACTTAAAAAAGATCTGAAAAACATCAAAAGGTGATGACAATCAGGCAACTTTCAACTGATATTTTGATGGGACGAGCATGGATACTTATTATTAACTCTGGATGGGGAGAAGTTCTAACCCTTTAAGTTTTGCTCTTGAACAGAAAAAGAGGTACATTTTTTTTTTAAGGCTGGCTAAATGTTCGCAATTAGTGATCATGATAAATTTCAGATCAATTACAATGAACAGCTGTGAGCATGTTTAATCAATCAAACATAGTGGAAATGTTTGTGATAACAGTCAACAATCAGAGTCATGCTTTTCCTACTCCACTTCTGTTTGTAAATAGCCAGAGAAGTGAACGGAATGACCAAATGTGGAGCTAAACGCAGAGCTGAAGGCAGCAAAATAAATGTTGCACAAATTGTCTTTTTGATAAAGATATTGTTTGCATTTTAAGGGGGCTTTCACACCTTTGTTGTATGGTTCCACCTTTCAGGCTTTTCTGATTGGTCAGAACTAAAATGATGGTTTGAAACCACCCACAGACCTTAGTCTAGACCAAACAACTAGACCTTGGTCCGACCAAAAGAGGTGGTCTTGGTGTGGACCAACGGGACCACGGTTTTGTTTATGCCCAGTGTGAAAGTGTTATTTTGAAAGGTTCAGACATTCGTACCAATGACAGGAAATTACGACAGGGAACAAGGTAATCCAATACCAAAACAAAATGAGCAGTGGGTGCACATGGGAGGGGGACAAAATACTTACTAATATTTATATATTTACATACATATATTTACTATCATCACACAACACTTCATCTTAAACTACTGAAATTAACCAGCAGTCTGGACAGGGTGGGCTAATGCTAACTACTTTGCGTTTCGCAAAAAGAGACTGTTATTACGTTGAATGGAGGTTTCCTAAGAATGATTTTTCCAACATGCTCATGTGAGACGCCCGCCGACCAAGTGACCAATCGCTGTAAACTACAGAGACATAGTTGATGATGATATCACGTAGGTTTGACAACGTTTAATGAAAGTGTGAAACCTTAACAAACTGTGCCAAATGTATACAATGTAACAAAACACGGACCTTGGTGCAGACCTTGGTCTAGTCTGTCAAGTGTGAAGCTCCTGAAGAGGTCTTCATTATTCTTGAATGGGAATTTTTTTTATTTTGGGCGTTGCATACCTGAAAAGTCTTTGCTTTAGTATTTGCTTTTTATACCATAAAATGTTAACCTAATCTCTTGTTTCTTTAGTTTTCAGTACTGATGCTTTGAAACTAGCTGTTTAAAAATAATACAGAAATTCATGATAATAATCGAGATCAGATGAAATGAAAAACATACATTGTGATCAGTTTGTAATGTTTTGTCAAATTGACTGGTCAACTTAAGCTGAGTCAGGAAAAACCAAACAATGTAAATAAAAGTTGCATAATTGTCTGTGCATCATACTTCTATCACATTTAGATGTTGGAAGCCAAACTAAAAGGACCATCCATGACAGCAGTGATCTGCTCTGGTGTCAGATTCTGCTCAGTCCTTCTACGTAACATGTCATCCAGCTGAGTGTGGTGAGATGTAGGCTAAAAATGAGGCCAGGTTAACCTCAAGGACACAGCGCTGTGTTGGCACTCTGGGGGGTAATCTGTTCCTCAGTGCTCCTTTCTGCTCCTTTCTGCTCCTGCTGCACCGCTGCAGCCGTGCCACCAGCTCTGAGGCCTCCCAAACCATACCACCCCTGTTCAGCCACCCTGTGTACATTTTGGTCTGTGCCACATTCACCTTTACGTCCCTATAATCCCGAAGCTCTGTGGCCCTGCAGGCAGCCAGCTGCTTCCTCAGGAAATACCCCCCTCCCTCTTCATCCTCCATCCCTCCACAACAACCTCAGTCTGTGCCAGATGGAGGTTGTTAGAGGGTATTTGCACTGTCACAAATGGGCACAACTTGATGTGTGTATGCTGGTTGCTGGTTGGGGGGCATAAGATGGATGGATTAAAGGTTGTGTGAGTCTCTCTTTGTGCGCCTGCTTGTTACCTTTCACCTGTGGCTCGTAAGACTTGGCAGCACTTTCTGCTTTCTGCTCATAACCTGTGGCATTTTACAGATTGGCACTGGAATCAAAGCCTCTTAAACTGCAGCTTTTAGCTATTCTCGCTCTGATCACTGAACCAAGCCTGGGCTCTGGTTTATATCTGAGGTAACTGCCAGGCATTCGCTTAATTGTTGTTGGCAAAGAGACAATGAAGGTGGGTCAGTTGCCTCCTGAATCTTGTGCAGCCTTTTCTCAGGTCGACAATGCATGATGGTCTTTTTTTGACATTCTACTTCAGGCCCTCCATTATCAAGCTGTGGCTGATTTTCAAGGTTTTGAAGGTGAACTTCACAGACTGTCATCTTGCTTTGCTTGGCTTGTCTGAGAGGGAAGCGTCTCTGGCCTGTTTGTATTTTTAGTCTGTTGCCGTTGAGCCTTGCTCATCAGCACTTTCTTCCACCAGAGCCAGCAGGCTTTCAGCTGTTTCCTTTTGTTCCAAGTTGTTCTTTCTCCTCTTTTGCCGGTTCACACTTTTTCGATTCCACCCTCTTTCATAGCGCGAGCCAAAGTGATTAAAGTGGGTCAGGGGTGGCATGTCCTGTTTGCTACCACTGCTGTTTTCCATGGAGGAAGTTGCTACTTCTTTGTGTGGTTTCATATGATTTGGATCAGCAGCTTTTGGCGTTTGAAATATAAATTCCTTTAGTGCATTACCAGACCAGGTGATGACATGATGTAGTGCTTTGGCGGTCACAGGTGTGTAGGAAAGATAAAGACAGAAGAAAGAAGAAAGAAAGCTGTTTGGGCAATCAGGAACAGTCTTCTCTTGTTTATTTGTCATTTAATGTACTGGTATACGTGTTAACGAAGCAAATAAGGTTCATTTAGGTCAACAAAGATGCTTCTAGAGTTGAGAAATGACCCGAAATGTTTTCAAAAGAAGTTCTTCAAAACTTCCCCAAACAAGAGGGTTTTGTCCTCAGATAACGCCAATGTCCATCCAAAAGTTCACAGCTCAAACATCCTTCTATTGCAGTTAAATTTTGAAAACAAAAATTAACATGCTACAAACACATCCAAATTATTGATCTCAGTCAGGTAAATGTAGTCCTGGTTAGTGCCAGCAGGGACGTGTCCACACTGTTTTGACAGTTGACACTGCCCTTTCTGAGTTTGACCAAATGGTCTAACACTCTGATTCGCTGAGTCTAAAACCAAAATTATTGCCAACAAATAAATAATCGAAAGCTTTGTCATGTCTAACCCCCACAGACTGTGTAAAATATGGACGTACCCTCCACGACGTCACCCTTCTTTTGCTGATACAGGGGAAAGTCAATCACAAGCTGCGGCCATATTCAGCTCCTGTACAGTTTGTGTTGACAGTGCAAGTTCAAATTCAGACCCCAAGTTATTTTTTGAACCAGGAAGTAAGTATGTTTTTTAATGCTGCAAAAGTCTGTTTTTTTGACTTGGTGTGTTGTAGTTTTTAATCTTTCTATTTCAAGCCTCAAGCGAATACTTGAAAAACTGGAACTTTAAGCACTCCCACAAAGGCTTCATTTTTTAAGACTGGATGTTGCCCCTTGTGTTGTGAAACACGTCCATAATATTTTTTTAAGTTCAAAGTAACATCAAAGATTTTTACATAAGCTCTGCCTCTGACATAGTAAACAGCCAATCAATCAAAACTTAGAACTTAGAGGTTGCACCAAAAGCAGCCAATCGGAATCCAAAGGGGGCCGATGCCACCGCTGTCATCACACTCTTTCAGTGCAAAATGGGTTCAACCAAAAGACCAACAGATGTTTGGGCATCATGTTTTAGAGCGTGTGTGATCAGATTGGCAGGTACTGTTCGTCCTGTGACCACATTTTTACCTCAGAGCAAACATCAGCCCGATGATCAGTGACATCACTTAATGGTCGTAACAAGTCCGTGCTTTGTCTTTTATTCATGTGTTTGTACACTCTGTGAAACATTAACATACAGAGCGTCATCAGCTATCAGATTTCTCTGTTATAGGCTTTAAACCAAGCTGATTATAGAACTGCTAAGACAGATATCCCCCTAAAACAAATATTTGCTCAGCCACATCGACAGAGTTCTTTCCTGTGGTTTATACTTCCACTACTTTAGATTTTGGATGTCAGCCAAAGAGAGGCCGTTACGTGAGACACTGGTACAAAAACCCTCAGTGCACCCTCTGAAAAATCTTCTTCAATCTGTGGAGTGAAGTGGAAGGTGTGCCAATCCTACACAGTAGTATAACTAGTATAATCTAAGACTTTAAAGTATCAGAAGAGGGTCCTCCTTTTTGTTCAATTTTTAAACAAACACACATTCTGAAACCTTATTAAATATTTTTGAGTTCAAAACCCCTGTGTTTTAAGTTTGTTTGACCCTTCATTGTACTTAAAAGCATTTATCAGCTGTGAAAAGTAAAGTTTAGTCATAGTTTGCAGTCCAGGGATGAGTTCTTTTACTGAGGACTCTCAGTTTGTTATTAATATTTGCAAACAATCCCTCCATATAACTTCAAGGAGAAGCTGGAGACGTTTTCAACTCTGACAAATAAGATTGAACTATTTAGACAGATACTAATCTTCTGGAGCATCGATTAACATTGTTTGGTCTTCTTCTTCAAACTATTCATAATCCTATGATTGTTTTATTTATCTATATTTACTTCTGGCTGCAAGCTCAAAAGTCTGCTTGGTTTATGACCAGTCCTCTTGAGTCAACACTGGAAGCTGGCAGGATATCTGAACATAGCTTTCCAGGAAGGATACTTCTATGAATGAGTTAATCATCAGAGCTGAGGGCCTTCAGAGAAAGACTTCAGGTTAACTTGCATGCCCGTGTGTCATTTTACGATAGAAAATGGAAAGGGTTAAAGAAGATTATAACTAATTAAATGACTCCTGCAGCCTCGTACTCTCTGTCCACTTTGAATTATAAAAATAGACATTGGATACATCCAGAGCTGCAGCTTACTTTGTTCACTTTTTGATTTAGTTTGAATTCACCCATTAAAAAAGAAACAATAGTAATATTAAAAAAAGAGATTTTTATCCAACATTGTAAAAGTACATTTTATTTGAAGTGTAAGTAAGACTCTGTTTCCCATGAGCACCATCACCCACTGTCTTCAAGACAAGACTCTAGCCAAGCTGTGCATTTGTTTTTGTGATCAGATCTTCTATACAACTCTAAATTCCTGTCCTCAAAAAATCCCAGGATGCAAAGTTATGAGGTAATGTATTTATTTGTAGTTTCGTCAAATCATTTTGATCAGGGCGACGAGGAGACGAGGAGATGTCCCCCCTTTACTCTGCTTTTCTGCACAGAACCCAGAACAGTACTGTGAATAAATACATAGATATTTAATGTAAAGCCGAATGTACATTCTTTTATTACTTATTGTTTTTATTTAACTACTGCTATGCAACTTTTGTTAAACTACCTCATTTAATATTTGCATCCTTGCACTTCAAACCACTGCACTATTATCATATTTTTTTGGCCTGTAAATATTAGTCTTTTGTGTTTATAGTTGTTGATAATATTTATATGCAAAAAAATTTATTATCATTACAAATATTATTATTTTCCCTTTTATGCCTTATTATTACCTTGTACAAGATAGCACAATATACCAAAACAAATTCATTGTATATTCAAGCATACCTGGCGATTAAAGTTGACTCTGATTCTGATTCTGATTCTGATCATTTTTTGAAACATGACAACAATCAAACTTAGTAAACTCAGTTTGTACTGTAGTTTCCAGAAGGTGAGCAGACTGTCTGTTCAGTGTTACTCACAGCCTGGTGCTCTAAGACATGTACATAATATGTAATGTTAGTGAATCAAATGGGACTACAAGAAACCACAAGAAACTGGAATAATAGAAGCCCAGTCTAAGCTTGTCTTCAGCCACAGATTCTGAAAAAAAATCTGTTTTCCATCGTTTAAAGTCTCTATAAGTTTGTACATTCTCAGTCTGAGTTGTCTACATGGCTAATCATGTATCAAAAGGATCTGGTGTTGGCCAGAGAACAGTCTCAGTGGAGAGCAAAAGCAGGCAGCGTGCACACTGCTGTGAAAGTACTACACCTACAAAGCACTTCTCCAGAGGCTGCCATGGACCAAATCTGCAGAAAAGAAATACTGACTGGAAGTCATTCAACACCCACCTCTGGCTCCTCCAGAATTATAGAAAACTTGGCATGTGATCCCAGAGGCTTATGTCACACATCGCTGTTCTACTGTGACAGCTGAAGGATTCTGAGATCAACTGTTTGATCGCAGGTTAAACTTGTTAAAACTTAAAAGTGTAGTTTAAGGCCTCAACTCTGCGGTCTACTGCTGTCTCAGAGAAGTTCGTTCAGTGTTATTCCATAAAACAAAAAAATTGTTTTGAATATTTTACCTTAAGGCTTAGAACTTTGTCCCAAAACTGCACACACAGGCACTCACACTTACACACAAGGTGTAGATCAGAGACAGAAAAACAATCAGGAGGACAGTGAAGCTGTTCCAGATGGATCATCATCAGGATAAACATTATCCTTTACGCTGACAGAAATCTTCTGGATCAAAACATCGTGTGCGTGATTAAAATAAAACATGTTTTGGAAACTTAAGAGCGGAGTGAGGTTTTTCCCACATTCACTGCGTCCTCTGAGGTTAAGAGTTTGTTCTCTTTTCAGAGAACGATCTCATTTTTCATCTAGATGGAATTCGCTACGAGGACATGACTGAATAAATGTCATTTCAGCTCAGTATGCTGAACTCAGTTACCGGCTGTTTTGAGGATGTATTAACTTGAAGTCTGTGAGTAAATTCTGTCAAAGTGAGCGTGGGTAATCTCAACCATCCGTCGCATGTTGATGTTCTGGTACAACTGAATAAATCTATGAATAGAGAAGAACCTGCAGCTGCAGTGAATTAGGTCAAACTATTTCAGTTACATCATTAACATGAGTTTGACTGAACGTTCTTGTGTTAATGTATGCAAAGGATCAGGGATTTGACTGCAAGGAGAGGAAATAAATACAACAGCATGTGGCGTAGCCCGTGAGGCAGTTCATCAGGAATGATAGTTTCCCTTCTTAAAGTGACAGGCCTGAATTGGCTAAGACCAGCACTGCACAGTTATGTACCAGTTACTAAAAGCAGCAGTTCATCAAAGTGTTAAGTAGCAGATCCATCCAGAGTTTGATATGTGAGCCCTGGAGGTCTTTTTGTCCTTCATTCTTTAGGACGTTTTCATGTGCAGGACACTGTTGCACAGTTTATGTTTATCTCTCAGCTCTGACACCAGAGGGGGTCCCTGTCCAAGGGAGAACAACAATTAGCTAATCTCATTTACTCCTGCACAAGAGCCCCAGCTGTACAAATGTGCTGCACGACCCAAAAAAGCAAAAACACAACATTAAAGGACATCTGCAGAAAGAGGTTTTGGAAAATCCTCTTTTGGCGCCCTGAAAAGACATCCACGTCTTCCTGAAACATGCTGTGGACTCCTGGCTTGCAGAAGAATCTAGGTTAGCATGCTGCTTTCATAAAGATGTGTGTGTGTCGCAGTGAATTGTCCAGACTGTGGGTCTGGGGACGCTTTCATTCATGCAGCTCCTGCAGCGCCTGAAGGTGTAAGACTTTACATATCTGACATCTGTATCAGTCCGTACACAATATCTGTTTCACTGTCAAAGGGGAAGCATTTGAACACGACACCCGGCCAGACCCGGCAGGAATGAGGGAGCAGATGCCAACATATGCATGACGATTCATTCTAAGAATGAGGATGGAGAGAGTTTCTGAGAATTGGATATCAAGATGCATGAAAGCTGACTTAGACCTTGACATAAGATGCCGAGCGATACTTGTTGTTGTTGCTATGGAAATTTGGTTCAGGAATAGCCTGAGGGTTGATGCATTTTTGTGAGAAAGTCAGCAAAGAGAATCGACTGATGGCTCATAACTACTTCCATCCTGATTCGGAGTGTGTTACCTCAGCAACTTGAGGCAGCTCACATCTGTACAGCATGCAGATGCAGAGCTGACACTATCAGCCTGATACCCTGGATCTGCCTCCATCCCAGGATCCTTTTCATTATGGATTCTCTTGGTTTTAAAAACCCTCTTCTATTTTTATCTAGCATGTTCTCTGTTGCTAGGAGTAGGGCAGTGTCAGACATGTATTCAGGAGATGCACCCCCTTCTTTAATAATGCATTAGTACGAGGAATGCACCACAAAGGAAATCTTCTGCCTTTGACTGGAGTTGGTCTTTGCCCCCCTCCTTTACACACACCCACACACACACACACACACACACACATACGAACACACACACACACCCCTCGCCTTTCTGATTGTCTCTCTGCTGCCATTTGTTTACACTGAACATTCTTATACAGCAGATCTGAGCTGCTGCCCAGAAGAATTGATTTACAGTGAGATTTATTGGGCAGAGCTTCCCTGCTTTGTTATGACAGACTCCGGGGGTGAGAAGGAGTGTGGAGTCAAACAAAACTCTGTGCTCACATTACAGAACACCAAAAACAAAACTTACGAACTTTCCAAAATGTTCCATGTACTGCCGCCCCGCCCTGGAGAAATAAGGAGCCCGCACTCCCCCCAGTGCTCTATAACCCAGTTCTGATGGGACGAGGCAGGATCAAAGAGCAGGACTAATGTTCAGTGAGAACATCCCTTCATTTTCATCTCGCTCTAAACAGCTTTCCTCTTCTCTCTGATTCCTTTCAGTCATGCTATGCACCGGTCTAACCTATGCTGGCCCTGCACCCAGAGCACAAGGCTCTCATTTCAGCTCTGGCAAAATGAGTGCCGATGAGCTCATCCTCATGAAGGAGCTGGACACGGTGGGCGATGCGCTCTAAGGCTTATTAGAGCAGGGAGGGGGCGGTGCTCCCAGGGCCAGGGGAAACAGATGCTGCATGAAGATGAGCGTCCGGGGAGTTTTATATTGGCTGAACTGATCCAAATCTTTGGTGTTCTGGCACAAGCAGATAGCCTCCTGCCATTACCGGTTACTGTCTGGGAGCCCAGGCTCAATGGAAGCAGCAGCGATCCGGTTAGCTGATAATCTGGAACAAATGAAAGAACCACCTTGTCTTTGACACGTTAAAACTATTGTCTCATATGGCATAATGGAAATCAGCACCACTCCCTTTGAGGAGAGCAGAGGAAGACAAACACGGAAAACTGTTTCCTCAGTAGGAAGAAGTGAACGTCAAAGCAGTGAACTGGAACTGGATATGCAGATAACACATCCAGCATTAGACATCCCACTGAGTGAAAGTGGAAACAGACTTTCTGCTTTGCACAAGGAGCTCTGCAACATAGACGGGAATTACAAGTGTGATAGAGACATTGACAGCAAAAGAGGAGTTCTGCAGCAGCAGGAGGAGGAGGAGGAGGAGGAGGAGGAGTGGGGGCGTCCATGAAAGAGAACCAAGTGAATTACTGATTGCAGAGAGCTCTAATAGCCCCAGACTGGCCACACTCCATTACAGTCATTTCATACAGCAGCTTTTATTACCTCCTCCCATTACACTAACACACACACACATACACACACACATGGACACACTCACACACACACAGACTTCGACTGTTACGACACTACAATGCATTTCACTGCCTGCACTGCACAGCTACCTGCAGGAGCTCAGCTTAACATGATAAGGGTTGCTGGGAATCCGCTTAAACCAAACGCATGTTTCCTGCACCAACTCCAGGTTGCACACTGCACACACTCACACTCACATTCACACTCACACACCCACCGCAGCTATCACCACAGCACTCTCCTCTCTGATGCCTGCTCTGCGTCTTACAGCAGGGCCCTTTTCTCAGCAAACAGACGCAAGACAGCAGGGGGACTGTGTGCACTCTCCCATCAGGCCATGCGTGAGGAGCTGGTGTGTGTGTGTGTCTGGTTCGGGGGCTTAGCCGAGATTAGGGTAAACAAGCAGCGCATTGTCACCCCTCACCTCCCCTTCAAGCCTGACCCTGCCTGGCTCAGGTGAGACCCAGGAGCAGAGGCAGAAAGTGTTCTGGTCTGCTGGGGTCCGTGGCGCAAGGGGGGCACAGAGATGCTAGTCCTGGTTTGAAGTGACCTGGTCAAAAACTCTGTGCTATGATGGCATCCTAACACAGAAATATGCAGGAGTGTTACGGAAAGAAAAGAAAACAAAAGTGTAAAGAGGTCAAAGGTTTGACCCCTGCGCTCTCACCTGAGTTCTCCTCCACCTCTCTCTCATCCATGCACACCCCCTGCCCGTGCATCAGTGAGTGAAGCGGCCTCTCAACACCGCGCGGCGGGTAGCAGCGGAGGCCCGTGCCACACCGTGGAGAGTAGACACCACAGTGAGCCCCTTTGGGTAGGGCGCAGGTGGGGCAGCAGCCGCAACCGGGCTCCCGCACCGTTTCCTCGCAGCCGTCCGGCAGACGACAAGCGGCCAGCCTCTCGTCAGAGCAAACCGGGCAGCGAATGGCCGTGTCCGACAAGCACAGCGCCACCAGCGACAGGGCGCCGAATACCCAAAGGCCCCAGGAGGATGGGGCAACCTCCACGCCACGTCCAGGCACCATGGCAGCCCCGGCACCTGCACGCAATCCTGTGCCTTTGTGTGTGGTGCCCCCTGCTTTCCCTCTCCTCTCTGAGTGTGGTGCGGCTTTTGATGACTTTGTACTTCAGCAGAAATTAGACCAACAAGGAAGGTTTGAGAGGAGAGCTTTGTCCAGGATGGTCTTTGATATTTTCAGCTGGTTACTGTTTCAATTGCAGGGACACAATGCCTCTGCTGTACTGCCTCTCCGTTCCTCTTATTCAATTTCACAGAGCAGAAATTGGAGCCTGCACTTGATCTGTTCGGCTGGCGAGCCTAGTGGTGATAAGAACTAGTTTTTTGTTATGTTGGAAGGAACACTTGCCGGCAGGATTATCCAACACTTTGTTCAGGTCAGTCTTGCTGTCCCTTCAAGTCCAGAGGCTCGTCAAAGCCTGAAATGAGGCTCAGAGAAAAGAATCTGGTCTACAAGTGTCCCAATGCAAAGCAGGTCATCAAAAGGCAGCGTTTTGAGTCACAGCTGCAGTTTCCTCCTCTTGCTGGTATGCAGTGCAAAGGACTCGCTCCTGAGAATGGCTCAACACGAGTAGCTCTCCTTGGACTTTATACTAGTCCATGGACACGCCTCTTTCGACAGTGAGAGGGGAGCTGAAAGGCACAGCGGAGAAAAGCCAGGCTAAAGCTCTCCCCCTCTGTCTCCCTCTGTAGCTCTCTCTCAGGCTCATATACTCCTTCCCTCACTTGTCGTCTTTCAGTCCTGAGTGCATGCAGAGAACAAGCAGCTGAATTATCCTCTCACTTGTTCTCACACACAGAAAACACGCAGTTTTCTCTCCCTCCACATTCTTTTTACAACCCTTTTCGGTCTTACCCTCCGACTTGTGAATTTATGAAACATTCTGCACGATAGGAAACAGAAAACAAAGGACACATCAGTGCTGTTGCACTTTAATCAACCCCAAATGCCCAACACACACTCATGTGCTCGCCTCAGGGGTCGAAAACAGAAAACAACCTCGTGCCTGCTCCCTCTGTGTCTGTTTATGTGTGTTTTTGCATACTTGTGCATCCAGTGGTCAGTCTGTGTCTTGGATCTCTTGCTCTTATTCTTTCTTTCAAAGCGGGCAGCTATAAAAGGCAAATGGACAGTCTGACCCCCCCTCCTTATTACCGCCCTGCCCCCACAGGTCCTAAAAAAGCCTCCCACCAGTGGGATCGCTGGGATAAGTTTTAATAGTGCTTCATGCTGGGAGACTTTATAGCACATATGTGTGTTTCTGATCATGAAAGAGTCTGTAAATCAGCGTGTTACTTTCTTCTTCTTTGCGTGCATGTGCGCAGATATGCCCTACACCCAGCCTTAAAGGTTTTGAATCATGGCTTTTATTGGTCGATGACTCTCTTTTTTTTCCTGTGTTCCTCCGTTTTGCCATGGAAACCCAGCATGTATTGTAATGCCTTTGTGTGTGCGCGCTTTCAGATTTTCTCCTCCCGTTGGTAGCTGGTTGCCATAGGCGGGCCAGGAGCAGCAGGCGAGTCTTACAAGGCCGTGCCCCACTCAGGTGGGTGCTGCAGTGCGTGTTCTTAGTAATAGGCACCAGGATTCCTCTTTTACCCCTGCTTTGTACGAAATACACAGTTATGAGTCAGATGATGCTGGCCTTGCGGTTATAAAGACGCTCGGTGCGGCCCGGGTTGAATAGTTGAATGCAAAAACAGCATCTGTTGAATTTCAAATAAAGAGCTTTAATGAGATGACTGACCTGAACAACAATGTTCTCCAGCAGTGGGTGAGCTGCTCACTGGTGCTGCTCAGAAGAGGCCAGCAGCTTTATGAGGTGTTTGACTATGTGTGTGTGTGTGAGTGTGTGTGTGTGTGTGTGTGTGTGTGTGTGTGTGTGTGTGTGTGTGTTAAAGGGGTGCTACAAAGAATGGTAACTTCTTTGTAGCAACCCCGCCATTAGTTTCTTTGTATCAACATCTATGGTTTCATCTTTCTTTGACAGTTTTGTAACTTGAAGAGACACATAAAAGCAAACAAAGTTCCTACTACTGAAGTAAGGAAGAGAAATACATATAAAAATAATTTCTATTACTTAATCCAGAAAAGGTTGACGGATTTTATTTATTTATTTATTATTTTGCAGTCAATAAACGTTTCACACTTAGAGCATCTTTATTGCTATAAAACCCCAGAAGCGACTAAGCCAAGCTAATGACAGATTCATGAGTTTGATTATTAAGGAAAGACAGCAATCAGTGTGTGTATGGGTGGACTGATGTTCTATTCATCAGCTGAATTAAGTATCTCCAGCCTTCTTTTGGTTGTTTTATTGTTTAATCTGTTATTTTGGAGTGGCTCTTTAGGGTATTCCCACATCAGGGGCTGGTTTTTGGCGCCTCTGTTTTGGGGTCTTAGGCTGAAAAGTTTGGGACTCCAGACTTGTGAGTGTGAAAGTCCATCGTTTTCAACAGAACAAGCTTTGATACTTTGATGAAGTTCTTTGAGGTAATCCAACTTTAACATAATGTGAGTATGACGTTGTTGAGATAATCGCTTTCACAGATAGAAATAGTAAGAAAGACCTAATGGTGAGCAGGATTCTCGATTTGACTGTAGTTTTAATTAAAAAGGTTAAGTTTTACCTGGGAACCTCTGATCATTTCTAAAGTACCACCTAAAGTCAGTTTTGTGTGGCGCCTCACACTGGATGAACAAGGTCTATTATTGACTTGACTTTGCTGACGTTATGACATGAAAAAACTGAGGCGCTGCACAAGATCGTCTCCTCAGCAGACAGCCAGTTAAAGAGAAAAAGAAGATAGCAACCTAAGAAGTTGGGGAAATTGAACAAGCCAGAGGCAGCAGTCACAACAAGGATTGTGAAAAGTGCAAGTAGGTAGAAAGTTCAGGTGGACTGATCAGCACTTTTAAGGAAATACACATCTTTCAGCCCAAAATGTTGATCTGCATTTCATCAACATGGGAGTGCGACAAACTATTAATTACCACATAACAACAACAACAAAAAGCATGTTTACAGTCACAGATTCTAATCCCACTGAAAAATGAAGAGAAATATAGTACAAAAACATTTGATTAGTTTTTTAGGAAACAATCAAAATGATTGGGACACCAGAAAACCTCTCTTGCAAAATCACTTTGTTGTACTTGAACCTTATGATGGAAAATATAAAAAATTACATGTAGACCTCCTTGAAACGTTTTATTCATTCATTTTATTCTGTCTGTTCAGGTGTTATTAGTTGAGGACACATTTTGGATTATTATTCTGGTCACTTCTCATTGGTAATTACGAGTTTCCTCCCACTTCATGAAATATCAGTGTTTTCCTTTTGGGTTTGCACTGTTGTGATTGGCTATGATAGATTTTGTTGTTTTGTTTTGTTTTTTTTAAAAGACAAATAGAAAAAGAATAATTAGATCTAATATGAAATGATTGATATCATCCAGAAACACTTACTGTTTCAAAATGAATGGACCCCATTTTAAAAAGAGCACCAAATGTTATAGAGCAGCCATGTTCACAGTCTGTTCAGGGGACCCAATCATGGCCCCCAGTTTCATCTTTCAACATAATTGTTATGACACTGACATGAATCATGTTCTAAATATTGATCACAAACATATTCAGCCAAGTGCGCAAATAAAGCCAAAGTATATCACATAACGTACCACAACACTACATATAGACTGTGCAGAGGCTACTTGTGAGTGGCAAACACAAACTTTTTGAAGGGCAGGGCAAAAAGAAATTAAGGCAAAAACACTTTAAAGACGTAAAACAGACTAACGAGATGGACTACTTAAGTTAGATGTTAGTCCAAACCATGTAGGTTTTCAGTTTTTCTTTGGTGGCATTAGCTGGGTTTGTTTCCTTCTGATCTCAGTTTGGGAAGTTACCAGGTTATCAGACTGATTCAGGAGGAGAGGGGACCTTAGATCCTCTTATTACTTTGTTTTTTTCAAGGCCTTTGTCTGACACAATAATGTGTATGTTTTTTGTGTTGCTGCTTTAAAAAAGAGCTCAACAGTCAATACAATCTGTACAAACAAGTTGTCTGTGATATTGTTTCTGTTTCTTGACTGTGAGTTGATCCAAACATAATACTGGGGACTGATTATTATGCGTGGATCAGCTTTTTGTGCTTTGAAACATCAATGACTTCACCTATTTTCAAACAGACGACGACTAATGGGCTCCCTCTCCTCATTGTCTTAGTTTGAACAGCTCACTCTAAGTCATGCATGTAAACACTGTAAACTGCACGCGTCATTGTGAATTTGCACAAAAGCAGCAGCCTTCATGCCACAAATTGCCATACCCCAGTTTACCGGGAAACAGCCCTAACAGGCCGGATTTAAAGGGAAAAAGTAGTGATTCATTATCCGTTCTTTGACCACAAGACCACCAGGGTGCCCCAGAGCTTTATGGGTCACACTGTGTAATTTCCTCATGCTGTTCTGAGGCAGGTTTTTGTGTTATTTCAGCACTAGAAATTCATTCTCAACTCTAAGTTGTCTGTATGGTTGTAGTAAAACATGTTTTATAAGACGCACTGAGCTTCATGTGACAGATACACACAGTACAACTCTTAGATTCAACAACAACAATGTCAGTTACAAAGTCAGGAACTGTGAAAAGGTTGAATACTTTTACGAAAAGAAGGCAGAAATAACCCAAGAATTTGACTACATGAAAGTCTGCACTGAAAAAAATGAAATCCAAGCAAGTGTTTTTGTCCAGTTTTCAGAAAAATAATGTCTAGTTTATTTGATATGAGCAACATTTACCTTGTAAATCCTGAGAGGTGTTTTATTTCAAGACATTAAAAGACAATGTCTGAGAGATAAAGCAAAAAAAAAAAAAATTCTACCAAAGAAATGACACAATTATTATTTTTTATTTCTTGTATTAAAATAATTTTTATTAAAAAACACATTTAGAACAGAATAGAAAATGTGTTTGTTGCCACTGCACTAAAGTCACAAAAGGCACATTAACAGCCCTTTACAATAGCAGCAAGATAAAAAAAAAAACAGTCAGTCATAATATAACACATCAGCACGGAGAGTATTAAAACTACATGAACTTTCCTCTATACATCTGATTTTGGAAGATTCACCCTTGAGAAGCAAATCTGGCTTCACGACCTTTAATATCTTGAAATAATTTAATTTAAATTTAATTTTATAGGGCAATTAAGAGGAAGAGGGAATAGAAAGGGTTAGAAAAAAGGAAGAAAATAAAATGTTTTCAGATTCTGCACAGGAAAAAACACAGTGAGACTCATCAATTTGCAAAATAAAGAGCAACTATTGAATCAAAGAGCTTCAAAACAAGAGACAAGAGCTTTATTTTTTAAATACTTTTGTTTGGTCGTCCGATTCATCACCCCATCACCTGTTGTCAGCTACTTATTTTTATTATAATTTTATTGTATTATTTATCATTTGGTACCTATTTTTACTTTCGTGTAAATTTTGTGTATTGCTTGATGCATTGAAAGGTGCTATTCAAAAATAAATGTATTACTAATCTTATTTTTATTGATAACCCTTTGGGGGAAAGCTCAGCTGTAAAGTGTTTCTTCAGTTTTGCCACAAGATGGAGCAGTGGCTCCTTAAATGGGAAAATCAAGTGAATACAGTTTGAATCGATGTGAAACCAACTTAGGTTTTTTGTTTGACTCAGAGAGTGATAAACTTCTCATGTCTGTACTTGGCATCTGGGAGTGTTAATGTTCTGATGATGAAAATGGTGGTGAGGAGGAGGGATTTGAATCAACGCTGCTGTGACTCTGATGTCTGAGTGTGTTCTGGTCTTTGTTGCTCCACCTTGTTGAAAATGTGTTCCTGTTCCTTTAAGGGATCGCTCCAAGTGACGCTTTTATTCCATATTCAGAGAAAGTCCAGAGGCAGAGCGTGGAATCTCCTGCTGTGAGAGTGGTGCTGAGCAGAGAGCAGGTAAGATGATTTCAATATTACTCCAGCTTACTTTAATCCTAGATCAAACAACGCAGACATGAAAGCACTTTAGAGTTAAGTCGTAATCCGCTGTCTTTCACTTCTCAAACACATTTTGAAAGTGTGCAGTTTTCCCCCCCTTTGAGGAGAAGTTACACACCTGAAAGTGATGAACAGCAAACTTACAGTTTAGTTTATTTAACACGATTGCATTTTGATATGAATTCTAAAACTGTTTGTATTTTTATAAAACTAAATAAAAACTGATGTTAAGGCTCTGAACAGGTTTTAAAAAGGGAACACTTGGATGTTTTATGCCAAAATTCATTTTCAGTACGACTTGGGTCTCGCTCTCAGAGTGGAAACCATGTTAACACTTGCTCCCATGTTGAGACCAGGCAGGAAGTACATGTGCAGTGAACATTCTCATCAGGCTAAATGCAGTGACAGGGTCGAGCAGTCAACCGTGGGCTTTTACCCCGCGCTTTAATTCTGATACTTGTCATCATGCTTTCCAACCAGTAGGACAGAGAGCAGCAAATGTTTCTTGTTGAAAAAGTCTGAGCGGATTTTCAGAAGATAAAGAATAAAAACTTGTCTAAAAATGTCACATTTGGCGCTCATGCATCACAGCAAACACTTTAAGGATCCTGAAAAGTTACTAACCATAAACTCAAAGACTCTTCTGATAAATCTGGTTATTGATCTCCAAAGGTAGAAATCTCTTGACATGATTTGTCTCTTTGAAACTACGCATGTCATATACCGTTCTTACATAACAGCTGCAATGTCTCCCCACAGAGTTTTTTTTTTCACCATGAACACTGACAAACATCCTGAACTTGCAAACCAAGAGGGGGACAGGATGGGTGAGTTTCCAAACGCTTGTCTTCACCTGGAAGTGTACACGTTCATGCAATACACGTTTATCTCCAACTGCCACCATCTAGCCGCCTGCAAGTGAAAGATCAGAGTCTTAACACCCTCCATTATTTTAGGTGCTTCTCAGAGGTGGCAAAAAGTATTCACACATTGTCACTTTTGTGTCACTTTTTCAGACGTGTGCAGTGGAGGCACAGATGAGGAGCCACAAAAAGAAATGGAGGAGGAGGAAGAGGAGGAAGAAAAGAGAGAGGAGAACTCACACCATGAGACTGAGAATGGAGTGAAGGGGGATGAATGTGTGACCACTCCACGTAGGTTTACCATCTCACCCACACACACACAAACACACAAACACACACACGCTCCAGCACGCACACTGACATACACACCAACACACACAAAGTTGACGTCTCCAACTTCTTTCCACTGCACTTCTCATTGAAGCCATCAGTTCACTGTGAAGTTTGTGGAAAAAGTATGAAGAACGCTGGAACAATCTCTGAGATTCAGAACTGAAAAACACAGATGTCAGGAAACATCAGATAACGCATATTTTGTAATTTCTCCGGTTGTTTTCCACGGTTTTTCAACATTTTGTTATTGTTTCTTTTAAATCAGTGCAAGCAGAACGTGTCTAGCATTTCAATTGAAATGAACATAAAAGTAAATACAAGCAGACCTGACAGTTTTTTATCCACCTGTGATAAAAAAAAAAGTCTTATAGAAAATGTGCACATTTACAGTTCAGTAGCAACCATTGGATGCGTCATGTTGAAAGCTATTTGCTTTTTTGTCACCTGCTTTAGCACTTCACCCCAAACTTTCTCACATTCTGTGACATAAAGTCAACTCAAACAGTTTGAGCTTAATTCTGACGCCTCCTGTGTACAAATACATTATGTCTCTCAGCTGATCTTGTCCTGAACATGCAGATGAATCATTTTCTGAAAAATTCCATCATCGTTTCTTTTAAACACCTGATAAAATCTTAAGAAAATCTTAGGACCAGTAAAAAAATTGCACTAATTCACATTTTGCATTTTTGGATCTTATAAGGTTCTGAGTAGAGTTTTAAAATGCAAAAAGAAAAAACAAAGGTGAGACAAACAAAAAAAAATGAGTGAGCAATTTATAGAAAAACATAATTAAAGTGAAATAGTTTTTTCATCAACTGATCAAAGACCACAGCTCAGAGAAGCCTGAAAAACACTAAAATAGAAATAAAAGTTTGAAAAAATGACTCAGTAATGAGGAGCTCTACTTGTTCTTGGTGGTTACTTCAAAATTTTGTTTGTTCATGCTCGATGCAAGTGCTTCGACTCATCCATCTGACGTCCACCTCTGTAAACTTCCCTCACCATCAATCCCATAATGTTCTCAGTGTGATTTAGATCAGGGGAACACGCAGGATGCTCCAATCGAGTCAGATTATTCCTCTGGGAGAAGAAGTCCTATGTTAGGGGGCCACTGTGAACTGCAGCGTTACCCTGTTGAAGAACCCATTAGCACACAGACCAAGGCCCTCAGTCATGAAGGATGTCACCTTCAGTATCTCCACATATCCAGCCCCTGTTTAATGTCTTTGCACAACCGTCAGCTCCATTGTTTCATTGAAGGAAAAAGCAGATCATGATGGCGCCTCCTCCAGCTCTTCTCTCTCAAACTCCATGTGTAGGTTATTTGGCTGCAGTCGGCTCCAGTCACAGCCTTAATTTGGGTCTCGTGTCTTGGCAGACAGCTGATTGAATCCTCAGACACAGCACGCAGCAGTGAATTTTTTGGGGTCTACCCCCTGACTTTTTTGTTTTTACTGTCTTCCTGCGTCCAACCTTAAGCAGCAATGGCGTTGCGTTGTGGGAGGCCTCGTTTATCCAGCTCAACAATCCAACCACGATCAAAGTGGTGAAGTTTTTATGTTTTTTTAAGTCTCTTTTAAGTGTGTAGCAGTAAAATTCGATGCTGATTGTGAGTATTTGCCCTGCAAAATGGGAGGGAAAGCTGTTTCCTTAGTCGATGGCCTTGTCGGACACCTGCCCCCTTTTGCAGTTAAGGCTTTAGAATTCACAACAAAGATATCAAGCTCGTAGTTGATAGTTTGTTTGCTTTGATTGGTCACTCAGAGGCACCAGTACCAGTTTCAGCCTTTTTAAGAACCAGATTTTAGGTTTTAACAAACTTCTTTGTACAAAAAACAAACTCAAACCATGAGTTTGCTGTATGCATTGAGCATCATTTTTCATGTTAAAATGGAACTAGTTTCCTCCTTTAATCACACAAGTAATTGGGGTTAGAGGGAGCAACATTTCCACCCAACTTGCAGTTGCTGTTTCTGAAAGATGGAGGAGTAAGAAGGAATCAAAAATGAGAAGTCAGTCTGTACCTCAGGGTCATACCATAATTGAATTCTGCATTTGTTTTGGAAAGATAAACTAGCCTCCTTATGGAAGTTGAAATCACATCCAAGAAAAAAACACATTTTTTGCTGCATGGTGTTTCAAATCCAATATTTTAGAAAGTATAAGTAACTTCAGACAGTCCCAAGTCAACCACTTCTAGATAAAGTGACTTGCAGTATGGTTTCATGTTGTTGTCACATCAGTATACGCATTTAGAAAGCTGTCTGGGAACAGAGAAACATTTTGCACATTTTCAAGTGTGACCATCTTGTTTCACACGTCATATTTTGAGTGCTGAAATGTTTCCTCTCAGCCTTGTGGCCGTAGTCCATTTGTCGTAGATAGCCCTCCTGTTTATTTCTGGCTGCCACCCATCAACCCCGCTGGGTGCACTTCCTAACGCCCGCTCTGCAGTGTGATGCGCAGCCTGCGGTTCACTGCTCTCAGACCTGGACTCTATATCAGGCCTCTCAGAGCTCTGCATGCGTAAGTTTCCATAGCACCTCTCAGCGCTCTCCACAATACAAGGCGCTGCTCATCATCATTACCGCCAAGACCACAGAGTAGTTTCTGGATTGGACTCAGTATGCTTGCGGTTTATTCACACTTAGCTGAAGACTGGGTGAGAGGACGAGACCTGTAAACCAGGCTCTAGGACTCTGCAGACCAAAAGCTGTGGTGAAGACAGTTCTGCAGATCCCGTGTGGTAAGAGGAAAAACTTCTTCATGGTAGGAGATGACATAAGAAATAAGTTTTCTTCTTGTCGGTGGAACAAAAAAAATCAGGGAGAAGATTAGCAGTGAAGTCAGGAAATTTGATGAAAACACTGTTCATGTCGCTTTTTATCAGAGCAGGAACTGGCGCCTGCACGAGGCTCACGCTGCGTCTCTCTCCTGCCCTGGTTCTACTTTCTGTGCGCTCAGAGGAAATGCCTTGTCTTTATCTTGAGCACACATCTTCTGAATGTCTCCGTGACACTATTCATCAGCCAGAATTAGGCTAACCACACTCAGGAGATGTGCTTGCTCTATTATCAAACAATCAATTATAAATACAAATGCAGAAGTGAAGTTGTTACACTGTGTCACAAACAGGTTGGAATTCAGTCTTATCTAGCTTCAGAGAAAATATTTGTATTTTTAATCATTTCTCCTTGTATGACACTGATGAACCCATGCAAAGTTTATCTGCACATTTGATCAATCTCTTCATCTTCATCCACGTCACTCACTCCAGATCTTTCTCTGCCACCACTTCACTCAGATGCGATAAAGACCGAAGCAGAGCCAATAGACACAGATGATCAGTATCAAGCGGTGGAGAAAGAAGGTGAGATTGTACAGAAGGAAGAAGCAGAGGACGGGATGGAGGATGGCTTCGATGAGGAGGAGGAGGATGAGGACAGAGAAAGGGATGAAGAAGGAGAATCCCTGAACGAGCCCGAGGACCTTTCTCTGGTGGACTACCCGCGCTACAACGGCATCGCCCTGACAGATGCCGAGTCTGCAGAATCAGGGGCTGGTGCAGACGGGTCCTACGCGTCTGAAGCTTCAGCCTCCCGCATCCAAACCACAGGCAAGCTCAGCTGTGATATCTGCGGCCTGTCCTGCGTCAGCATCAACGTCCTGATGGTGCACAAACGCAGCCACACGGGTAAGCACAGGAACGCGTGACCACACACACACACACACACACACACACACACACTTACACAATCATCTGTAGCTGGTTAGAACAGATAGCGTCTCATATTGACAAGGCTCAAATGTCGATTGAGAAACTACAACAAAGAAAACGGAGGCTGCGTCACTCATGATGCACGTCCTCTCCAGACTTTCAGCTTCATCAAGAAGTTGTGAAATGTCTTCCACTGCTGTTCAAACAGAAAGCAAAGACAGAAACTTTGAGATTTGATCTCAGGAGCAGATAAGACATCCTCATCAGAGCACATCTGCAGATGGTGTGATGCCCCGAATAAGCAACTTCAATAACAGCTTTTTGAGAACGTGGTGTAAATTATTCAGCTTTAATACTTCAGTCAAGGAAATATTGTCCAACCTGTAAACAAGGGGTGTGTTGTCTATCAGCTCTAGGAAAAGTTTTCATCGAAAAAATGCATGTTAGTTGGTGCCACTGAGGGACATAACTTGAGCACGATTGAGTTTTTCTCATCTATGCTCTGGTTCTACTTATTTATGCTTTTATTGTTGTTGTTTTTTATATAATTTTTTTTTTTACAATAGCTGGTTTGTCTTCTTGGCCAGGATGTCCTAGAGACTTCAATCTAATGAGGACTTTTAAAACTTCAAACAAATCTTCTAAGGAAATATCAAACTTTTACAAAACTTGTGAAACAATTTAATTCACCACGGTAAGACACAAATCCCATGATGGGTGAAGAAAAACCGTCATTCAGAGATGGGTAGATTCAAACAGCCCCTCATGAGGTTGCTTTGCCACCACAGGGAATCATACGCGCAACAAATAGTGGCATAAGTGTGGTCAGGGTTGTGAGAACTTGATATTTTCTTGGTTTGTGCCTCTCAAAGTGGTGGTGCTGCTGTTCCCTTTTCAAAGCTAGAGAATGAGTCTGTTTGACTTGTAGTTTTCTGTCAAACAAGAAATAGTCAACAGTCTGACAGTACAGAAAGAAGTTAACAGATTTTTGAATGTGGCCAGAGTATAAAGAGATTATCAACATAATAAGTGTGTTGTCATCACTCTGGATTTTAGTGGCGGGTCCATGTGCTCTGCTGATTTAAGAGGGGTTTTTGTCCTCAGATAATTTTCTTTAATTATGATAATATTTTGTACACCTGGCTGATCGTGGACAAAGAAGTACATTTTGTCTTATGTGCTGGTACAAAATGCAAAGAGAAGTCATGCACTTGAAAAAGGCATTGACTAACCGTTAAAGTTGCTATGAGGACAATTCATTTTGAGGCAAGTACAGTGACACTTTGACACCAGCTGTGGCTCAGTGGTAGACACATCGCCTTTCAATCGGAAAGCTGTGGGTTTGATTTTGACCTGTAGTCACACATGAAGTAAACAGACCTGTTAAACAACATTCAAATTTCAAGCTGAAGTGTCCCCAAGTGAAACTGTGAACCCCAAAGTACTCCCACTGTTGTTTAGTGGTGTTTGAACATGTTAGCTAAAACTGATGGCTCCTTACCGCTTTAGTCTCTGCCATCAGTGTGTGGATGTGTGTGGATGAAAGAAAGAGACTAGAAGTGTAAAAGTGCTTTGAGTGGTCAGACAGTTTGGAAAAGAACTCAGGACTCAGTTCTGATCCATTTACTATTTCCACCTGTGGCTTGAGTTGGTAGTGTTTTTCCAGGATAAAGACTAGATTTCCCATGAGCACCATTACCCACTGTCGTAAATACATGACACTTCCCAAATAGTGCATTTGTTTTGGAGAACAGATCTGCTTTTTAACGCTACTTCTCTTTGTTAAACACAAGTTCTCCCAGGATGCAAAGCAACCAGGGAATGTGTTTTGTAATAGTTGTGAAGAGCTATTGTTTGGACCATTGCAACAATCAACTTTTGTAAACTCAGTTTGTAGTTATGTGTCCAGAAGGTGAACAGACTATCTGTGTAGTGTTAGTCAAAGCCCGGTGCTCTGAGACGTGTCTGTAATATATAACATTGGTGAATCCTGGTTGTGTCCTACCAGTGCTCATCTACCAACTCCAACCTCACCGAGCAGAGCAAACGTAACGTGGATCTTCATTTTATTGATAGACTCCCAGGTTTGAACAGATCACTGCAGTATAAGTGCTACATGTGGACAGGAATGAACATTATCACAAACAGATTGACTCATGTTTTAGCCCATGCTGTATCACTCTCCTGCTTAACTTTCTTCTGCTCTGACCTCCTTTATCTGTCTGACAGTCCAGCTCCAGTGTCAAACATTACTACAAATAGATCATCAAAGAGACTTCTGTCTAGGTGTTTTAGATAAAGTCGTGTTCTCTCAGATACTGAGAAAAAAACATTTAGAAATATCCAATTTTGGTGCTGATAGTCTTACATAAAATCTTTGGTCATGAATAAGCAGAATCACAGAAGTGAGACAATCTGAAGATTACTTATTAAGTCTCAACCTTGTGATGGAAAAGACTCTCTGACAGAAAAGAAGTCAGGAGAGAAGAGGAAGTCTGTGCTCAACTACCAGAAAAGGAAGCCAGCAAGTGCCAATAACAGACTAATGGAAAGAGCTGCACACCTCATAGAAACTGTACATTGCGGAACTCAGCAGACATCTGAATAAATGTTCAGTAGTAAATAAAAAAGGTGACAAATTGAAATTTGTTTGTTGTTTATCATGTTTTTTGTTTTTTTTTGTTTTCTCAGGAGAGAGGCCGTTCCATTGCAATCAGTGCGGGTCTTCCTTCACCCAAAAGGGAAACCTGCTACGCCACATCAAACTTCACTCCGGGGAAAAGCCTTTCAAATGCCCCATGTGCAGCTACGCCTGTCGTCGCAGAGACGCTCTGAGCGGGCACCTGCGCACTCACTCTGGTACCAACCACACACACACACACACACACGTGCAAAGCCGACATGCACTGATACTGTTGGCACCTGTGTACAGCACTGAGCTGGTTGATTTTCTCACCCCTTCATGTTGGTTTTTCACTCCCTTTGACTCTGAATACATGAGGTCTGCTGAGCCCGCATACTTTTTCCAGTAACAGCCTGACACTTTCATACAGTTACACACATCTACACACATCACACAGGACTTCTTACTCATTTACTCCTGGAGGCTCACTCACTTTCGGTTCACGTGTTTCACCTGCACACAAGCAGCCTGATCACCAACATGCACATCATCAGTTTTTTATGAAACCACTGATGGAGATAAGTCTTATTGTGACACTTTGATGTCACCGACGTGCCTTTTTTTGCGTGTGATTAACTGAAATTTCTACCCCGCAGTGGAGAAGCCGTTCAAATGCAACCACTGCAGCCGGAGCTATAAGCAGCGCAGCTCTCTGGAGGAGCACAGAGAGAGGTGCCATGTGTACATTCAGAGCAAAGGTCCCGCTGAGAGAGGTGAGCCCACAGCGCACGCTCGACTTTTTTTAACACTTCTACTGTTTCTCACTACCTCACAAAAACTCACACATGCATCTATCGCAGACCCAGATGCGTGTTTGCGGCGTTTGCAACAAGACCAGCTATGCCTGTTTTTGATCGTCTCATTAAATTAACGAGCCTATGGCCGTTAGCCCAGTATTACAGCTAAATAGGTTGTGGCGGCTGCGGTGTGGAGACTCAGCAGTCTAAAGACCACTTCTCATGCCTGTTGCTGCAAAGGGGAAGCTGAATATTCAGGGCAAATTGTTTTAGGCCAGCCACTTACACAAACGTACAACCTCAATGTCAACACCTCCCCCCGAAATATGCCTTTGCATCCTGACAGGACAGGCGCATCATTGCAACACATAGGCAATGCTCTACTTCTGTGGCCACCGAATGTCGTAAGTTTATGCCAGATAGTGCTGTATTGGTGAGGAAGTACATCCTTTAACTTGTGGTCTCCTCCCCTGCACTGGTGGAGTGAAACACACCAGGAAGTGAGGTCGAAAGACTCTTAAATTGATTATCATCCCTCCCAGTGTGGCTCCACTCTGAGATACTCAATTCTTTAGTTAATGTTTCCAAAAGCTTTACTAGCGGACAACTCAGTGTCATCCTGAACTCATAATTCTTTGATCTTTTTTCAAGAAGACTTCTCCATTTCTTCACCACTTGACTGTTTTGCTCTCTTGCTGTCACGCAGAAGACAGCCAGACCTCCAGGACTCATATGGGCAGTGAGCGTGCGCTGCTGCTTGACAGACTCGCAAGCAATGTGGCCAAACGGAAGAGCTCAATGCCTCAGAAATTCACTGGTAAGAGCAGCACACAAACAGGCATGAAGTAGACACACTAGGATCATTTCAAACTGAAGTATTTGTGCAGCTGTAATGTGCTTTTGTGCTTTCCGCTCGGCTATTTTGCTTCACAATGCTGCTTGTTTTCTCTCCTTGACATTTAAACGGCCCGTCTAAGCGTCTTGTTTGTCTGTTTGTCTCTGCCGCCTTCATTTCTTGCCTGACAGGATTTGTGGGCAGAGTGCCTCATGCCTGTCACCTTCACACACCAATAAGTGGTCTTCACTGCTCTACATTCTCTACCAGAGTTACATCATAGGTGGGTATAGGTAACCATGCATGGTTTCTTCTTGAATCATCCAAAAAACACTTGGAACTTTTCAGTTTTATTACTCACTTCCAGATATCTTTCCTAAAAGATTACCAATCACTGATCAGTTTTAGAGAGAACAGGTGAACTCCTGCTCATAAAACTCAAGGTCTTGGAAAGAAAGAGCCAGACAGCTATATCAAGTTAACAAATGAAGTGAGATCTTTCAATATGACAACCACAGAAGGAAAAGAGAAGTCATTTCTGCAACCACAGAGAAAGAGAGAACAGGCGGGAGGCAAGAAACGTGAGCAGGTGCCTCTCCGTCTGAGCTGCAGCTGCACAGGAGGTTTTCATCGTCTGTGGCGTCTGCTTCCTCTGCCTTTCATGCCTCATAGCTCAACTTGTCTCTCTGGATGATCTGTTGCTTCAAAGCGTATTTAATCCTGTCAGACCAGCCAGGTCCGATTCGCTGTGCAGGTTGTCTTCTGTAGTGCAGATTTTCTCCTCTCTTACTCGAGTTGGTCCTCAAAGAATCAGAGCTTTTCTCCATGTGTGGGCAGTAACTGCTTCAACCGCTGCTAGCTCTCCGGGTGTGTCTCCAGCTGCTGGATTCAGGTTGTGAGACCCCCTCCTGCCGAGTCCTGAGTGCTCTTTCTTCTCCTGTTGTGGCTCTAGGGGACAACGGGGTTTGCCTGGATCTGAGCTTTAACAGGGAGCTGATTCATCACTCTGACATGAAGGAACCTTCGTCGGGCTCCCCAGGGCCAAACGGTCACCACCAGCAGCCACCCATCATCCTGGGGTCTGAGAGTGAACCCCCTCCCTCCCACAGGCCGTTCCCTGTGTCATTAAGCCACAACGACATATCTCCCATCAGCTTAACAAACGGCCACAAGATGAACATGCCATTCCTGGGTAACCCTCGGGTCTCACAGCACCCCATCCCCATCGACTCCTTCCACTCAGACGGCTCCCCCATGTCCCAGCCCGTCATGTTCAGCTTAGGCCACCTGCTGGGGGGTGGGCTGAACCATCAGAACGGGCTCCCTCACCAGCACGCCCAGCCCATCCCCATGTCCCCGCTCGAGGCGCTGAGGGTGGTGCGAGCCGACGGGGATGCCGGACCCTTACCGGGGGCTGCGTACCCCTGCGTGCACTGCAGGGTCATCTTCCTGGATTATGTCATGTTCACCATCCACATGGGCTGCCACGGCTTCAGGGACCCGCTGGAGTGCAACGTGTGCGGCCACCGCAGCCGGGACCGTTACGAGTTCACCTCCCACATAGCCCGCGGCGAGCACCGCCTAGAAGCCAAGTAGCTTTCATTCATGCAGACCAAAATGCTCACACACACACACACACACACACACACACACACACACAAACACATGTATAAGGGCACACAGGTTTACTCATTGTGGTAGCTGAAATATTAAAAATGAAAGCATGAAGTAGCAGTTATCTCTCAGTTTTTGTCTGGTGTATGTGCTTGTTATCGAGCGAATGTGCCTTAAAAGGAGAAACTGAGAGACGTGTGATCGGTTTCAGGGTGTTTTTACTCATTTTGTATTAATCCGAAAGAGGGTCCGTTAAGTGGTAACGAGGCGTAAATCTACTTCCTCCTCTTCCATACTTCTGTATTTAAGGATCCCTGCTTCTGGACTCTTCTTCATGTAAACATCTAAATATGTAACAAAGTGACAAAATTGAATGCTATTGTTTTATAAATGCTGTAACTTCTGCTCCTGTTTTCTGTTCAATAGTGTAAAAATAAAAACTTCATCTCCTTCTTCAATCTCAAAGCTGCACCTGTTGATGGAACTTGAACCTCTTTGAACAGAAAAACACACACTTGCCAGTGCAGGGCTGCAGAAAAAAAAATTATCTGTAAGGTCGCTTGTCTTCTTTTAGTGCTGTGGTTTTTTGAGAGGTGCACTTCACTGCTTCAAAAGACAGCACTTTGCTCTGCACCATGTGTTGTTTTCTCACTCCTGAATATTGTTCACAATCAACTCTTTGAGTGAGAAATGGTTCACACCTTTGCAGAGAGCATTAAAGAATTGCAAAGATTTCAGAGGCAGGTGCGTTTTTTTTTATTTCAGATGTTTGACTGGCATGTAAACACTAGTTAACTTTACCTCTGTTTCACCTGATTGTCCCCTTCAGTTGATTTAATCTGGATCTTATAGAATGAATGTAAGAGGATCATAAATCCTGCACACCAGCATTTTTCCTCTGAGTTTAATGTGGTGCTGACAATAAATCAGCTTTATGTATTTTTGGGACACATTGTTTTTGCCCATATGTGACCCAAAAGGTTTATTTTTCAATGGTTGTTGGCCTTCAGATCTCCTGAAGGAGATAAAGTGATTAAGTGATTAAAAAAAAATGATTCTAAAACTTGTGACCTACAAAAAGTAAAAAGGACCATTAGTAATGCAATCTTCACTTTCTGTATTCCAGTCTTGAATGCATGGAAAGGTGTCAAATCAGAGGATTGAAATTGCAAAAGAGAAAGGAAGTTTTTTATTTGTTTAAAACTGTTTTTACTGCAAAAAATCACTCCGGGTGATAAAGTTGACTTTTAAAAGAGCACAGAAAGAGATAGTTGGATAAAAACAAGTGTTGGGCAAATTACTTTATAAAAGAAATCAGTTGTAGTTACTCTTTCCTTTACTAAAAAAGTAATTGAATTAGTAGCGGTATTACTCCTTCTTAGATGTGATTGGTTACCAGGAAATAAATTAATGTGATACCTTAAAAAAAAAAAAAAAAACTTCCATATATGTAAATTAAAACTAGTTGTTGAGCAGGTTTTGCTCTTGGACATAATGAACACTTTCCATGTATTCTTGTCTTTCACATCAATAACATTGAAGTAGTTCCTGTTCTTCCATCCTGAAAACACCAGTTTTGACTCCACAGAACTCTCTGGACTCACCATTTTTTTATTTATTTTACCTTTATTTTACCAGGAATATTCTCATTGAGATGCAATGATCTCTTTGGCAATGGAGTCCTGGCCAAGACAACAGCACAAAAAGTTTCCCATGTAGGACAGAACAATAGACAGCATCAAACTGACAGTACATCAGTTTTGAGATTAGGAGCATTCAGCAGTAAAACAAGTGCTCCTGCTCATCAGATGAGCCTTAGTCCTAGTTTTAAAATGATCAAGACCAACAAAATTATCCAATTTTAAATGACTTTGTAGCTCAGACCAAGATAAAGGAGCAAAAACACTGAAAGCACTTTCAGTGTTTCATTTTTTAAAGACAGAGTGAGTCCTAGGAACCACAAACAGAATCTGGCCATTTGCACACATTTGTTGACTCTGCTTCTCTTGTGTGGCTGTTTGTGGCACATTAAAGTTTGTAACAACAACTGCCACCTGCCAAACTCCGGCTCTGATTGGCTTACTATAAAACTGTACTCTACCTTAACCCAGTGGTGTCACATTTGTGTCCGTCACCTCTCGCCAAGGAGGGACAATCAGAAAGAAAACCCACTTTATTAGCAGCTGCTGTGAGATATCAGTACATAACAACACTCAACATTTCTCTGTGGGTAAAAGTAGCATCCTTGTTTTTTGAAAAAGTAATGAGATTGCCCATACTGGGAAACAACAATAGCTTTTTTTAACACAGTTGTTCACAATGTTGGTTGGAATATAACACATTTATTACACATGTTCACAAGGGAAAAACTAACATTAGTTACTTACAAGAGGTCTTAAATATATTTGAAATTACTTAATTAAACTGGCTGAATTGAATAAATAGATGAAATAATACAGCACTACCTTTTTTCTCAAGTGAGTTTACAAAAAGAGAAGATTCAAAGAGGACTGAGGAGGATTATTTGTTAAGTTATTAGCATATACTAGTGCTATGGATCACACAAACTACCTCATGGTAACTTTTTTTTTTTTTTTTAAACTGTGTGGAAAGTTCTCACTGTTGAAATGTCCAAGCAAAATTTATTGAAAAGCTACTTTATTCATTATTTATCCTTTGTTTGAATCCCCTTGTATAAAATATATAGTGTTTGCTAGACTTCAAGGGTCTGTGAAACAAAACAAATCTAAGAAAATTAAACTTTTAAAGGACTCAGTATCTCTAAAGCAAAAGTGTAATTGAAGCTGGGTGTAAAAATTGTAAAAAAAAAAAAAAAAAAAAAAAAAAAAAAAAAAAAAAAAAAAAAAAAAAAAAAAAAAAAAAAAAAAAAAAAAAAAAAAAAAAAAAAAAAAAAAAAAAAAAAAAAAAAAAAAAAAAAAAAAAAAAAAGAGAGAGAAGTATGTAATTAAGTTAAGTAGACATGATCTTCAAGATAAGGAATCAAAAACAAGACTGAAACACTCAAATGGCACCAAAAAGAAGTTTCAAAAAGGTGATAAAATGTTCATCAGACTTCCACTTTCATCTGAAACTCATTATTCAGTGACTTTTCAAAAGAACATCCATTTTTCATTCATCTCACGATGGCAGAGAGCATTTTTCAGACAGAAAAACCTCTTTGATTCACATTTCTGATCATGCAAATTGACCTTGGTAACTTCAGGGAAACAGATCTCCTTGAAACGTGTTAGATAATCCTGAAAAAAGCAGAGTACATACACTGTTTATAATATGAGGTGTTTTTTCCATATGTAATTTTGCTTAAATTAAAGCAGATGTTCACTGTTGGCAAAGATAATTGTTTACAAAAGTTTATGCAGTACATTGAAAGAAGAAGTGAAGAGCCAATCAGGCGGCTTCTTTCTCTACAAGTTTTCACTATGTTTTTCAGGAGCCTGTGCTCAAACAAGCTGGCAGCACTCTATGTGAGACAATCGTAACAACATCTTCATCGTAAACAATCAACAAATCTTTTGACATCTTTTTGGAAAAAAATGGAGGCACCCCCTGCTGGCTGTTCGGAAAAGTGCAGTTTCAGGGAACTTTTCCACTGGCTTCCCCTTCCAAAAATTGAGGCTACATTTCCAATCTATGAAAGAATCACAACAAGAATCAAAAAATCTTATCAGTGGTTTCAGTCTCTCTGCTCAGCTCTCAGCCCACCCACAGAATTCAAAAACATGTGTCTGCCAGTAAAACTCAGTCTTGTATGGGAAGTTGCCTCTGTGAAGGTGAAAATCAAGGTGAAAGAGTTGGGTTTTTTTGGGAACTTTTGTTTGACAAATTCAACTCAGATGTCATGTGTTCTTTTTTTTTCTTTTTTCTTTGGTGACTATATAAAAATAGACTCAGACAATCCACTGCATATGTGTGATTTTTGAATATGGATGCGCTTCACCCACGTCAGTTCAGGGACTCAGTCACGCTTTGCTGCCTTCAAGACCAGAAAGGGTGTTAGCTTCATCCAGCTGCCACTGCCGCTATCTGTGTTCTCCATCAGCGCCAGTTCCCTTTTCTCTGTCTTTGGGGCTGAAGAGAAGTGACACTTGTGAGGCAAACTGTCATCACAGCTTATGTCCATTTGTCGGATTAAAAAGCCCAGTCATCCATTTTGAAAAGCTGAACTCTGTTGCTTCTCTTTTCCAACTTTGCGGGGTTGATTTCAGAGTATTATGTTTACTGATGAGTATTTTGAGGAAGATTGTGGTTTCTCTTCAGAAATGTAGTGTCTAACTAAAGGCAGTGTTTATTTTTAGTGATGTAGGATGTTTAACACTTCTTCGTGTATATATGAGAGCCATCTCAAGACAAGAACATGTTCAGAAACTTTCTTTTACTCATTTTCAATATGAGAAGCAGCCCACTCAGCGGGGTTTAAATCAGCCTGGAGTCATACAGCGAGGATGATACAAGTCCACTCACAGTGAGTGGATTCTGGTGACATCTGCTGACGAATGTTCCCTGTATGAAGGCAAAATTCAAAGAGGTAACCACAATGATCGGTAATTATTCTATTCTATTACTGGAATTAAAACAGAGAGTAACTCAACTAACTAATGAGTCATGAACTCACACAAAGACAGAATGTATTGTGAATTACTTTTGCTCATCTTTAACGGGTAAACATGTCATCATGACCAGCTCTGATTCATTCAGCACCCACAGTTCAGAAATGCTCCTTCACAATTAAGTCATTCATTAAAGTCCACTAAGTTACTTACACTTTTTATGCATTATGCATAGTGTCAAATTGATCTGTCTTTACCTCACAGAGCTAAAAAAAAATGTCATTAATTCTCCAAAAGGAAAGTGTATTTTTTTACCCTG
Source organism: Thalassoma bifasciatum (assembly GCA_008086565.1). Taxonomy (NCBI): domain Eukaryota; kingdom Metazoa; phylum Chordata; class Actinopteri; order Labriformes; family Labridae; genus Thalassoma; species Thalassoma bifasciatum. Next base: position 2,695 of record RPOG01001047.1, on the reverse strand, counting down.
CTATTGATCATTCTACGAACACACACATGCACAAAAACAGTCTTTTGAACATACATGAGAGATGCTGTAGTTAGAGGGGTGTACTTGAACCAGTAGGTGGGGGTTCACTGACTTAAGGGCACTAAAGCAGTACCCAAAAGGTAAGTTGGCATCTCCCCAGCAGGACATCCAACCTTCATACTTTGATCCTCTTTTTGAAGCATGTAACTATCAAGCTCCTGTGCCAAGTCACCCACAGGCAGAGTAACTGCTGCTTCCAAAAAACAACAACAACAAACTATATACAGCTCAAAGTAATTTCCATGTAAAAATGTGATAATGATAAGGTCAGTTATCAATTAAACCGTAATATCATGTGACAGTGGTAAGAGAATAGACGGGTAAAATTAAAAGGAACTTCAAGACCATAAAAAAGAAATAGTCTGCTGCAGGAGGAGGGTGTGGGGTGGGACAAATATGGGGGGGTCATTCCAGTCTAGAGCAGTCTGAAGGTGTACATTTGCCCTTCGAGACATCATGAGGGGCTCAGTTTCATAAACAGCTCACCTGGGGAGAGATTTTCAGGAAGGGGAATCAAGTGAAGGAGGAGGAGGATGAGGGAACTTTTGGATCTTTTTTCATATTGAGGGGTGTTGTAGACATTCAGGGACACATAATGGTAAAAAAGCATGTAAAGGTGCCCCCCACTCTCTGCTGCTGGCCACATACTCTAAAATGAATACATGCTCAAATGTGTGCGCCACTTGTGAATATGCAGAGGTCTAATTCATTTGAAATGCTGTCACAAATTATTTATATACAACTCGAGCTTCACTTTGTTACACCTTGCAGAAAATGGTTTAAAATGTTCAAAATTATTGCTGGAAACATGGGTCTTTTTGTAGATTTCTCAAAAATCGTAACTTTTTCCTTGCCAGAGACATCAAGGAAGTTTTCACTTTCAACCGACTTTATAATGTTCACTCCGACGTTGTACACACGAAACTTAACATTAACACATAGTTGTGTGAGAGTTCGGAGACTGAGGAAACCGGGACACAGGGGGACAGTACTTAGGCGTGGTGGGGAACCCCTGTGGGGGGGGGGTCAAACTTTTGGTGACTGTATCTACTTGTAATGTAAAGACGGAGACTCTCGGTACTCCCTCCCTGCAGCATTTAGAGACACTGTCCATATCATCTTGTGGTGATATTACAACTTTACAATGAAAACAACATTTATAACTAAAAACTAATAACTAACTAATAACACTAAAAACATGACTTCCTGTACAAAGACAAATTAGGTCTCACTGATCTTAAATAGCAAGTAGAAATAAAAACCAGACAAAAGTTTGGGTCTCAGGAGATTCATGTTGCTTATATGATACAAAACGCTGCCTCTCCAAATTTTCTGCAACTATTTATGGCAAACAAGACAAGCTGTAAATGTAAATTGAACACAAATTCAGCCCTAAATAAATATACAATGAACGTAGCAGAAAACCAGCGACACAGATCCAGTCAAAACATTGATTAAACTACAAATGTATATGAAAATAATTGTTCCTTGGTGGTAAAATTAACAAAACATGAGTAAGTCTTAGAGAAAGAGATCAAAAGGGGAGAATTAATTGTGATGAAACAGATGTGAACAACATGAAACTTATGTTGGTAATGGTATCAATAGCTTGGAATCCTTTTGGAAAGGTGTGATTAAACAGATCGCTCCCTAGAAGTATGAACAAAAACCTTTTCTCCTTATATATTAGTATTTTTGCAATACCCCATAAATTTTGTCATTATAAAAATAACACTTGCCTTAGTATAATGTACATAGTTTATATCTTGAGTTTTTATATATTTCAATTTTATATGACACTGATACCTATTTTTTGTACTTTTCTATTTTTGAACACTTTTTCAGAGTGGGGAAGAAACTGGGGAATTTAAAAAAAGTGCTTTTCTAACTCTGATTCTGATAAACTTTTAGGATGCCTACCTTTCACACACTGTTGAAGTTTGTTTTATTTTATTTTTATTTCATTGTACTTTTTTGATATACTTTGTGAGACATCTTATTACCAAGGTATAACTCTTTTCTGAGTAGACAAAGCAGAAATTTTTTTTTTTTTTAGGGTTACATATGTTGATGTATCATCACAAACAAGTATATGTCAAATTGTTGGCAGGATAGTGTTTTGTCATTATTTCATTTTTTTAAATGGCAGCAATATGCTATGATTTTTTATGAAGCATACAAAATACAACAATGATAGTCGTAACTTATTTTAACATGCAAATGGCAAAGCATGGAACCATCTGTGTTATCTTCAAGCAGTTCTATGAAAGAAAACCAAAGTAATGACGAAATGACTTTTGTGTTTATACTTGTAATAATTTAAATGCAAATAATAATTTTCTTGATGCATACCAATTTATCTGATTTATTTATTTTATTTATTTATTTATTTATTTGGGGGGGGGGGCATTTTCCAAATGTGTTTTAGTGTAATTAAAACCTCGATTTTATTAATTTGTTAATATTCTTAAGTTCCTTATACCTTAAAAAACTGATTGAATTTTCGACAAATCAAAATCAGGATTAAAATGCTGTAGGTTTGTCAGGAATAAAAACTCAGGCATCATCTACTGTTTTTTTTTTTTTTTTTTTTTTTTTTTTTTTTTTTTTTTTTTTTTTTTTTTTTTTTTTTTTT
>RPOG01001046.1:50723-190655 GCA_008086565.1 Thalassoma bifasciatum | reverse complement strand
GTCTGTGCCGGTCTGAGCGGCCGGGACGCGGTGCTGATGCAGCCCTGAAGGTGACCGGGACGTCGCGGTGCAGCGGCCGTGCTCTGAGGGGTTAATCCCGGCCTGCTGCTGCGTCACCGCGGCCTCCCGCAGATCCTAATCAGCCTGAGTCCCGCTGATCCCTCAGGACTCGAGCCGAGGCGGGTCACAGATCGAAACCCCTGCAGGGGGGGGGGCTGAAAAGACCACCTCCAGCTTCTGGTGGACTGATCGATTGATTGATGATGCAGTGATTACAGAGGTCATATTAATAATGCTGATGGTGTTTGATTAGATGATTGAAATTAGCTCAAAATCTACCAGATGAAGCATTTTATTTTTGTTTCAACCAAAATACGACAAACATTTACAGAACACGTGACATCACGTGATGCTATGACTTTCATGATAATGAATCAAGGTATTTAATTGATTTCAATCCTGTGTGACTCTGTGAATAGTGTAACCCCCTATGCATTAGTAAATATGACTAAAATACTCCTACTGAACATATTTTATGATGAGGGTTTCTACTTTTACCTTAGACATGATGACTTGAATTATAAACATTTATTCATTTAGTTGAAAAGATCTTTTTCTGTCCGTGTTCAATATCTTATTATTGAAAATGAAAAGATATTATCCAGAATGGATGATAAAAGGTAAAAGGGTTAATGATTTGGACAATTTAAAATCAGTGATTTTACTTTGTCATTATGTTTTTTTCTATCAGTTAATGTTTGGAGATGGTCACTGTCTTATTTGTCATTTGTCACATCTTAATATTTTATCTTTTAAACATATTTTAACTTGAAAATCCAAGGATATCATAAACTAGACAGAAAGGTCAGACATCACTTTTCACCCTCTTTAAACTGGTGAAACGAAGGTTTGCTCTCCAACGGAGTTGATTAAAATTGATTTGGTCTCTCCTGGTTATGCTTCAGCTGACGACTGTTACAGCCACATTTTATCTTTTAACTCTAAGATGAAATAAATTTGACATGCTTCTGTCCCCAGGTCAACCCAAACGTCATCATGCCTTTCGGAAACACCCACAACAAGCTGAAGATGAACTACTCCGCTGAACAGGAGTACCCCGACCTCAGCCAGCACAACAACCACATGGCCAAGGTGCTCACACCTGATATGTATGCCAACCTTAGGGACAAGGAGACACCCAGCGGGTTCACCTTAGATGACGTCATCCAGACTGGCGTAGACAACCCAGGTAAGAAACCACAGCACCTTCAGTTCAAGCCTCTAAACCTTAAATAACTGGGGTTAGTCCTCAGAGCCAGGTAACAAACATCCAAACCAGGCAATAGCAGGTGAGACCTTTAGCAACCAGGTTTGACAGGTTACAATCACAGAAAATCGGGCAACTGTTAGGACTACTACAACACTAGTAATACACCCTTACCTGGAAAAATAAGGTTTGACAGGTGATGGGCACCAAACCAGGTGACACCCCTTGAAATTTCAACCCAACACCTTGCATCCCCCTTTCCACCATCTAAGACAGGTAGCCCCTCGTAGAAACTACAAACCTGTGTTAACTCTATAAGTCCTATAAGTCCGCTCAGGTGAGCATGTTCACTACGCTTTGTGACCTCTGACTTGGTCCCCTTGGGTCCTAGCGTAGCTGTTATTCACCTTCACTTAGAGAGGATCTATTCTGGAGTTCAGCTGCTGCTTGATATAAACTCTTTAATAGGATTGACTCATAGATCAGGTTAATTTTGCTCGTTAATTCCTCCACAGGGACGTGACGTGTCTCTGGCGTCTGATCCCCTGATCCTCCCATCAAATCCAGCTTGATGGGTTTAGCAGCATTTGTACAAAACCCTCTGTCACACCATGCTGCACAAAAATTGAGTTTCTATGTGCAAAATCAAGACCAACACACTGAAAGGAATCAGAACACATCTGTCATTCTTTTTCTAGTCCCTTGTTAAACTCACTGAGGTATCATTGTGTGCCCTGCAGGTCACCCTTTCATCATGACTGTGGGCTGTGTTGCCGGTGATGAGGAAACATACGAGGTGTTCAAAGAGCTGTTGGACCCCGTAATTGAGGACCGCCACGGAGGGTACAAACCATCAGACAAACACAAGACTGACCTTAACCCCGACAACCTGCAGGTAAACAAACAAAAAAGCACCCTGGTCCTTTAAACCAACATGTACTTGACAATCAACCGACTCTAAAAGCTTTTATACATAAGCCAAAAACAATTTTACTCTAACCTCAAAGTTATATATCAGTTAGGCTGTCATTGATATCAACTATCAAAATGTGCAGGTCGACAAACAACCATGCATGTCTAACAACACTCTGTTCACAAACCCAAAAACCTGTGCTAAAGCAACAACAATCTGATAACATCTATGAAACCATGCGGGTAAATCAACAATAACCTGATACTACAGAAATATTCTGGTAGAACAACAACAATTGAAAAAAGGAAGCCTGCAGTTACACTAACAACCCCACCCCAATTACAAACCTGTGCAGGTAAACCAACAACAGCTGGAATGCAACTCCAGAAACCTATGCTGAACCAACAACAAACCATGCAAAAATAAAACAGATGCCAATGAAGAAGAAGAAAAATAGCAACCAAACGAACAAAAAATTGACCCCTACTGCAAAACCATGATACTAAACTAGCAACAACTGGACCACAATTAAAACAGACTTGGGGGTAAACCAATAATAAACTTGACCCCAAAAAATTGAGATAAACCTGCAATGACAACCACCACCACCAAAAACCTGATTCTGACAACGAAAATTATTCAGGTAAACCAACAACAATTGGAACGAAACCTCGAAAAACCTGTACTAGACTTACGACAAAGCTAATAAAAATACAAATTAGTAAAGTAATCAACAACGTCTTGATCTTTAGTATGAAAATGTGTCATTTTATGAACAACAAATTTGACCCAAACTTGGAAACCCAGCTGGAAATGAAAAAATAATGAATAATAATGAAAAATATGCAAATAAACCGACAACATATCTGACCTAAACCACAAAGCCCCTGGGTAAAGCATCAAAAACTTGGCCTCGACCAAAAGAATCTCAAGGGAAACCAAAGTAAAAAAGCCTGACCCCAACCCCCAAAAACCCTGCAAGTTAACCAACAACAACGATACTCACAAGCTCTTCTCTTTCATCGTTAGTTTAAGGAGTCCTGTCTGACCTTCAGGGAGCAGCCATTTTGTCTCATAAGCTCCTTGTAGTGTCTTTGGTTTGTTTCCTGCTGTGACACTACCCAGTGCCAGGTCTCAGTCTACAGCTAATCTAAACCTTTTCCTTTTCTGTCTATTTGGAGCGTTTAATACACAAGCGGAGGCAGGCTCTAAATTCTGATGGATTCTGTTTTTCTTTTGAACCATATTAGAAGCAAAAACATTTGAACCTCTGGCTTGAGTGTCAGTATATAAATCATCTGCAGTTTTTTCCTGTGCAATTGTTCTGGTTCTGATGACCCTGTTCTCTAATGGTTTTCAGGGTGGAGACGATCTGGATCCAAACTATGTTCTGAGCTCCAGGGTCAGGACCGGGAGGAGCATCCGTGGCTTCTGTCTGCCACCCCACTGCAGCCGTGGAGAACGCAGAGCCATCGAGAATCTCTCTCTTGAAAGTACGACATCACTTACTGCGTGTCTGCCCAATTGCTGCAGAGAACTGCAGAGCACCTTAATATCCCACTAGAACAGATCCCGTTTGCTGCAGCAAAAGATGTTTATGAATGCAAATTTGGACTCACTGCACACAGTCTGACTGGGTTTTGGTGTGTGGTTCGTTACAGGATATGAACATCCACAAACCTTGTAATATTTCTCACAGTAGGGGATATTAATGATAACAATAATGGCCCATCCAGTCTGCGTTTGCTGCTTCTTATCAGTGTGAGCTGTGTTGATCCCCACAGCCTCACTTTATTAAATCTCCCTGCATTGGCACTGATGGTGCGTTCAGGGACACGGTTGATGGAGGTGTTTTCTTCCTGCTGACTCACTGAGGCAGAGGGGAAACGGTCTCCATCAGTCTGCTTTTACTTAGACTGAAGCTTTATTTAGATATTCTCCCAGCATGCCTCAGTGAGCGTGTCAGTGAACGCAGCACTCTCTTATGTAACTGTGGGCTGTGTGTCGTCCTGCTGAGACTCTTAATGAGGCTGAATCTAAAACCTCTTTCATATTCAAATCAGACAGAAGAGAGTCCAACTGAACCAGACTGAACCAGACCAGCAGACCGGGCTCTCTGGCTCCCCTTGGTGTCTGAAAATTGCAGCGCAGACATTTTGATAACAAAAAAACAAAAAACAAAAAAAGACGCATCAGGCCTTTCTATCTAAATAATTCATGTTTTAAAAAAGGGGAACCCCTATTTTTAAAAAGGCACTGGTCTTCTTTCAGGACTTGGGGGTTTTGTGATTTTTTTTTTATGTTTCAGACATAAAAATTAGGTTAGAAAAAGATGAATGTCAAATATAAATCACTGTTAATGTCACTTCCTTATAGAAAATATTCCAGGTCAAAACATAGGGCCATATGTCACAATTTTTGCACATTTCCTCAGTTATATAGCCTTTTTGAAAGGAGGTTTTATCCACAAATTCAATGTTTTTCTAAAAGAGTGTGTTGTGTTTATACACATATTTTTGTGTTTTTGACTCTGAATCAGTGATTTGAGTACGTCAGCCCTGAGTTTAGCTTGTCAGGTGGCACATACCTGTCAGTCCTGGTGTTGGGTTTACATTTGCCCTCATGTGTCTCCTGAGGTTTGGACAGCCTGGAGGGAGACCTGAAGGGGAAATACTATGCTCTGAAGAACATGACGGAGGAGGAACAGCAGCAGCTGATTGATGACCACTTCCTGTTTGACAAACCTGTCTCCCCACTGCTGTTGGCATCTGGTATGGCCCGCGACTGGCCCGATGGCCGTGGAATCTGGTGAGTGCAATGACCTCTCTGATGAAGTCAGAAACAGTAACAGTTTCATAAAATGAAGTTGGAAAAGTACTTAAATCCTGCAGTTCCTTAAGTGTCCACTAGAGGCTATCAGAACTGAGTAAGTGCCCATAGAGCTCCATGTTAAATAGCTATGTATAATTAGGGGCTGATGCGGCTCTTAAGGTCTCTCTGGAGAGCATTGATTGATGACAATAAGGCTACAGAAAAGCTCATAAAGGATTTAATGCTCACTTCCTGGTCCCCTGAGATGAATCCCCTCCTTTTGTCTTCAGGCACAATGACAATAAGACCTTCCTTGTGTGGGTGAACGAGGAGGATCACTTGCGTGTCATCAGCATGCAGAAAGGAGGAGACATGAGGGAAGTGTTCACTCGCTTCTGCACCGGCCTTACCACGGTAACACATGCACTTCCTGTTTCACTCTGTGACATCACAAGAGGGGGGGGCTCTCTCTCACCTCTGTCTCTCCTTGCAGATCGAGGGCCTCTTTAAGGAGCGGGGTCACGAGTTCATGTGGAATGAACACCTGGGCTACGTGCTCACCTGCCCGTCTAACCTCGGGACCGGACTGAGAGCCGGAGTCCACGTCAAGCTGCCCAACGTCAGCAAGCACGACAAGTTCGGAGAGGTCCTGAAGAGGCTGAGACTGCAGAAGAGAGGAACAGGTAAACAGTGATGAAAGGGTACCACACGGAGCAAAAATCACATACCCAGGGCCCTTTCTTTGTGTCAGCTGGCTCAGATCGGAGGCAGTTTTGAACACTGCACTCGTTGATACTTCTAAGAATCCATCTCTGACTGTCTGCTCAGTCAAACAGGCATGATACAAAAGATGATGATTTAAAAGCTATGAATGAAAAATGGTCCCTGCTGCAATTTTGAGGAAATATAGGAGTCGTGATGAAAACTTTCTTAGATGCTAGAAAGCCACACAGAAAATAGAAGTCTGAATTTGACGTTGATGCACATGATTTCCACAGTAGATCTGCTGAAACTCAAGAGGCTGTTTTTACCTGGGGCAGATTGTTTCCACGACTCTCAGATATGATGCATACAAAGCACTACACATAATCTGAGTTATTAGGAAGTTATGTAAAAGTTTCAAAAATTCCCACACTTCATCAGCTGATGATCTCAAGACATTGGTTATGAATTAATTAATGAAACAACAGTGCTTTGTATCAAACTGAAAACTAAAATGTGAACTGGAGCATCTTATGGGTTCAGAGTAAGTTACATGAATGAGTTAGTGGAGTTTGAAGACGGAAACCTCTGAGTTAAAGATGGAGCCTAACCTCTAAATACCGCTCATGGTTTGGACAGTCCGACAGTTAAACAAACAGGGTGAAAGAAAAGAAAGTATTTTAGAAGACTTGACCAATCAGAGCTCTGTAGCACTTATTTTCAAAAGAATCAGGAAATGGAAAAACTAAAACTACAAATTAAAAGCCCCTTTTGGTTAAGTTCTGACTCCAATTTAATATTTTTTGTTTATATTTCTGAATAAAATCAAAGCTATTTATTTTAATTGTCTTATTTTCTGCATCTTAAATCCCTATGGTTTACTGGAAATAAAAAAAAAAATCATTCATAGATCCAAATATGATCCATAAATGAAATAAATATCACACATCAGAGCAGGTTGAAGGTTCTGGATTTTATTCTTTTTACAAAGACCAGCAGCAGTGACAAATTGATCTATATCCTGATTTTTAAATACAAAGCGGACAGACTTCTCTTAGAGTGATTCGTAATAATCCATTTTTCTCTCAGTGTTGATGATCAAACATTTGACTGATGAATAAATGTCCTGATATCACTCAAACCCTATCCTCAGCTTTCCCTGTCCCTGTGACACCACTTCCGGTTTGTGTGTTCCAGGTGGCGTGGACACAGCAGCGGTAGGCGGAGTCTTCGACATCTCAAACGCGGACCGTCTGGGCTTCTCAGAGGTGGAGCTGGTGCAGATGGTGGTGGACGGGGTCAACCTGCTGGTGGAGATGGAGAAGCGTCTAGAGGGTGGTGAGAGCATCGACGACCTGATGCCCGAGCAGAAGTGAATGCAGCAACTGTAATCTGACACCTACTCCACCTTCTCCTCCTCACCCCCCGTCTCCCCCACACCCTCCAAACTCCCCCTTCACTGTATTAATGAGCCGTCCTGAAGCTGCGGGACATTTAGAGCCGCTCAGTTAGACTGCAGTCTTCCAACATGTGAAGAGTTTTCTATTTCCTGTTGGACTCATCTAACACCTGAAATACCTAATAAAGTCTGTGTGGCCCCCATACACACCTGCTGCTCACCTGTCCTCTTTCTGCAAACACACACACACACACAAACAGGCCAAATGGGAACTTGATGAAATGAAATACTTTAAAATCAGTCAATCAAACCTATAACAGAGTCTCTATAAACTAAATTAGAAATCTTAAAGCAGGTGATCTGAATGACGTTGATTTCTCTGTACCTGTCTGTTACAGCTGTGAAACAGTTTGTGTAGTTAATAAAGATATTAGACTCACAGTGAGATGTGTTACTGTGGCTCTTCATTCGGTGACAACATTAAAAACGTAAAGATGATCAAACTTTGAGCATGAAAAACCTGGTTGTAGTTTGTGAAAATACAGGCTGTAGTTCTTGTGTCTGTCCACTAGAGAGAGCCGAGAGCTCAGTACAGCTATGAGTCTGGGTGAAATGGAGGCAGTGCTTCATACTCTGTACCTGGACTGACTTCGCATGCATACTTTTAACAGCTGAAACCCTTTACTTGAGGAATGCAGAGCAGGCTGTAGTTTTTATTCAGCTTGAGTCTGTTTTTAAATTTGTCTCTGAGGCTGCAGGATTTATTCAGGCTGTCAGAGTCAAAGAGGACCTTAGACAGAGTCCAAGATGCCAGAAAAGTCAGTGAGAAGATGGTTTTTAGATGAAAAACTCTGAATGATTTTGAATTTCACAGCTGCTGATAAATTATGTTAATGGATCATCAAGTTATTTGTTCAAAAGAGTGGTGACAGAGACTGTTTCGGTACAGAGTTCTTGTACTGAGGTGGTGTTTGCTAAATTTGAGGCAGGTTAAGAGTTTGCAGATCCAGAGCAAAGGATCTGGGAAAGAGTAGGGGAGGGGAGGGAAAGCATTCAACATTCACACAAATCTCTTTCACACACCCTTGGAAGCAAACAACATAAACACAATACAAAATAAACACACTCACAGTCAGTGATGGAGGGGTGGTTGATTAGTGCCGCTTAATGGTAATAACTCATTACCACAGCTGTAGACTTTGGGTGAGATAACAAATAGATTAAATATAATAACCAGCCTTCTGTTTTGAAGTAAACACATAATAACCGGCTCGTCTGCAGTGTTAGCAACAGGCTAAATGTAAACTACTGTAACTAACATCTTAGTTTCCTTAGTTTGTGCAACATTCATCACAGCATTGATTTTATTTCATTTGTCTATTTTATTTGTAATTGTAGCAACCATAACGAGACTTGAACAACACAGCAGGATCCAGGATAGGACCCTGAGGGACACCAACATCTTAACCAGGTCTCTTCTCCCAGCAGTTACCCCCCAACAATTACAAGATTAATCTGAAGCTTTTTTATTGTATATAAACATTTTCCAAATTAACCGTCATCCAGCTTTCTGCTAACATCATCTCTTCATGTAAATATTGTGATAAACCAGAAACAGGCCAGAGGCAGGTGTATAATTGAAATATTAAATACTGGTTACTGACATGTTTACTACACACTCAGTTCTTCAACATGCAAAGTCATTGCTGTACAGATTCAGTCAATTAACATGCTAATATGCTAACATGCTAACTTATAGAGTTACAGATTCATTAGACTGATGTGCTAAAACATGATAAATAAACACTTTAACGCTAACACACAGACAGATATCAGGTTTTCAGTCCCATCTGACTGATTTTGTTGTTGATCCATTTCACTTTGACTTTGGAGAAGAACGGAGGGCTCTGATTGGTGGATGCATCAAGGAGGCGGTTCTCCTCCACACTCCGTCTGATGGAGCGTATGTCAGCAGCTGATAGGCCAGATTTCAGAGAGAGCATCGCTGACACGTGAGCATCGCTGAGGAGAGAGAGGGTCAGTTCAGGTAACTCATCTGGACAACATCTGCACTGGAGACAAACTCAACGAGCATTCAGAGAAGAAGAGACTCTGCAGGCACAAAACATAAAGGATTCAGAGAGAGAGAGATGATCCCATGACTCCTCTCAGTGTTTCTATTCTATTCACACACACCAATGACACCTGAACCCTACCCAGCCACACCTACTGTCTCCACAGCAACCAGGAGTTTCTCACAGCATAGGTCTGGGTCACACCCAAGCCAGTGATAATAAAGCAGCCTGAGACAGACAGACTTTCTCCAGGAGGACAGGTGTGCACAGGCCCACCTGACTTTCTGCCAACACTCACTTTTCACCATGATGACTAAGGAGGGTTTAACCGGTAATACTAAAAAAAATGATTTAAGAGGATCAAATCTGCTGAATCAGTTTATCTGCCAGGAGAGAAAAGACGTTTTCATTCTGAATTAATATTTTCATTTTCAGTAATACATTGCATAATTGATCTGAAGTCACTGAAAATGTCTGATTCTCCCCGGCTCAACGTTCATGCTTTCCTTCTTAGTAACAGTGATTCAGCGTGCTTCCTTAAACTGATGTGTTGTGAATATCAAGCTGATGATGACATCATCAGCTGACATCCAATAAAAAGGCTCCTTTGATGCATGAACTGAGATTTACAGCTAGAGAAAGAGCCTGGGCACAGAGTGAATGGAAACAGCTGAGAGTTAAAGTGAACAGCAAACAGAAACAGACAAACAGCATTCAGACTGGAGGAAAGGGAACAAACCAGGTCATGTCCTTAAAGAAAACAAAAAGGTAATACTGACGCTAAAAATGCTTATGCAAAACGTTTGTGTCACATTAAGGCTGACTCAGGCTCTCTGTTGTTTGTACCTGAGGTCAGGGAAGGTCCGGGCCAGACTGACCATTTCCAGTTGAACACTTCCTGGGTCCTGCAGCTGGAGGATCTCAGCCAGGCTGCAGATCATCGTACCGAGCCACTGAGTATCTCTGCAGCCCTGAGGACACACATGGGACTGTTTAGGTCCTGCAGGATCCCTATATGTCAAAAAGGGTTCTCATGTGACCTTTTTCCAGTAGCTCACCCCCTCATCAAAGAAGTTGTTGATCTTTCCAGCATCATCAATCATCCTCTTAGCTCCTTCCACCTGCTGTTCTCTGCTCTTGGTCCTGGTTTTCATCATCCTCTTCACATACTGCAAGACCAGGTCCTGATGAAGGACGGACAGCAGGGCCTGCACATAGACAGACAGACAGACAGAAAGGTTTGATAGGTTCTCAAACAGAAACAAAAAAAAATTACGTAGTCTGATAGATAAACAATCCTACCTGTCTGCAGATTGGCTTCAGGTCAGTCAGGTCACTAAGTTGGTCATACAGAGAGTCCAGGAAGGAGTCCACAACAAGGATTGAGCCGTTCATCCAGGCTGCTGTCCACAGCTGACTGAAACACACCTGAACACACACACAGCACCTGTCAGTGAAGATAAGTTCTGGGCTGTGATGTTTTTAATAAAACACTGGACTGATGGTAGTCTTCATTCACTGTCCCATTAGAGGGTGAGTAAAATACTGAAGTTTGTGTATTTGTACCTTCAGCTTGATGAGAATGGGGGAGGTGAAATATCTGTACCCACAATCCCTGAGTGCAGTCAGAGTATCCAGGCAGCGACATCTCTGCTGCTCTGATAGTCTTCCTGTTTGAGCTGTGATGTAATCTCTGGGGACATTCAAGACAGCCAATCAGGAGCAAAGCAGTAACTGTGTTTTGTCAGAACTCACTTCTGTGCATTAGGATAGGCAGTCAAAGATAACCAGTTAAAGACAGAGCATTACGTTTAAATGCAGCCATGGAGAACATTTTAAACATGCAATAAACAGTAATGAGCTCCTTGATGATATTTAGTTTGTAAACATACCTGAACTGCTGCTCACACACCAGCTGGGCTTTTAGCACTGAGCGGATGTTACTGCGGTTTCCCTTCAAGAACTCCTCCAAACACTTCTTATAGCTGAAACACACTCTGTCTTATCAATACACCATGCACCAGTGTACCGATACCTGCATTATTGTCCACAGTAGTACTCATGAGCCCACTGGGTGTGGGGCTTACCTGCAGAGGAAAACCTCCAGGTGAACTGTGAGCCTCTGAGTTTTAGCTGCATCTCTAATCACTGAGCTGAACTCAGTCAGGGAGCCATCTAACACCTGAGGGCACAAACATTCAGGAAATAGTCTATATTCTGCAACGAGAACAGTGAGGAAGCTGTCTATAACCTGGAAACAAAACACTACCATAACATTACAATACAAGCAGTGAGACAGCTGCCTTGAATATAACATGTTTACCTGTATGACATCTATAGCCAGCGGGCTGAACCAGTACTGGTCGATGAGTTCAGGTGTTTTGCCGCTTAGCCAGCTCTCCTCTTCTTTTCTCAGTGCTGAATTTAGCCACAGCTTCACTTTTTCCTAAACAATTACATTGATCACATCAATACATTTATGACATAAAGTAAACATGACAATACACTTCACCCCATTGAGAATCTGCCAGGGAAGGCTTTGCACCGTGGTCAGACTCTTCCATCATCAATACAAGATCTTGGTGAAAAATTAATGCAACACTGGATGGAAATAAATCTTGTGACATTGCAGAAGCTCATCTAAACAATACCACAGCGAAAGTGTGCTGTAATTGAAGCTAAAGGTAGTCTATTGAAATACAGCTCTGGAAAAAATTAAGAGAACACTGCAAATTTTCAGAAATCAGCATCTCTACATATATGACAGTCATTCCATTGCTGTGTCTGTTGAATTCAAACACAAACACCTGTTTCTACCTGTTACCACCTAATAAGGTACTGATGAGGTGATCACCTGAAACAAATCTTATTTAATGAGGAAATGTATGAAAACCATTGCTGTGGTCATTACTCTCCTCTATGAAGCTGGTGGAGAACATGCCAAGGCGCATGAGAGATGTTATTGCAAATCAGGGTTATTCTACCAAATATTGATTTCTAAATACTTTCAAAGTTAAAACATTAGTAATGTGTTGTTTAAAATTGAATATGAATCTGTTTTTTTGCATTATTTGAAGTCTGAAAACAGTGAGATTTTTGGGGGGTATTTTGACCATTTTTCATTTTCTGCAAATGCTCTAAATGTCAAAATTTGGAATTTAAAAGTAATGTAGTCAGTAGTTTATATCATGAAACAAAAATGTTCATTTTACTCAAAACAAATACCTATAAATAGCAAAATCAGAGAAACTGAAATTTTTTCAGTGGTCTCTTAATTTTTTCCGGGGCTGTATTAGAGTGTGACCTTTGTTTTTGGTGGCGACCGCTACTTTTGGCCCGGCAGTGTACAACATTCACAGTTGAAAGTAACAAAATAAGCAACACAGCCTAAAATTAGACCAGTCAGATCATTGCAGACCAGCTGATAGTCTCCTGGTCTTTACCTCTTTGTGGGTCAGGTACTGATTCTCTAGTCTCTCCAGGTGGTCTCGTTGAAGCAGAGAACCCAGGCAGGCTGTCTTAATCTTCCCCTCAAGTTCTTCATGTTTTAATATTTCTCTGGAAACAAACAGAAGTGAGATTACAACTGATCTCAAAGCCATAATCCTCCACTAATGTTGAACATTGTTGTGAGCCTGGCTGCAGGTAGCAGGGTCTGACTGAGAGTGGCTCGTACTTACACTGGATAGCAGTGGTTGATCCAGAACAGCATGTAGCTACAGTCTTCTGTTTCTGGCCCAGAGGCTGCCAGCCTGTTCAGTCGAGCTGAGAAACTCTGATGGTAGAGTCCTGCATACAGATTCAGGATGTCCATCTGAGGAGGGTAACAGTCCACCACTGTCCTCTTTACCATCAGCAAGTCCTCTTTCACACGCCGCCCCACACGACACACCTGCACAGGAGGTACGAGACAATGTGTAGTTCAGATAAACAGTATCACTAGCTGTTCTGGTGTGTGACCCACCTCTCTTTTCAGGGGTGAAGACAGTCCTTCAGCTCCATCAGAGTTTGCCTCAGCAGCCTTGTTCAATCTGGACTCCACCATGTTTTGCAAGAGTCGGTTGTGAGTGCTGAGCCACTTCTGAGGACGCCACACTGGAATCTGGTCCTCACACCCAGTCCAGCGCCTGTCCTGATCCTCCTGCTGCTGAATGCAGACCACAGCACTCCTTAAGACCTCCATCTCTCCAGTGGGGGAGGTGGGGGAAGAGGAAGGGGAGGGGAAGGTGTTGTGGATAGCCATCCATATCTGCAGTCTGAGAGCCTCCAGGTCTTTCTGCAGCTGATCCTCTGTCTCCTCACAGGGGCAGTCCTGACTGAAGAGCTGCTCCTCCCTGATGATCAGCTTCCTGCTAACCTCCTCCAACTGCTCCTCCTTCTGCAGAACCTCCTCACAGTCCACCTCATCCTCTGAAAGACACAAACCCTTGTCTTAACCCTGCTTGCTTTTAGGGCCTTACAGAGACAGAAACTCCAGCACCACAATCCCAGCAGGACCACCAACAAGGTTTTGGTTCTGTTGGTTCTTATTCAGACAGATCTTTTGGTTTTAGTGTTATGCTGTTCATGGTTTCAAGGCACAAAGTTTACAGAACTTTGTTGGTTCAGTGATACAAACGTTTTTTAAATTTCACTGTTTTGTTTATATGGTTCCATTCATAAAATGTTGGTTCTGATTGGATAATGTCTTGATTCACTCTGAGTGTTGAAACATGTCTTGGCTCTAATAGATTCTGTACCTTTGATGTGTTTTTCAGTCCTGTTGGTACGTGCTGATTGTGCTGATTTCTGTTGGAGCTGTCCTGGTTCTCTTAATAGTTCTATTGTTTGTTCTGTCCTTAAACTGTTGTTGTTGTTAGTTCTGGTTTGTCGACTGATTCTGACCTGCAGTGTGATCCTGGTTCTGCTGTCGGAGATTCTTCCAGAGCTTTGCAGGGTTCTTGAGTTTCAGGAGTCTTTTCTTCTCTCCATCCTGCTTCTCCTGGACGCCTCCTGCTAAATATCAACACACAGACTTTACTGACAACATGTCTCATGTACACATGGCTAGAAAGCTTTGGGGCATAGATATTCTCTTTATCATGAGCACTGTCAGTCATTATCATGACGACCAAAAATGAATGGAGATCTTCTTCCCAACACTACTTTTCTTTGTTCTTGACAACTTTTTCGCAGAATACAAAGTGACGAGATAATGAAGTTATTTGTAGTTACGTAGTGCTGTTGTTTGAAATATTTTAACAAGCAAACTTTGTTAACTTTGTTTGTACTTAAGTTTAGTGCATAGAAGGTGAGCAGACTGCTCTGCGTTACTCACAGCCAAGTTCTTTTAGACTTGTCTACAATATGTAACATTAGTGAATCCTGGTTATGTCCTACCAGTGTGATGGAGGATTTGGACCACATAATAAAAGAAAAATTTTCGAAAATGAACTTTGACTCCGGTTTCAACTGTGCTCACTTTGCACAAAAAAAAGTAAGAATAAACATTTAATATTACATATGTAAGAAAAACAGATATTAAGTAACTACAATTTAGAAATATAGAAATATTAGAAATATAGAAACTTTGTACAAGAGGAAGAAAGAAAAAAAAAATATATAAACACATTTAAATTAAATAATGCAATGAAAATATGCAACACAGAGAATGTGTGTGAATTTATGAGAAGAAAATCATAAATTTAGGAGAATAGAGTAATAGATTTACGAGGATCAAGTCTTAGAATTATGATTTACGACTTTATTCTCGTAAATTTATGAGATTATCCGGGAAATTTCAATTATTTAAAAAAAAAAACATGGCCCCAATCCTCCCTGGTATACCTGAGCTCATCTGCCAAGGGGTATTGCAAAACATGCCAGATGGTTTAGTGTCTTCATGGGGTGTTTCAGTCTGTGTGCCTGTAATGGATATGTGTTTGTGGGCTTATGATCCAACCACGAATACCGAGAAAAAGCATGAGGATATATCAAATTCTGACACTAATAATCTCACTTTGAATTGTACATAATGAATAGGACAATAAGTAAAAGTGAGACTTTTTTTAGATGACTTTTAAAGTCTTCACAGGAGTTTAAGAAATGATGGATACATTTGCCCTCATTGGCTCAGAGGTGTGAGGCCTAATCTGACAACATGATGTGGGATTTTTTTTTCTCACATAACTGAGAACAGTAACTTCCACTGTTGGCACAAAAAGGGAAACTAAATGTAACAACCTTCAATCATTTAAAGCAGTGGATCAAATCTCATCGAGCTCTGCAGATAAACAAAAGTTTGTTTATTCATGTCACACGAGTATTCCTGTTAGACAGACAGGTAGGTGTGATGTTGGATCAGTTTCCTGCTCTGTAGATCGTCACGAATGAACAATCATTCACATCAAACTCGTTTAGCGGATTACAAAATGTAATGAGTGGATTTTACAGTCTATAAATAAAAAAATATATATATATAAAAAAACCCCATTAAAAAGACAACGTGATCCTGCACGGAAAAGTTTGACAGTTTAGAGAGCAGGTCTGACCTACCTCTCATCGCTCCGACACCCGATCTGATACACACTGAGGAGGACCGAGGGGTGGGGCTACAAGAAGTGTATTTGTGTGTGTGTGTGTGTGTGTGTGTGTGTGTGTGTGTGTGTGTGTGTGTGTGTGTGTGTGTGTGTGTGTGTGTGTGTGTGTGTGTGTGTGTGTGTGTGTGAAAAAGAATGAAAAACTATAACTGCTCTATGTACAAGTCTACTTCCTTTCCACTAAATCCTAATGTTTGCAATAGTCTTTTAAACAAAGATAGCGCATATGCTTTTAAGATTCTCCTGTTTCATTCTGTTGTTTCCATAAACTCGGATGTGATGGAAATTATGATGCAGAAACTAGAAACAGCTGTTCTGACCTGTGTTTCTCTGCTGCCCCCTGCTGGGCAACCGGGGACGCCACATCATCATCAGGACCACGATCCACGTCAACAAAACCCACACAGCACGTTAAGATTTGAGTCTAAAAAGTCCACGGAATGATGAGCCCTTAAGTCTGGATCCTGGATCAGATGTCCACTCCAGACCTGGGTCATGGAAATCCTGGTCCTGCTGAGCTCTGGTCTGGATGTCTGGACAGCGAGGACCGTCAGAGCATCTTTAAAGATGATGGGGTTTTTACTTTCACTTTCAGTTTCACTCTGAGACTGCAGCAGTGACACTATCCTCCTCTCCTCTTACTCACTTCTTCATCCTCGCCTCCTTCCTCTCCTATCTTGTCCCTCTCTCTCCCTTCTTCACATTTTTTCTACAACTGAAGCACTAAATCCTTATCATCTTTAACTCCTCTTTTTCGCTCTCTTTTTCTTTCTATCTCCTTATCCCCTCCTTCTTTTCTTCGTCCTCCCTCTGTCTTCTTTCTCCCTCACATGCCTGGATTATTTCTCACTTAAACAAACTCCCTTGTTCTCCCCTGCTTCTTTATCCTCTCTTCTTGACCTTTTTGCCTCCATAGTTTCTCATCTGTCACATTATTTAGTTTGTGTGTGTGTGTGTGTGTGTGTGTGTGTGTGTGTGTGTGTGTGTGTGTGTGTGTGTCTGTGTGTGTGTGTGTCAGTTGTTCCCAACGTTTTTGGGCTGTGACCATTTTTTGACATCACAAATTTTAGGGAACCTCAGAAACATTTTTTTGTAGAATTAGTTTTTTGTTTATGTTTTTTTATACTGAGTTGTAAATACAGTGTAGCCAGGATAAGTGCACAAAGTGACAAATTTATTTTTTTTGAGTCAAGATAAGGACTTTATCCTAAGTGTACTTTCAAATTCAAAATACTTTTTTCATCTCCAAGGGACAATTACCAGCACATAGGGCAGTAAACAACATAAACAACTGTAGACGAAGATACAAAACAAAGCACAGATTCTAGTATTGCACTGTAAATTTCGTCTACTGCTTAAGATGCTAAAGTATTAAATCCAGGGAAACAAAGATAGAAAAAAGTTGCTTTGATATTGAAATATTTTATTATGAGATACTTAAAATCCTGAAATACTTAATAATACAATGCTAAAAATACTAACACACTACACTTAATAAATTACTGAAAAAATACTAAAACATGTAGAGTTCAGTTTTTCAGTGTGTTGTGTCTTCATTTTAAACAGAATAGAACAATAATTACTGGTTTTTTTTCAAATGAATCATTTTATACATATAGTAATTACATATAAATTTTCTTTTATCAGTTTCTAGACATTTAAGGAGACCCCGTCTGGAGCTCAGATGACCACATCTTGGGTCCAGATCCCTAGGTTGAACACCACTACGTTATGTCACAACTTAGCTGTGTCCTGTTGTCTGTAACTGAATCGATCATTAGTTGTTAATAATCGATGCAGCTCCGATCAATAATAAATGGAGGAGGCTGGTGAGGCCAGAGGTCAGATGGGTGGGGCTAAAAATCAGAGTGATGTCATCAAAAAACACTTAAATACCACAAAGATGCACAAAACATAGCAGATAATGTATCTCTTCTTAGATAAAATATAATGAAGACTCTTTAAGGCAAAGGAAATCATAGAGCAGAAACCACAACAGAGTCAAATCAGGACAACATGCAAATACACACACATACACACACACACACACACACACACACACACACACACACACACACACATAATGCAGGGAGGAGGCTCTTACACTGAAAGTAGGAGCAGACGTCTGACAACCAAAAGCTTCTTCTCTCAGTAAAAGTTTCACATCCTCATTGTTTTCTTTATCACCATCTTCCTCGTGATCATCTTCACCTTCAGGTGAGTCTTTGTATCATCACTGCTCCATCTTGATAATTGATCGGATGTTTGGGATGACTTTTAGTTGTGTGAGTTTGGTCACATGATCATTTCAGTGTCCAGTCTCATAAGTGTCTTGTCATAATCTGAGGGATGGTATAAAACCAGGATTATTTCAGATTAGAGGCTGAGTGTCTTCTGACTTCATATATGTTTATGAAACTCTGACCTTTCCAACTTTGATTTCAGAGAAGATTTCGTCTGATAATGTGAAATCAGTGGATATTTACACGATATAATGACATGTCTGTTGTCACATATCATGTCTATTAGTCACTTGGCCATGATGCCTTCAGGGTTTGTTCCTGCAGTGGAAAAAGAGCTCATTGGTGGTATAAATAATCCAGAAGTGTCATCAGGTGTATCTTACCTGTCCAAACTTTCTCTGACTTCTCTCTCCAGCTGAATCCACGTCAGTCCAACGGCAAAACCCCTTGACTTTTGACAGAACTCTCAGATCTCACGGACAACCTTCAAACTCTCTAAAGTAATTTGAACCTACACTCTCTTAAGGATTAAGGAGGCTCAAGTACAGCTAAACTTTTTGGGTGAGTAAATCCATACTTTGAGCCAAAATACACACATAGTTGGCATTTGTGTCTTTGAAATGTTGAATTTATTTCTACCATTCTTAGTTTAAAATTTGTGATCAAAAAATGCTGAATTTACCTCTTTGGTTTTTATTAAGTGAACCTAAAGCTTAGTCATCCCACCCTCTGATTGGTTTGTTCTGTGACATGTGGCTGAGTAACGAGAAAGGGTTGTTTTTATTTGTGCGGCTTTAGTTAAGTGCTCTTGGAAAAATTATCCATCTCCATCCTCGTGTTTACTATGGCTGGATTTAACCACTGCAGATCAAGCACTCACTTCTCACTGGGAATCTACACTGCAAAAACGGAAATCTAAGCAAGTCATTATGTCTTATTTGTTGTAAAAATTGTCTTATTGTTCTTAATTTGAGCCACATTCACCCGACCAGGTCATAGAAATGTCTTATTTCAAGTTTTTTTAAGACAAAAATGAGGTGTAAATTGCTTGTAACAAATCAAAAAAAATCTGCCAATGGGATAAGACGAATTCACCCGGGAAGTTTATTGAAATTAGACAGATGTCTTAAAACAATAATCTTTTATCTTATCCCATTGGCAGAATTTTTTTTTTTACTTGTTACAAGCAATTGATGCCTAATTTTTGTCTTTAAAAAACTTGAAATTAGACAGTTTTATGACCTTGTCTAGTAATGAAATCAAGAATAGTAAGACAAATTTTACTAAAAATAAGACATAATGACTTGCTTAGATTTCAGTTTTAGCAGTGTACAGATGCTCTGTCAGAAACATGAAGCCCTTTTAAAGACACCTAAAACCCCCTTAAAGATCACCAGAAACTATTGCTTAACAGACACCTGAAATGCTCTTAAAACAAGACCAGAAACCTTTTAAAGGAATACTTGAACACCTTTAAACACCTGAAACCCTTTTTAAAGAACACCTTAAACTATTTCAAAAACACCTTAACATTTTTGAAGAATAGCTGAAACTCCTTGAAGAATGCCTGAAACCATTGAAGACCTCTGACACACTTTTAAAGCAATTGAAACCATTTTAAAATGACCAAAACCATTTTTGAATCATGTCTGGTACCCTTTTAAAAACAGCTGAAAACCATTTTAAAGAATGTGTAGTTACTTTTACACTTTTAAGAGCATTGAAACATTGAAAATAAGAAACTTTTGATACTTTGAAACAAAAACGAAATTTTTCATGTTCCTGAGAAAACAAAAAAATGTAACAACAATGGAAAACAAGAGGCAGAGGAAATTTCAGTCACATCGGCGAGACCGCTGGATACGATCCACAGGATAATTTGGTCTTAAATCTAGCTGACATCTACTTACAGATAAGTAAGTGGAGCATAGAAATAATAAAGTTGTTTTTTAGGAATGAGCTATTCTCGGAACAAATCGATTGAGAAAAAAAATCTATTTCAAAGTCCTAGCCATGGCTAATCACCTATATGCACAGGCTAACCTGTGGGTCAAAAACTTTCAAAATCCCTGTAGAGATCCTTAAAGATTCATCCATGAAGAAGTTTGATGACCTGTTGCTCACCATTCAGGTGGACCAATGTCATTATTTTTTCTATCAGACTTTTCCTGGCTCAACAGGATGAGGAGCCTGTGTCTGACAGTCAGAATTAAGGGTTAAACTCCACCTTTTCATGGATCTGCAGACTGTTCACATCATGAACTGGCTAGACTGAGCTCATTTCCATGGATTTGACTGCAGTGTCTGAGTATTCAGATCAAACCAAACCGCTGCAGGGCAACGAAACAGGAAGTGACCTCACAGTGCCTTCAATCTCAAGTCTGTGGGTGATGAGTGGTTTTGTTTTGCCCTCTCACAGTTTCCTCTCTTCTGCAGTACCTACGTTTTCATTGATTAAAATGACAGAAGTGATGAACACCTGTGAGCAGACAGTGGGTGGAGCCTCTGGACAGGAGGAAGTATCTTTCCAGGTAAGAGTTCATTCTATGATAAATTCAGGTCCAATAAAGTTGAATTATGAGTTTGGTTGTCATCAAGCTCTCTGACTGGTCCGTTCTTTCTCCTCTTATCCAGGTGTTTCCAGACTCTACGGAGCGTATCCCAAAACTTTCCAGGCGTGTTCCATCTATCGTAGTGGAGCCGACAGATGGAGGTGAGGTAGAGAGTGGGGAGCTCCGCTGGCCTCCTGATGATGTCAGCAGTGATGTCAGAGAAATCCCCTGCAACATCACAGGTGAAAGAACTAGTATTTGATATATTATGACGCTGCTGTGTGCACCAGTGATGTAAGTTGAGTCTACCAGGACTTTTACTCTACAGGTAACAAGAAGATATATATTTTTATTTTTCCCCAGATCCAGGGGTACCAGAGAAAGAGGTGGAGCCACTTGAACAACAAGTGGGCGGCGTTTTAGACTCTGACTGACATGGCTGGTTTTCTATCAACAATTTAAAGTGAAGGTATACTATATGTGGTGCCAAGACAGGCGAGGCCAACCCTTGTAACTCCTCTTTCTGGCCTGTGGGGGCAGAGACAGAGAGGAATGGACAAGAAAAAACAAAAGAGACAAATTCCAGAGAATAGAAATCCATTGCCCTTCAAATATCCAGGGATTATGATCCATAGAACCTGAAACATTCAGAGTATAAACATGTGAATAAAATAAATAGTTAAATCATATTCTAAGAATGGAGTGATTTTATGACATTGTGTGTCTGAGTTTTAGAGGTTGTTGTTTCTATTTTTCTGGGGAAGGCTGATGGAAATTTGTAGCAGAAATATTTCTCAGTTCGTGGGCATGCGCTGCTGCTGCTGGCAACAAGCCTCAGATTGGATGTTGTGTTTACAAACAGTAACAAAAATCCGGCAGACCCTACCTTTCAACTACAATTAATAGAGACAGATGTCAGAGTTTAGTGTGTTTGTTTGTGTAATCCAGCTCCTGGGCTCAGCATTAAAAATCCTCAAACACCAGTGTGCATGAAACAGTTTATTACAAATGACAGTGATAAAAAAAAAAATGATGTTGCTGAACGTATGAGTCCAAATGTTTGAGATTCATAAGTTAATAAATCAATCAATAAATAATTCTATTAATGAATAAATCCATCCATGTTGCGATCAGGATCTTGATCAATGAATAAAAAAGTTCTTCTGCTAGGTCACATGCACTGTAAAAAAAAACCAAAACACACCAATGACCAATCACCTGTAGCAGCAGCAGTTACATCATTACAGCAACAGCCAATCAGGTTTAAGAGTGGGCAGGGAATGAGTGATACATTCTCATTGGCTGCAGAGCACAGACAAGCCTCAGCTCCACCTGCTGTTTGAACATGAAAAGAAAGTGCACATTTGGTGAACACACCTCACACTCACCTGGCCCAGCTACAAGAAACATGCACCTTACAAAATAAAAGTCTGAGGTATCCTCAGTCTGGAGATAAACTCTTTACAGAAATAAAAGCTCATGTTTCCACCTGCTGACTTTTTTAAATCTGTTTCCAGAATTTGTGCTAAGCTAGGCTGACCACAGATACATGTGGAGGTCACATGCACGCACACACGCACGCGCACATACATGCACACAGCATTAGTTAAAGAGGATCTCGGTGTGCGGATGACATTTGCGTCAGAAATAATCCATAGTTGATATCTAATATGAACAATCTGGATAATCTGACTCGAATGTTGGTTCTGTCGTCACACACATGTAATGATCTCAGCTACGAGCTCAAGTCAACAGAATGGGTTTTGAAATTGCTTTAGTGAAGCTGTTTGGTTTTAAGAGAGCTCTGGCTGCTGTCTCTCTGTAATGCTGACTGTTGGCGACAGAGAGGATCATGGGAGCTTGGAGGACAGTCTGACACTAATGTGCAGCTACACCACTCTGTCTCTCTGTCCTCTCTATTTTCAGGTTCCTAATTAAGATGTTTATTCATGATTTTAGTCAGAAGTGCTCTGGTTCACTTGGTTGCTTGGTCAACAATGCTCAAACTATAACAATCAGCTTTTATTTCACAGAATTGTTTTAAACACTGGATGACATTGAGCTATGTAAAAGCTGAAACCAGAACACTTGCAAGACTAAAATCTTGATCTGCTCCAGACTTGATTTGTTTCAGCTGCTGTTTTGATCCAGAAAAGCTCCATAAATTTAAACTGAATCAGGTTAGAAACATCTCAGAACAAAACATCTGAACAGCACTGAAAGTCAAAAATATCTTCATGCTTTCTCCAGAGGGGGGTGCCAAATCCACACAAACTTAGAGATCCTTAAAGCGGCTTGAAATAAAGCATTTGGTGTGTGTGATATTGATGCTGTTATGGAGACATAACCCTTTATTTAACTACACTAATGTCTGCTTTATATAATCTGTAACGGCATAAATTTATAAATTAAAGAGCATAACATTTAAGAACATGTCTGAAACATCACTATCATTGTAGAACTGTTTTGTTTGACCAGTTTGAACTTTTTTTTTCTGTTCAGCTTCTGTACTTGTGTCTGAATCCAGCATTTTAATGTGAATGGGATTATTCTGGGTTTTTGAGTTTTTACACCAAATTTTTAACAACAGAAACTGGAGGATTGATCAGGATTTAATCAGGATTACTTGATCCAAAGTGATTTTATCATGCTATTTATTCTGTAACTGCCAGTTTTTCTGTTTTTTTGTTTTGTTTTATATGCTTTATTTATTTATTTCATTTTTTGATACGATCCAGGATGACAGCTGAGATCTGATACATTAACTGAAAATCATCCGGATCCTGAAAGGGAGACTGATCTCCTGCTATAAGAGATAAAAACCAGCAGGCACCAGCTGGATTCAGAGGCTCTGTGTGACACTTCCTCTGGGTGTTAACCTGCCAAATTATGAACTCTTCAGTCTGCCCTCGTTGATCTCAGTCTCCACCTATTTTCATTCCTCCTTCAGAGTGTGCTTGGTTTGATTTAGTAATCCCTCGTGCTGTGTCTGTTTTTTTAAATTGTGACACAGCAGATTATAAATCTGAGCTCTGTGTGTTTTTGGGTTAAAATGACCATAAGTCTGAGCGCTGATTGGTCAGTCAGGCTGATAGTTGTTGTGTTTAAGGAGCAGCAGGTCGTCCCATTGGATGGTTTGTTTCTACCTTCAGACATACACTGTGACATTCAGCTCGCACACATTCACAGAATCAACAATCACAGAAAATAACATCAGCAGAGCTCAGACACATTCAGTCAGATTTCACAGGATGTTTTTACACACGCTGCTTCCTGTCCGAGCAGCTACGACCTCCTGTCATGGGCACAAACACAAAAAGTAACACGGCGTATCATCAGCTCAGACACACGACAGATTATCAGAGCACAGAATTTACACATGGTCGTGGTACGGCGGCGGCGGGGCTAGCAGGTTTAGTTCAGCTTGTGCTGCGTAGAAGCAGATCTACAGTGTACATGTTTCTAACAGACCGAATCACTGACGTCGGGTCAATGTGTCGAGTTTCATCTCATCCACACCTCCAGCAGCTGTCGTTCACAAAAACACCTCATGCTGTCTCTTCTGACCATCTCTAACATCTAACTCTCTGACTACTGAGGGTAAGATTTCTTAAACACCTCTCTTTGTTTCTGTGTGTGAGCCTGAAGAGTCACCTACAACGATAAGCAGCTCTGACACATCAGACCAGGAGCAGTGTCACAGATAAGGCGACCATACGTCCTCTTTTGCTCTGACATGTCCTTCCTTTTGGTCATAAAGCTGGGTCCGAGGGGACGTTTAGAATTCCTCAAATTTTCAGGGTTTTTCTCAGTTTGTTCTACAGACCATTGGTATTTACAAAAAATGTGTATATTTCATCATGGGAGCAAATTTCTACCAGTTAAAAAAATAAAAAGGAAAACTTGGCTTTGTTGAGAATTTTGGGGCCATATTAAGTCAAAATTTTGAGATGACAATTCAAAGTTGTGAGCTTTAAAGTCAAAATATTGGGCTAAAAGTCACATTCTGAGATAAAAGTAGAAATTTTGATAAAAAAGCCAAAGCTTTGAGATAAGGCAAAATTACATGATAAAAAGTCAAAATTTTGAGACAAGGCAAAAATAATGACATAAAAAGTCAAAATTTTGAGATAAAAAGTCAAAATTATGAGGTAAAAGTCAAAGTTTTAACTTTTCTTTACATGAATTTGAATTTTCAACTCAAAATTTTAACTCAATACGGACTACAAAAGCCATTTTTTCTTTTTGTATTTTTTACACAGGGAAACGGGCCTTTGAGCATTGTTTATGTTTACATCGTTAATTTTTTTTTCTCTTCAAACGGAAAAGGAATGTTTTAAATAAATGTATGGGTGTTGAAGCAAATTTTAGTCTTAGACAACCTAATCAGTTGGGGGTCCTCTTTCTCAGTTTTTAGGATATGATCACTCTAATCACAGATGTTAAAGCACACAGTCCTCTCCTCTGATAAGCTCTACACAGAGGGTACTATGATATTAAAGTCATCTGTAATAGATATGCAACAAGAGGCTTGGATTCGGCATATGTGTGCTTAGAGCGCTTTGGATTGTGGGAAACCAAGGACAGAAAGTATTGAACTGTCTGCATTCATAGAGACTCCTTAATTTCTAAGTCTCTGAGAGAAAAACTTCTTAAGCATTTTAAAATAAGCAGAATAAAGCTCTCAAATTCCAAGCACATCAGTGTGATGGACAGATTCAGAGCAGTAGACTGATCTGAGTCAGAGGAATAAAGGGGTCAGATTCACAGCAATAAACTGGTCTCATTCAGAGCAGTAGGTGGCTCATCCAGGGTAATTAATGCGTCAAATTCAGCAGGGTCAGGTTTGGAACAACTGACAGGTCAGATTTATGTCAGTCGCCTGGTCTGAGTAAGAGCAGTAGACAGGGGAGAGGCAGAGCTCCCATTTAGAGTAGACGTGTCAGAATCTGAGCTATAGACGGTCAGATCGAGAGCAGTAGACATGTCATACCACAGTTCTCTTTCTAATATCAGTCACATCCCATCACACACAGCTCCGAGCAGTGCATTAAACTCTTGTGCAGAGGAAGAACCTCTCGAGTTTCTGCAGCTCCTCTTCAAACTGCCTTCCAGATGCGAGCGGTGTGGACGCAGAAACTATCCAGAGGTGTTGCTACATGTGGTGGGCCCCGTCGGGTCCTCGAGGCGGTCTCTTGGTGCTTTCATTGGCGTTGGAGGATTGGGGGCCACCGCGGGGCTTGGTGGGGGGTTTCTTCTCTCTGGAGGACGGACGAGTCTGAGGGGCAGAGGATGCCCCCATAGCAGCTGTGTGAACACTGCCACCGGGCTCCACAATAGTATTTATAACTACGGCAAGAAAACAGGACAAAACAACAACAGGTTGATAATCAGTGTTTCTTTTCAGGAATGATGCTGACTTAAATATTTAAATCCTGTTACCTGACATAAATCTATCTTTAATTGTAGGTCTGAGCCTTAGTTTGGTGGTTCAACTGACAAACTTATACTTTAAGCAAATTATATTATTTAGTTTTCTGAGTGATCCCAGATTTATTCAACTAAAATAGTTGAAAAGCAAAATCTTATTCAAAGATGAGAGGATGAAATTATACCTGGCACTAAACACTTCATCTCTGAGGACTCAAAAAAATTTTTTCAAGGATTGAGCTTGCCTCTGGATTCAGAAATGTTTTGACTCTAATGCCCCTGAATTTGTGGTAAATAACAATTCTTTAAGAAGGAAAGACACATCAATTTCTTAATTAAGTTGAAACAGGACTGCACTTGTAATAACAAACATATTCATACCTTCCAGTTGTCTCTGGACTCTTCTCAGCTCTTTCAATATAGAGGTGATTTCCTGGAAATCAAATAAAAAAGAGTGATGTTTCAAGCTACTTTCTCATGAATCTATAGTATCATCATTTGAAGTGAATCTGTAGATGAACCTTGTTGGACGTTTTCAGGATGGGGACTTCGTTCTCAGCGTTGATCTTGGCTTCTATCTCCTCCCAGACTTCAGCTTTATTCTGGAAAAGAACTCTGAAAACAAGCACAGAGAAAGGTCAGTGGAAAATAAAACCACACAAAGCTCAGGTGGAGCTTTCCAAAAACCTGACCTGGACAAAAATTGAAACACAAACTGTTCTGAGAGTTCATCTACAGCCCTGATTTTGTTCTTTGTTTCATGCTGACTTCACCATCAGTTGTCTTACTTCATTTTTTCAGCCAGCTGCTCCGTGTTCTCACGGATGGCCTGAGACAACTGTGACACGGGGTTCAGCATCAGGTTATCCAGAATCACCTGTAAGAGTTTGTTCAGAGACACAGGAAGACAAAGGTGAAATAAGAGCAGGGGGCTAAGACACTGACAGCACACACGTCTACATTTTGATGTCCCAGCACACCAAAACTAACTGCAGCAGTGTCAGTGTGGTTTACTTTGTTAAACTGTAGGATATGTTCACACTGCAGGCTCAGATCTATGCTGGTCCACAAACTAATATCTTTGAAAACGCTTCTTAGATATCAAACCTTGCCTGCTCCTTTTCAGCAAAATAACCAAAACAAAACAAAAACAAAACAAACACGATCTTCACTGTGAGAGCAGACGTTACATTTTAGCTTCACTTCTTTCAAAATCAAAACTGCCTTCAAATGGAACTGGAAGTTGTCAAAATGTGTCGTGAAATCGACCACAGGCAAGGCTTGGCGGTCAAGTTGGGACCAAATTGGAACACCATTGAAAATCAATGGCAACATGGAGCTTTAGCTTAAGCGTGCTTGTATTAGCTGGCAGAGTTGGCAATGTGCTTGAGTAAAAAGTTGAGAGGTTACTGTTGCAACACGTCAATTACATGTTGGTGTAAAGCCAAGATGTTCATCAAAACATTACAAAATAACAAAGGAGAGGGATTAATCACAAGCTTTACATCTGAACACTTTGTCAGATGTGTTTCAACTTATGATGACTTGAAGCTTTCAGGATAATGAGGTGACTCCACAGCTTCTACAACACACCTCCATTTGATAGCTCCATAAGCTCAAATAAGGTTGTAATTGCCAGCGCAGCCTCTAGGGGGCAATAAGGTGTTCTAGATGGGTTTTTTAAACCCTGGTGATATTTTGCAATTAGTAAGAAACTAGCGAACTGGTCACACTCTCCCAAAGACAGACTAGTTAGGTTGATATTGGGTTGTCCTCTTCTGATGAGACTACAAGTAGAGAAAATGATATTGAGACACACTGAGCTGCAGTGTGAACGTAGCCTCAGTGCCTTTAGACAGTGACCTCTTCGCGGTTCCACGGACGGCGTTGCTTAGAACCGGTCTCCGGCTCATTCATGTTTGCGTCCAGGCCCGAGACGGCAGCAGAACCTGGAGGAACCTTCTGGTAGTTTAAACTGGCCTCAGGGATATGTTGGACCAGCTGGAAAGAGAGTAGAGGGAGTCTGGCTCTGGTGATCCAACCACTGAATATCTGATATCAAACCAGCGAGCAGCCGGTGCTCCGTGAACTCATGCACCAAGTCAACATGCAGCTGCGATGGTGAGGGCAACGGTGTATGCAGTGAATTTTAGTACTGCTGGGATACAGCGTGTTACAACAACAGGGAGACGTAAGAGTGCGGGAGGATCCTAGAGGTCACCAGTTACAGCTGTATGAACTGTCAAAAAAACAGTAAAACCAGTTCATCGAGGGTACCTGAGCTCATTAATGACAAAACTGCTGAACAGACCCAAACACACCTGAGCAGGAACCAGCCGGAATATATCTGTCTGTTCAATACTTCCTGATGAAATAGTCATGTCATGCTGCAAACATTTAGAATACTCTTTCTTCTTGGCCAAAAGGTGAAACCAGCCAAACGTGCTTACAGTCATACCCCTGATTGACTTATAATAAATGTTTCAGACCAGGGCTGAAGAAGGTAGTACAGGAAGCTTAAGGGTCACATTTGGAAGATAGAGGTGGAGCAACCAGAGCAAAGCTTAGTTAATGCTTTGCACGCTTCAGCCCCTTGCGCTGTCATTTTCTTGTGCAAAATTACCACCTCTGAATTTGTAGCTACCGCATGAAGATGCAAGGACAACATGGTGGAATAACAGGAGCTCCGAGTGTCTGAAGTCGAAATATGCAGGCAGTTATACGATTCATCACGCAGAGATCACCATGACAACCGTGTGATGATCAATCATTTTCAGCCACACTCGGCAGTGAAGAGGAATGGGCAAAAATTTGCTGTAAAACAATGATTGCAAGCTTATTCTTCTCTAGTTTAGTGCTCTAATGTAAGTATGATTATTAGTGATACACTGCCCCCTGTAGTCTAGAGCACAGCAGGGGGTTTAGGGTAGAGTACTCCTTTAATGGCTTTGTTAGGAGTACGTCAAAGTCTGGTTGAGTGACGCAGAGTATCTGATCAGTGAGAGTTGGTTTGTGGAACAAAAAATAGGGAACTTTACTCAGGTACATGAGAGTAAGAATGGTTACAGTCGGGGAGGACCAAGTTGGGTCAGGGTTTGTTCTATTTGTTTTTTCAGAAGTAGAGAGGAACATTCTGTGTTATAGATCTGTATAGGATTGGGTACATAGTTTGACTGAACCAGTAGAGTTAGCCTAGATATTTGTCTCATACTCATCCGACTCAGTGTACGAAATTAGTTTGTATTGTATGTATGATGAAAAAATACAAAAGGTAGCATGAAGCTGGTTTGGGGGAACAAGCTAGTTTTAAATAGGGTAGACTCTTGAACTGGTACACCAATTGTTCTTTTTTAACCTTGATGGTTCCTGCTTTTGTTTTTTTGTACTCACTGCAGTTTTGTCATTAACAATCTTTCATACCACACCACTCTGTCAAACAAATCTCAATAAAAGGAAATCAAATGTGAGTTAGGACATCCAACACCGATGAGAAGGGAGTGTTAGGATCAGTGATGGAAGGGCACGAAGATGGAAGAGGGTAACCAGATACAAGGCAGCGGACTGATGAATCAGAGTTGGACACCTGAGATGGTCGAACCCCTGGTGAGTACTGATAACATGGCGTCTGTGCAGCAGAACAGAGAAATGAGTCATGAGTATCCAAAGCATGATGAAGCTCCTATCATTCAACCTGGAACCTGAAACAAAACTGCAAGACAGCTGAACTTTTCCAGCCAACGTACTTTTGATGGCATGATATCAGTGATAGAGATGAAGACAAACTACGTAAAGGAGGCCTGGTTAGAAACAACAAATTGTTCTCAGTTAAAATGGGAACACACTGACAGAACTGGGTGGCACAAAGTTGAAACAAAGGCGACTAATGACTGAGGACTACAGTCTCCTTTGTTCCAGTCTTACTTTTAGGTCACATATTTCCAAGATCCCAACAGTATTTTTTACAGTGAAACATAACTACAGGACTCAAAGCAGAGTTTTATGTCTGGTGTGTTCCCAGCCTTTGAATCAAGGTTAGGTATGGTGGTTGTGGTGAAGGTGATGAATGTTTTGCCGGTTCATAGTGTTGCCCACCTCCTCCCTGGCAGAGATGGTGGAGGCTGGCGTGTTGGGCAGTGAACTTGGTGAGGTGGTGGTGCCCATGCCAGAGCTCGGTGAGTCTCCATCTCCGGCAACATCGTGGATTTCCTTTGCCAAGATGGCCAGATCTTTGGCCAGGTCCTGACTGAGCCTGCAGGGGAAACACAAAGAGCATGTCATCATAGAGAGAGGTGGGATTGGTTTGTCTTTGAGCTACAGATGATGGACATTCTCTGTCTTTACTTGGCAATCTCAGCACTATGCGTGGACCAGTTCTGGTAGGGATCCCCATCATTCTGGTCCTCATCCTCCTCTGTTTCCAGGGAGACAGATTTGGACCGGGTGGCTGCTGTGCGGTGACTGCGTTGTGTCTGGGCAGAAGTGGAGGGATGTGACGAGCGTTTGGCTTTGGAATTCCCGACACTCGCCTGGTATTCTTCATCAGAGGATGAGGAGAAGTCTGAACCCTTCTGTCTGCGACGAGAACCTGTGAATATTTCATTTAGGTTTATTTAACAAAGAAGCTGACTGTGGATGATGTCAGGGCTCTGTAACTCCTGCAGTTTGAAGGATTTAGGTTTGATAAGTATCAGCAGTGTC
Organism: Thalassoma bifasciatum; assembly: GCA_008086565.1. Classification (NCBI taxonomy): domain Eukaryota; kingdom Metazoa; phylum Chordata; class Actinopteri; order Labriformes; family Labridae; genus Thalassoma; species Thalassoma bifasciatum. The sequence continues at coordinate 159,987 of RPOG01001046.1, read as the reverse complement.
AGATCTGCAGTTTGTGCTGAGGCTTTGAATAAATCAACACAATATGAATATGATTTTTCCCTCTGGTACAGTCTGTAAATGGATTGATGCATTGGAGCACATGTTGACTCCAAACTTGACAGAGAGCCATGGAGACTGATGCTCTGAAGCTGTGTTTCCATGGTAACAACAGCAGACTTCACTAACCCACCAGGGACAGAAATTTGATGTGATCCACAGCGGTGGTAAAATGGCAGACTTCACTGACACAACTGGAAACAAAAGCTGCTTTAAATGACTCTTTGATGCAGCTGTGGATACAGTAAAGATGATCTGGTATTTCACAGAGAGTCAGCTGCCAATCAAAGCTATTGAGAATTGGTCTGTTCAATGATGATCTTGTTGATTTTTTTCTATCATCAGGTAGTCCCTGATTAAAATGATGACCTGAGTCTAAAATAAATCAAATGACATGTTTTTGTTTGATAAAGTTACACTTATCTGATGTTAAGATTTAGGGAAATGCATTGATTGTTTTTTAATCATGATGTCACAATTGACTTGGAAGCTGATGATCATCACAGTTAATCTGAATAGGATTTTACGGCTGTAAAACACCAGCTTTGGTCTATTTTGCAACCAGACTGAGACCTTAAACAGTGGTCTCCAGACCAAGACTGATCTGGAATACCACAACACCACAATAATCACTATTGATTGCTACAGTCTGGACCTGACTATACCAAAATCTGTCAGAGTCCTGCTGAAGAAGATAGGAGCTGAACGAATGCTAGTGATAGACAGGATTTTAGATAAACAGTATCATCGTCTGAAGTCAGAATACACAAATCCAGTGAGGACTTACTCGTGCTGGGGTACTTGGCTCCGCTGGACCGGGTTCGTGTTAGTGGTTGCTTCCCTGGAGCCCCGCCCCCTTTTCCAGCTGCTGCTTGGCGTCCATCACTCACTGATGGCTTCTTGGTGCTGACGGCAGCCTCAGCGTTGCGATTAGAGAAACCAGAGCGGCCTGTGGAGGACGTCTCGTTGTCACTTGGGGTTGTGAAAGAGCCAGTTCTCTTCCTGGGCATTGCTAAGATGTCAAGCCTGGACAGCTTCTTTCCCTCTGCAGATACTTTAGCAGGTGCAGTGATATGATCAGAATTCTGGGAAGCCCGGTCTGTCTCTGTGCCTTCATTGTCTGAGGCATCACCAAGGCGGGCTCGGCGGAGCATGGATGCCCGAGTTGGTCGTGGTGCGGACAGGCTGTTAGATCGGGTCAGAACCTGCTGAGATGCCGTCTTTGTCGTCTTTCCATTATCCTCTTTCTGAAGAGGGGCGATGACTTTCTTGCTACGGCCGGATGGACGAGACACTTCGTGGTCAGATGATGTTGTTTCTGTCCACTGTTGACCTGAACCCTGCTGGCCTTCTGACAGATCCAGAGACCCACGGTTTCCGGCACTGCGGCGCATCTGAAAGCGCTTTGTTGCCTCTGCCTTGTTAGATGCATCAGGTGTAACCTGGTTACGGCGTTTCTCAGAAAGCCGTTCACGGGCTGAAAGCTGACGGCCTTTCTCTTGGATGGATGGGCTGGAGGAAGATTTCTCCTTTTGGAGGCTGCTAATGCCAGGACGCTTTTTGGGAGCAGAAGTGACGGGGGCATTTTTGCTGCTCACCTGGCTCACAGTGCTCGCTGTATCAACGTCTGATTCCCCGGACAGAGAATCATCCATATGAGTGGAGGAGCCTCCTTTCTTTGAGCTCCGTCCAGAGCCAGAGGAGGGAAACTTGGTATCCAGAGAGGACAGAGTTCCTTCAGCTTCCTGAAGGAAGGATTGTGTATCCTCCCTCTTCAGCTCCATGTCTCTGATCGACGGATGGCTGGAAATGTGGGGAAGCCTCTTCATCTGGACAGTGTCACTGGGCTGTTCTTTAGTGAAGCTTTCCTGGCGAACAATAGATGATATACAGTTGTCTGTAGTGGGGGCAGAATCCTTGTCTTGTATTTGGAGGTTTGGAGCAGAGCTGTTGGGTTTGACACCTGTCCTCCTTGGTTCGTGACCACTCAGGTGTCTGATCAGGATAGTTGTTGGGGGAGTTTTTGCAGGGTGTTTCTGTACCTTCTCAGACTGCACAGGACTTCTGGCTTGATCAGGTTTGCTTGGCCCATCTTCAGATCCAATGTAGAAGGAGGTGGATTTAGTGGAAGGAGATACTTTGTCCACTCCCCTGATCTGGGGACCAGCACCTCCTGGAGACACAGATCCAGTCCTGGCCTGATTTTTCTTAGCTTTTTCAAGTACAGGTCCATCATCTGACCGGCTAGCATCACTAAGGCTGTCTGGGTCCACTTCATCCTGAACTGACAAGCACTGCGTAGATTCTTGGGGGCGAGAAGTACTAGAAAATCGATCCAGAGCTTCCTGTCCATGGTAAGGTTCATGCCGAATCAGGATACTTGGAGGAACACTGTCCAACTTCTCTGGAGGCACCTGGGGCAGCAAACGTCTTGTCCTGGAGCTGTGGCTGGACTCGGACTCAGAGTTATCATAGCTGTAATTTCCCATCGAGCGGCTCATGAGCCGTAAATCTACAAAAAGAATTCCTCATTACTCAGTTGAAAGCATCACAACTCATCAATAATTCAAAAACATGTACTTAAGCTGATCCTACAGGTCCACATGATCTGCTTTTTATCATAAATTGAGGTATAACATTGCAAGACGTAAGTTTGAACCTTTTCTTAGCAAAACTTTGTTCTTAACCATTCTTTAGAGTTTCATTGGCAGGACCACCTTCAAAAAGCAGGGGTCAAAAAAGTGCAAGGTCTGCTTCCCAATCTTATAGTAACAATGTAGCAATACCTTCTAGACTTTCCTCTTGAGGTGGGGTGGAACCGGGTTCAGCATAGCTATCTGCCAGACTGGCCCAGCGTGAAACCCATTTAGGTCCCTCCAGACCTGTTGCATTCGCAGGTGGAACCTGAATCACAATACAACAGAAACAGAAACGATCAGATGATAGAATTACAAGGTCAAAGAATCCCACAAGACTCAGCAGAGTTAAATATGTCAGTGGTGAAACTAAAAGAACAAGAACACAAATCTGCATGCATTGGGATCAGATCATGCTATGTGGGTCCTGGATCAGTTTTTAGTGGTTTTACCTGTATGGGCCCTGACGGGGAGCCACTGATAGCAGCTGGGTAAAAGCCATGCAACGGGTCCACTGTGCTACCATCGCTAGGCAGGTTAGCTTGCTCATCCTTGCCATCATTTATTACAGGTCTATACGTCCCTGTGCTCACACCACTGTACTCTGGAGAGTCGAGGACACCAAACACCTGTCAGAGCACAGGGCATGCATGAGGAGGGGTCAGATCACAGCGAGAGGAAGGAGCAACAGGGACAAGAGGTCACATGCAACTCTGAAGAGACATATAGACGAAAAAGTTCTCAAGTATTGAAGTTGAACACTGAAGTTCAAAACCCTTTTTATCAAGTATGACAACTTGGATTTTCTGCAACTTTTTTCACTCTAGTATTGTTTGAGCGATTATTTACAAATAAAGACTCCTTGTGCCCACCACTATAAAGGCCAGTATTTGTGAATCAGAGGTCTGCAGCCTTATTGTGACTCACACAAAAGCTGGTGCAGGATCACCAACTGAAAACACTCTACCGGTGCAATGTGGAGTTCACCTGATCAATCATGTTACGAGCCTCTTCCACCTCTTTGTCCTGTGTCTCTGTCTCAATGGTGTAGGTCCCAGCATCGCTTAGGCTATCATCTTCCTCATTCCTCATCACCCTCTGGGGACACTTGAGGTCTCCTGCACGGACGCCCAGAGGCAGCATCGGAGACATGGGAGGTCCAGAGGGATGTGCTGGAGAGGAGGTCTGGCCAGCAGCGCTGCTGGGGCCTGAAGATTTTGAGGCTGGTGGATGCTGTAAGGGGGAAGTTGGGTAGGAGACTGAAGAGGTTGCTGGAGGTTCTTGTGGGGAGGGGATTCTTGCATGTGCAGGAGACACCATGACTGGTGGTGCAGACATTGGGGGTGGAGACATCTTGTCCCTTGTTGGGGAAGAGTCATGTCGACCAGAGTCTTTAAGAAATTCAACAGCAAACTCTTGAGCCAGCTTGGACTTCTTTCCCACACTGCCAAAGGGTCTTATGATGATCCCAGAGGAGGAACGAGAAGAGGAACCAGAGGAAGCCACTTCCCCTTCTGTTTTCTCCCTCTTCAAGGAGCTCGACCTCTGGGGCCCACTGTGGCCCTGGCCCTTCAGAGGAACTGTCACCTGCTGAGTGGGGGGAATGTGGCCATGCACAGATGCTGGTCTCTCGCCCCCTTTCCGTCGCTCCAGCTTTGCCTTCAGGGCAGAGTAGGAGTCAGCATGGGCAGGGTTGTGTGTGAAGGACTGTGAGCGTTTTTTGCGAGGGTTGTCATCAAAGAATTCAATGATAAAGGCCTGCTGGGTGAGGTGCTCTGGGTGGCCCTGCTTGGAGGCTTCTGTTTTTGGGGACTGAGTCTGAGGAGGACTCTGGGACAGAGGTCTCTCAGGGGCCACAGGAGAGGCTGGGGCCGGCCCAGGTGGGGAATACTGGAGAGGCTGGTGGAGTTTCTGTGTTGGAGGAGGGTGGTGGTGGTGGACCGACTGACTTGGCTGAACCTCAGACTGAACCTCTGATTGCTCTGACTGGACAGAGTGGTGGGATTTACTTCTCCCTTTGAGAACTGGATCTTCTGAGTCACTCTGGGTTCCATCATCATGGTGATGACCTGAGAATAAGAAGACAAGGAACAGACCTCCATTCATCATCTTACATGGGAAAATAAGGGCACTAGCCCTTTCCATACAATCTATCATCATTACACATACAGAGCTTAGAAGGTGGAGGACTGTCTTACAATGTATAATATCAACGACAAAAAAATGTGTGTTTGCCCTTCAAAAGTGACCTCTGACCTTTCAGTGTCTTGATGTTCATGGCAAGGTCACTCTTTGTGCTGTAAACATCCTCACAAGTCGGACGTCTCTTCATCATACTGACATCACTGTGGACCAACCAGTCTGCCACCTTGCTCTCCACCGACATCACCTCTCCAGGCGTGCCAGGTGCCATGGAGGTCTTGGTGGGAAGAGCCTGCTGCTTCCTTTGACGGGTGGAGAACTTGGTGACATGGTCTTTGATCTTAATCTTGCCAGGTAAGCAGTCGTCAAACTCAATGGTGAAGGAGGCATGGCTCTGAACTACAGGAGGGGTCGGGGTGGGTGGGGACGAAGGAGCTGGGGGTGTGTCTGTGTCTTTGGTGGGGATCTCATGAAGCTCTGCTCCGTGGGCTTTAGGGTGTTGGAAGTCCTTTGTTGGGATCTCAAAGTAACTGGGTTCACGATGGTACGAAGGGAAGACACCGCTCTGTTGGGCGTCTGTTTGAGATCCAGAAAACTCTGGATCCACCAATGAAGAGTCTCTGTGGACTTCTGATCAGAACAAAGACATTATTAGAGAAAATGGTATACTATTCTTGGTATACTACTTTTTCAAAACACGCGATTTCAAAGTTCTCTCTATATAGGTAAAGGTCAGATTGTTGAGTCCCTAAGTGACTGATGATGCTTATAATAATAAAAGTGGGCAATGGGTTAGTATGGGTAGGTCACAAAGTCAAGCTTGCCCAACAGACTGGTTAAAAGTTGTGCCTTTACCTGCATGAGGCTCATCACTGCTCTGGACTTTATTCCCATAATCCTCCTCTCCCCACCAGGACGGCTGACCATACAGAGGGGTGGGTCGACAAACAGGAGCCTCTGTGATGCACACATAACATGCAGTTGAAGTTGTAGTTTCATTTGTGGTATTTATTTTATTTTTAGTATCACTGATATTATAGTATGATGTGCAGTATTTTCTGAAGTACCTTGCGTCAAACTCTTGGTACCCAGGGTTTTCTCAGCTCTGGTCTTCTCCTCAGACTCAGTCTTGGTTCCTTCGGGAGCCTTCAGACTCATCTGCAGCTGACTGCTATATTTCTCATGCTGCAACAACAGGAGGCACTGTCACACACTGGTCAATAACACACACCGTACACATTTAGATACTATATACACACACATATGCACACACTAACCTTCAGGGCCTCCTCAGGTACTTTGTGTTGACTTTTCTCAAGGACGTAGACATGAGAATGTGACAAACAGGGTTAAGTAAAATAATAAATCTCTTCATTAGTTATCAAATTGTCTTCTCAAAGCTATCACATTTGTAAATGCTTGAAAGGTCAAGTATCTTATCAATAACACACAAAGGATATCATATCCAAAGCGTATGATGTCGGACAGTTTGAGGGTGATGTAGGTCTGATCAGGAATCCTCAGGTCGTTCACAAATGTCTGAAACAAAGCAAACATCCAGTCTGTCATGTACTGTCACATAGACAGTATTTGTTGGTAAAGTGTGTAGCAGTGTGTTTGTTAGTCTCACCCCGTTAAGGCTGCCCAGGTCTTTGACCAGGTGTTGGTCTGTAGTTGGGTTGTAGTTGATGACAGCATGCTGTTTGTCCACGCTGCGGGACTGTGAGACACACACAGGTGAGTGACAGAGAATAACAGTCTGTGTAAACCTCTCTGGGTCCCAGTCTCAGCAAAAATTAGTTTCAGAGGAGGCGTTATCAAGCACAAAGCTGATAGCCGCCATATTCTAAATGCTGACCCTGACTGACTTCCTGCTGAAGTAGATACAGACAAAGGGGTTGAGCTGAAACCTATGCACCAAATTTTGCCAACCTCTAGTCCTTCATATAATGCATACGTGTTATGAACAATCATCCACTAACAATTTTCATGAAAACAGAAATGACCTCTAGAGACAAAAGCTGTTGTATGGACCAGGCTGTGAACATGCTTCTATCTGCTGTAAAAATGAACATTTTAATATGAGGCTCTTTAGGGTTTGCTTCACTCTTGGATACATACTCAAATTTAAGGGTCTAATTGAAAATTGTAGGAATGCACCGATACCAGTATTGGTATTCGGTATTGGTGCTAATACCACGCCGAGGTACTTATACCCGAACTCATAGAAGTACGCCAAATATTAGAGCAACAAATACCAGAGTAAGACAATTGGCTTGTCATTGGCGCCCCGGTGGAGGACTGTTGACTGTTAAAATGTCAGCAGTATGTGCAGGTGCATCATGGTCTTCATTTCATTTGTTAAATGAGAGAGTGAGAGAACAAAAGTTATTTTTTTCAAAAACACTTTAGATCTGCAGTGATGTTAATAAGTATTAAGATTGGCACTCAGTATCAGTGAGTATTCAAATGTAAGTACTTGTGCTCGGTTCGATAAAAAGTGGTATCAGTGCATCCCTAGAAAATTGAGATGAAATACTTGTATTACACAGTCTGAAAAGTTGGTTTGAACTGTCATACAGATCGCCTGACAGATGGCTCTGTCTCATCAATCTCACCTGCAGCATCAGCTCACAGTCCTCTCTACCCACAAATATCATCTCTCGAGGGAGGCGATGTCGAGTCCCCGAGCTGCTCACCAGGAACCATGAGGTCACACTCATCTTCACAGTCCTACTGGGAAACCCCAGTGCATCCTGGGAAACACAGGACAGACAATTGGGTCTCGGAAAATGCTTAAAATTTTACACCAACTTCAGCACACCAATAACAGCTCTGACACAACTCTCTTCAAACCCACCAAACTACATCAATAATGACAGAAAGGTAAAATTACTGTTAGTCTACCGATTGGCCAAATCTGATATTGTGCGTTAACTCGTGACATCTCAGATCATACCCAGCTACTTTTCATTAAACAGTAAATAAAGTGACATTTTTTTGATCAGTGATCAATATTTCAAGCAACCAGTCTGCTATAAATACCAGCACTCTGTTCTTCCTCTTTGTTTCTGCTCTAACCTCACAGAACAAACTATTAGGGGTCATGTGACAAAGGTCACACAGCTGCTGTAACTTTTAATTATACCCCTTTCATGATGCTGAGCAAAGGTGTAAAAATTGCTGTGATGTAATTTTTCTCACTCAGTTTAATCATATCTAAGAGGTGTAGTGGTAGAGCCATTTATTGTATCGCAATGACAATGTTGTCCATTATAATCCTAATCCCTCAATTTTCCCATATGTTACAGCAGTAATTCATGTGGAATCCTCCTTCTGAGTGGGAACAGGCACCTGACTGGTTTCTCATCCGTTCTGAACAATGTGGCTGTCTGTTTTGTTGCAGAGTTACCCAGCCTGAGCTCTACATCCTTGTGGAGAAGCAGCCACTGTCATGTAGGGGAAGGTCACATGTGAATGACTGAGAGTGGAGACATGGATGTGAAGCTCCTGTTGTGTATTTTTACCTCTCGTACTTCCACAATGAACACGGTGAAATCATGCACAAGACACCAATAATATGCGAAGAAACATGAAATATGGCAATATTTATTGCAGGCAAGATAATGCAACAAGTTTTCCACCTTAAGACAGAACAATTTACAATTCCCATTTGCATATTCCATGCCCAGGTAAGAAAATGTAAAATTATGACCATTAAAATGTATTACCTTCCACAAAAACACTAAATTTACATTCAGTAAAACATCAGATTAAAGGGAAATTTCATTAATAAACAGCTGATACTTTAAACCATACACTGTATCATACACAGTCTTTTTTTAATATAGTTTGTAGTGACAGGTGACATCTATTTATTTATCCATCGACAGGAAGTGCCCTCAGAGCAGGTCAATCCGACTATACCTCTATGACATCATCATCACCATCATCTTCATCTACACCTTCATCACTCTCATCGCCACCGACAAGCGTTTTTCAGATTACCTGGGCTCAACCACACCCAGGACACAACCTGTTTACAGGTTTAACACACAAGTCATCATGCACGCCTGTACCCGCGCACACACCCTGGATGTTGGACGAACCGGAGCGGCTCGTCACAAACATCCTGCCGGGCCTCATCGCTTCATCTTCGGCCACAGGCCGGACAATGATCTGCGGGAGGTGCAGACAGACAAACAGAGAGGAGAACAGGAGAGAAGAGGAGAAGAAGAGACAGACGCAGACAGACAGATAACGGAACACATAGATATGAAGACAGACAGACAGGTCTCTCCCCCTCCTCCACGCCCTGCCTCCTCCTCCTCCTCCTCCTCTTACCTCCGCTCCAGATGCTGCCGCCGATTCTCTGCTAAGATTGAAGCCGGGTATGTCGCGCTGTGCAGCGGGCAGAGCATGAGAGGTGTCCCGGAGCGGAGCCGGTTCGGATCAGAGCGGGGATAACTGGACCCGGAGCACTGTGCTGATGCTGCTGTTATGGCATCTCCGTCTCCTCCTAACGCACCAGCTGCCACCCGCTGCGTCAAGACGCACCGCCGCACAGGAAGACACACCGATGGGCCTTTGAAGCAAAAGCCATGGCCTCATCTGAGTTCATGAGGAAAAGACCTTGCAGAAATCGAACTATAAATTATAATACGAGTATCTTACATGAATATTCATACATGTTAAGCATGAAGGGACAACATGTCAGGCATCCTGGCCCCGCAATGACCAAAGTACCGGCTCTTATTGTGAAGGCCATATAATTTCCGGGCTGAGTGTTAAACGGCACTTCAGCTGATCAACCTGTACACACACGCACACACAGACATGCACGCACGAACACGCATGTGTACTCGCACACGCACATGCACATACATTAAGCTTATCAATATGATCGTGTTAATCAATTTTTTTCATCTTGTGGTACTCGTTTTGTATATCTGATTGTCAGGTGGGGTCACGTGATCGGCTGGTCGCCTGGTGAGAGACGCTCCAGTTTGGGATGACGTCACTTCAGAATAAAAAAACCAAAGAACAAGGCACATTGAAATTATATTGAATAGCAAACGCAATTTTTTTCCTATTCTTATTCCTGTTCTACTTCTTCCTTTTTTTTAACTCTTCTTTTTCTTACAATAATACTAATACTACGACTATTATTATTATTAATAGTATTATTTAACAATAATAATAAAAATAATAATAATAATAATAATAATAATAATATAATAATAATAAGTATTATTATTATTATTATTATTATTATTATTATTATTATTATTATTATTATTATTATTATTATTATTATTCAGTTTTGTAGTTGCACATCACACACACCATTGGACATAAAGATTTACACACCTCATGCTGTATTTTTTTAAATTTTGCATTAAAACTTGGTCCAAGCCGTTTATGACTTAACCAGTTCTAAAACACACCTTTCAGTCAAAAGCAGTGGAGACAAGGGGTGTTGAGCTACTGTAAAGAGTCCTGGAGTAGTGGCGGGCAAATGGATACAAAACATTGATAAAGATACCAATGTAGGCATCTGTATCGACAGATTCTTGGTGATGGGATTGATATCTGAAATTATCAGTATATTTCTGATTTCCAAAATACAAAAGGGGGGTTTAGGTCAAGGTGTCAAGTCTCTCTGAAGCAGAGAAAGACACTCGCCTCTTTCTTTGGGTTTTAATCCCATGTTAGCTGAGACAATAAAATCATTTAAGCCTATTATGTCTTTATTTTGGTCCTGCCTCCAACTATCTTACATTCTGTCATGAAGCTTCTCACTGATTAGTTTGATCTAATTACATGAAATGACATAAAACATGGGCCACCCACCAATGCACACTGTACACACTTGGGTCTAAAAGCAGCTATTTTTATTACAATGTTACATGTATATACAGCAAAAGGAACAGTAGAAATACAGATCGGAAGGTAAGCGGGTGTAGTCGAGGGTGAGGTTTGTAGTTCTTGTTGGAGACTTAGAAGCACTTCCTGTGGACGATGGAGGGGCCTGCCTCATCGTACTCCTGCTTGCTGATCCACATCTGCTGGAAGGTGGACAGAGAAGCCAGGATGGATCCACCGATCCAGACAGAGTATTTCCTTTCAGGTGGAGCGATGATCTGCAGAGAGGGGAAGATATCAGTACATGAATATTTCTAATAGATACTGAGCTTTTTCTTCTTCACTTGATTTAATGAGCTGGTGCTCAGCTCACCTTGATCTTCATGGTGCTTGGGGCCAGGGCGGTGATCTCCTTCTGCATACGGTCAGCGATACCAGGGTACATGGTGGTACCACCTGACAGCACATTGTTGGCATACAGGTCCTTACGGATATCAATGTCACACTTCATGATGCTATTGTAGGCGGTCTCATGGATACCAGCGGACTCCATACCTGTGCAGGTCAGTGCAGAAGAGAAAGGTTCTCAGGAAAATGCATATATACACAAACATTATACAAAAAATTAAGTAATTAAGAAGTAAACTGGGAAATAAATGTGACAGCTTTCACCACAACTCACCAATGAAGGATGGCTGGAACAGGGTCTCAGGGCAGCGGAAACGCTCATTGCCAATGGTGATGACCTGACCGTCAGGCAGCTCGTAGCTCTTCTCCAGAGAAGAAGAGGAGGCAGCAGTGGCCATCTCATTCTCAAAGTCCAGAGCAACGTAACACAGCTTCTCCTTGATGTCACGCACAATCTCACGCTCAGCTGGAAGGAAGAAATGTCACTGGTAAGTCGAGGGATATCACAGAAAAACTCACCAACTGAGTCACGATGACCCACAGACAGGTGGATTGTGTGGGGAGAAAGTCTGTATAGTGTATTGAACTCCATCATCTTTGTTTGGTGTCTTGTTTTTACTAGAGTTAGTGATAACTCTTACCAGTTGTGACAAAAGAGTAGCCGCGCTCAGTCAGGATCTTCATCAGGTAGTCGGTCAAGTCGCGACCGGCCAGATCCAGACGCATGATAGCGTGGGGCAGAGCGTAACCCTCATAGATGGGCACGTTGTGAGTCACACCATCACCAGAGTCCAGTACAATACCTGTTCATACAATAGATGAGGTGTTTCAGAAGTCTCACTCAGTAAGCATGTTTTATCAGAGAGATTAAGCCAATGGATGAGACTCACCGGTGGTACGACCAGAGGCGTACAGGGACAGCACGGCCTGGATAGCCACATACATGGCGGGGACGTTGAATGTCTCAAACATAATCTGAGTCATCTTCTCCCTGTTAGCTTTGGGGTTAAGAGGAGCCTCAGTAAGCAGGGTGGGGTGCTCCTCTGGGGCCACACGGAGCTCGTTGTAGAAGGTGTGGTGCCAGATCTGCAAAAACAGAAATGAGAAATAGAAAGTTAGGGGCTCAGTTTGGAGGTTTTGGTGAAAATGCTTTGCTGTTTGTGTTTTTCACCACATTGTAGAGTCTCACCTTCTCCATATCGTCCCAGTTGGTGATGATGCCATGCTCGATGGGGTACTTCAGAGTCAAGATACCCCTCTTGCTCTGAGCCTCATCTCCCACGTAGCTGTCCTTTTGACCCATACCCACCATCACACCCTGAGGACAAACAAAACACACGTCAGAAACTCAAGAACGAGATGGAAAGGTTTGAACTGTGAGTATTTTTTCAGAAACTCATGAATCTTTTTTTTGTGATCCCTACCTGGTGACGGGGGCGTCCAACAATGGATGGGAAAACAGCACGGGGGGCGTCATCACCGGCAAACCCAGCCTTGACCAGGCCAGAGCCGTTGTCGCACACAAGAGCGGTGGTTTCATCGTCGTCACACATGTTTGGTCTTTATCGGTTAGCCTTCTGTGGAAATCAGAGCACAGAAACACAAATAAAGCAATGGCTTTTGCACCACTTGTACATTATCTGAGAGCTTCAGTCTTTCTTTATCAACTTTATCTATTTAAAGGCCGTAAAAGTTTAATTAAAATTCCATTTGAATGGGTAACTGATCCATTTAATCACAAATTATAGACATGACCATGCAATTCTTCCAAACAATGCAGCACCATGTAAAGTATGAAGACACCTCTGAGTGAGCTAATCTCTCTCAGCTGCCTGGAAAACCAAAACAGGACATGGCTGGACCCCCAACACTTACACACTCACAGGTCTATTTTCAGCTTTGGGACCCTTGTCACCCTCACCCCCCCTCCCTCCTCCAATCTAAACGTTAAGCTGTAGCCTGTTAACAGCTGAGGCGGTGTGCCTTTTGACATGTGGCAGCAGAGGTTTCAGAGTATCCTCAGCTGTCACACACACATAAACACATCCACACATACACAGAGGATGCCTCTGTTTGAAACCAGACCATGTGCTGAGATGGTTCCAGGATTTCTGCATCTGACGCCTGCATCTAGAGTAGTAGCATCCTCTTCTAATAAACAGTTTCTTTTGAATAAACATTTGTAAGCTCAATTGTAAGTACTTTTTTCTTAAGACTTGTTTGGGATGTTTTCAAAGTGATCAACCTTTTTGAGGATCAAAATGATGCTTGAAAATATCATTTCTTTTAGTCTTTAATCTACACTTCCATAAAGTTTCCCATGGAGTTTAAAAAGAAGAGGAAATTCAAAACTGACATACCTCTGACAATACTGCCAATAGTTTGAGTCAGAATTGTTAACATTGGTCATGCGTAAATTCTCTCAGCTGATTATATGTCTCTTTACTTTTCTTTCTTTTCTTTTTTCTTTTTTTTTGGACAATAGTAGGTATAAATGATAATAAATGCTTAAAAAGAATAAAAAAAAGCCCATCACACTGGGTCTTTGGGCATTTCAACAGCAAAACAGATTACTATCAATCTAAGCTACTGGTAAAAACTTGGAACACAGTCTGGTTTAGCATCCAGCTACAGTGAAAACTTCCTACCTGCTACTAATGCAAGCAGCATCTCTTAACATCAGATTTTTTCTCTCGACAGCAGGTTATTGCCACTTAATCCTCTCCCCTTTTTCAATTCTTTCTCCCCCCTTTACCCTGAGCTAGCATCCAGGCAGCTTCAAAATGTCAAATTTCTCCATGTTATGACTCTAATGGATCCAACTGCAGTCAACTCATCCTCCCTCATCCTCCCACTCCTATCCCAACAGCTGAAACCCAAGAAGTCTGTGAAGGACTTACCAAGTTGTTACCTCAAGACTGGAGTTTCCACTGGGACAAAGGGGTGAGGGTGTGAGGGGTTCCTTAAATATGTGCGGATGTCCTGAGGCTGGCAGCCAGGGGGCGGGCCCAAGAGTTCACACAAGCCCAAATTAAGTGCTGCCTGGCTAAATGGTTCAGTGAAGAGACTCCAACGTTCAAAGGATGAAGACATGATGGTTTGGGTTAGATGGGTATTAATTAGTATTATGAGGGTTTTTTCAGCTAAGAACAAAATTCTGTATCTTATATGAGTTTCAGTCTGACACAATATTTCCCGCATTTTCCGCACATATAAAATTATGAGGATCATAAGAAAAAAAGGACCTTAAAAGGCTAGCCTCCTAAAACATTGTAAAAAAAATCTCAAAGTTTCTCTGAGTAACTCACTGATGGGTGGAGTTTGGCACCCCTGAGACAAGTTGGTAACTTTTGTCTCTTTACCAATCTAATCCAGTTGATCATGGTTTCCCCCCCAAAAGAAAATCATCCTGCCATCCTTTTTTGCCATGGAAAATGTAAACAGGGGCTTTTTTTTCCTCTCTTCTTGCTGATGAAGTGGGATCTGTGTAAGATTCTGCCAGTCACGTAACCATGAAAATCTCTTTACAAGTGCTTTATAGGTAAAAAGAAAAAATAGATTTAAAAAATTTGAAAAATGCTATTTAGGTAAAGACAACAAGGAGAGGATCTCTGACCTAAGTGTGCTTTAGGAAAGACTTACACCAGAAAAGTGATTTGGATATATACAGCTTAAGTTGCAAATTCCCAATATTTTAGTGTGAAATTATTTGTTGTGATTCACTGACAGATGATGTCATTTAAAGTTATTGTTTAAGAGAGATCAGGACTCTCACACACTCTTCAGCTGCTGTTTTATTGACTTGACAAGTTCCTCATACACTGCAGCATCTTTCCTTCCCACATACCTAACTGCCCTTTGGGTCCCACAGGATGTGCTAATATGACTAAGCTCAAATAGGGCAGTGGGGATGTGGGTGATCAGAAGGTGCCAAGGTGAAATCTGAGATCTTGTCTGAGTGAGCTTGCGTTCAAGGAGCCGTCTAAGGAGACCTGTCTGTGAGTTTGCCAGAGTCATGGCATGTGTAAGGAGGAGGGTGAGACATGCCAGACAGCTGACTGATAGGCCATATTGTAAAAGGGAGGAGGAAGCTGAGGCTAAAACCCAGACCCCCAACACACGACGGATCCCAGGGACAGCCTGTGCTTGGAGCGACGAGTGCCTGTCCTAAGCTCTGATTGGCCCCAGTGTCTCCTTTTAGGGAAATGGAGAGTAACAGGTGCCAGAGGCTGCATGTGGGCTTGAACTCAGGCTCCTTATTCGTCACTTTGATAAGCTCCCACAGAGCCTGCATCCCCACGCTGGAGCCCCAGCAGGCCAAAGTGAGTCCTTTAAGAATGTAAATACCCCCCACACCATCAACACGCTGAAATATTCCATTTGTAGCTGTGTGGTGTAATGTACCGGTACACTACTAACCTACTTGTCTACTTCTATTTCAGGCTTTTACATAATAGATACCTCAGTTCCTTAACCAAGGAAGGGTGAGATGATGAGATAAATTAATTCATATCAAGGGAGAACTAGCACTGATAACCTGAGTTGACATGATGGATATCAATGCATGCACAAAATTAAAAAAGATCCATAATCATATCAGAAGGAGGAAAGTGTGATGAAGCACAAAATGGAAACAGTCCAGTGGAATAAACTCAGATTCATAATGAGGTTTTCTCTAAGTTTTGATGTGGTAGAGAGTAGGTTCATGTTGTGTGCAAGGAAAGCAATGCATGAACACAGCAATTTGGGTTTTACAGTCCTGGTAGATTTTTTTTACTCTTTTTACACTTTTCCACCGACTGGAAGCTGTTGGGAAAAAAAGCAACAACTGGTCGAGTTTGGAAAGTGATATTTCTTGTTGGCAGTCAGCAGTTCAGTGTCAAAACTAGCTTGTTGAATATTCTGAATTAAATGATGATATTTAAAATATCTGACGGAAAAACCAGAAGCAGAGCCATTGGGATCGTTTCTGGATGTGCTCCATGCTGTGTTTTGTCAACATCTCCCTCGTCTCATGTCAGGAAGAGCTTTTTGGCCGGCTCCTGTCTCTATCACCGTCGCTGTATCAGGATCAGACAGATTGGCCCTTAATGGGTCACAGTTTTGAGGCACATTTGTCCTAATAAGGGCACAGAGGAAGCACATGGTTCGTCTGTCCTGACAGCTGCCCCCTCTACAGTTCACCCCCCAAACTCCTCCAACACACACTCACACATATGCATGTAGGCTCTCTTAAGCAGCTGTTTACAGCAATTGGTCTTTAACAGTCAGTCTTGTTTTGACAGTGGTTTGTTTACTATTTACAATACAGTTTGAAATCCACAACGATGTATAAATCTCATGAAGGAGCACAGAGTGAAATGAAACTGGTGTATTTTGTGTCATTGTTTCTGGAACAGCAGTGCACAGGGTGACTTTCTTTTTCCAGGAGACCTTTGACCTCTTAAAATGTAAGGAATTACAAATGAAATCAAGCCAAAGGCTTCTGGATGCTGTACTTTCACTTGCTTCAGGTGGTCAGTTTGGCAAAAATAGTCTGCATTTCTATCACTAAATGCAAGGCTTTGATTTTCACCAAAGCTGTAATGTCTCTTCTTTAGAAAACCAGTTATTGAATGCACTCTTTAAAACTATCTCATATCCACTAACTAAGTCCAACAGCTTACACTTACTAATACTTGTCTCTATCGATAAAGACATTTCATTAACGATCCCTAACAATGAGAATGCATGCAGTGTTGTTCTTGGCACCAGCTGTCATCATTGTAACGTGCTACATGCCTGCTGTAAACAGCTGAGAGGAGCTGACAAATTGCATACTGGTTGACAAATAAATCAGAGCAATCAAAACAGTTACTGTCCTGTAAATCACTCTGTAGTGAAAAGAGGTCAAATGTGACAGCAGGAACAACTGTTACGTGAACAGCTTGTTGTTAATCATGTCCACAAATGAGTCTGTATTGTTCCAACAAATACATGGATATGAACTTAATGTTTCAAAAAACATTTTTTCGAACTTCCTCATGTGTCATTAAATTCCATACCTTCATATGAACTACTCCTGTAATATATGTAGTGATGGAGTCAAACCAGTTACTTTAAATATAGAGGTTTACTATACATGGCCAGAGACGTTCAGTTATCCATGAGTAGTTCTCTTCAGTATCACTGTGCTCTGAATGCATGACAGGGTGTGTTTCCCTGAGTGCTGAGACCTGTGCGGAGCAGACGCTATCAAGCACTGCCAGCAGATAATGTCAGCTCTATAAATATATGGGGTGCTCTGAGAGTTTTCATGTCAGCGCGCCATTGTCCTGCACTGTGAGGGGATTTGCAGCTTCACAGAGGTGTGTGTGGTTTGTGAGGGAGTGTGTAGTTGAGGAGGCATGAGCAGTTTAAGGAGGGGTGTTATGTCAGCAGTATTTACAGGACATAACTCTGTTATGAAAGAACACTCTCAAACATACATTGGGATTCTACAGTTAAGTCAGTGGATAAAGATCTTAAGGTTTAGGGTGGTGCTTAACCTCTAACTTGTGTTTTAGCCTTTTGTCTGTGCTCTGTCACTCTCCTGTTTAGTTTTCTTCTGCTCTTCTGTCCTTTTACTGTCAAACAGTCCAGCTCCACTATTAAATAAATTTCAGAAATTGTCTTCAGCAGAGAAAAACACAGATCTCTCTTCTCATTGCTAAACTTTATCAGCCGTCGTGGTGTTGTAGCTGAGACTTTAGCGTACCATAAATCATTCTGGTCCAATCCGATCCATCCAGTCTCATTTAGGGAGCCAAGAATTAGCATTTAGAAACAACCTCTTTTAGCGCTTACAATCTTGTTTTAACCCTCTGATGTATGAATTATGTAAGTCAGTGTCTTTTTCTTTTTCTATTTTTGTAATTACATGTTTTTTATAAATGCTTTCCGAAACATATTAACTCTCTTTCATTTTAACACTGAATAATTTATAGTTTGTAAGCTTATTCACCCTCGAATGTTGATCTATAACTTTTTCAAAAATGTATATATGTTTGGGGAAAGAAAATGAAAATATTTTTTCAGGCTCCAAAAAGAATAAAATTATCCTCACACAGGCTCATATGAATTTCCACCACATGAACCATTGAATTTAGGAGTAAACAACTTTTAAATAGGTGTCCACTGTAGAGACCACTATGCACCACAGGGTTTAATTGGGGGTTACGATCAGGCATATATCTAGATATGAGGCTTTGTCAAGACCACTTAGAAAGTCCCTTTAAAACACCTTTAATTCTGCTAGTTTACTCACAGGAGGAAGAATTTTAAAAATGGACAGAAAGCTATATAGAAGGGATTATTATGTGGCTTCAGTTTGGACAAATTACATTTGTATTTGACCAATAAGGACCTCAACTTTGGTTTCCTAAATTTAATTACAGTTTTATTATCTTATTTTGACTCCTCCTTTATTTTTCTCCAGTTAAAGGTGTTAAAAAAATCTTAGAATTTGCTATTTTTCTTTTTTTTTTCCCGATGACTTTCTCTTTCACTTCTCGGCCATGTTTGTTTCCAATTACAACGACGTCGGTTGACGTACAGGAATGACAGGAACGCGCCACCCTTACGCACTTCAGTAGCTGGTGCCCTTAGCAACGGGACAGTGAGTCCCTAACAACAGGGAAGGAATTGTGTTGCTAACGTCATTAAGGCTGCTTTTCATAAAGGATTTTTACACAATAATTTCAATTTGTCTTTTAAAATTTGAATATGGAGGGTAGCAAGCAAAAATCTTGTCCCAAACGTATTTTTATCAACGACGTCCACAGATATTCATCAAAACACATCGCTAAGGTAACGTTAGCTCAAAGGGTTAGCACTATTAGGGGTTTTCATTCGCGAGTTTGTCATGTTTTTCTAATGATTTTTTTCAGTTTTTGTCGACTTGTGTGTCGGGGGACATCTCTGAAGAAGCAGAGGAAGAGGACACGTTAGAAACCCCACAGGACGAACCTGCTTTTATGGTCGTGGGAACTGTGTCTGCTGACAACAAAGGGGAAAACTTTAGCTTTCTACATAAACAGTCCACAGTAAGTAAGTAAGGACACGTCCACAGTGCTGCAACTTAATGAGAAAATATTAACGGTTCACTCCTATAAAACTGTTTAAAGGCTGACTTCACATTAACAACATTTAACTTATTCGGCATCATAAACAAACTTAGCTTCAAGGACAATGCACATATGGGTGAAATACACAGAAAAAGGCTGCAATAGTCTCAGTTGTGAATAATTAATGGCTCAAGTTTCTCAAATATCTGCCTTTCATGACAAATATTTCAGGGTTTGTACTGTTGGTTTGATGAAATTTACAGCCAAAAGTGAACTATTGTTAAAAATCTTGAATATAGAAATGATGTTTATTGAACTAATTTGCTGTACCATCTCTTTTTGTCAGTCACCAACTCAAGATGAGCTCCTTCAGTGCCTGTTGGAGTGTGATGTTGTGGTGTACAATATTTCAGAAGCTGATTCAGGACAACAGATTGAAGAGGCGACATGGGCGCTTACAGGTCCAGCACTAAGTTTGCTTCTTGTTCCTTTTTTTTAAGCCGCTACTTAACTTTCCCTTTGTACTACACACAGCCCTTCAGGCAGAGATGGAAAACTTTGAGTCCCAGAAAATGTTCATCTTAGTTTCTACTGTGATGACCTGGGCCATGACAAAGCCACAGAACCCGGTAAACTTGTTAAAAATTAAAATAAACTGTTGACATGTCTGTGTGAAAACATAAGCAGTGTGAATATAACTTGTTATTCCAGGATGAAATAGATGCGCTGTTCACAGAGGAAAGTTACATAAGAAGAAGACCACATCCTGGTTTCAGGAACCATCATAATCTAGAAAAACTTGTACTGAAACTGAAGGGAGGCGTGAGTATATCAAGATGAAAACTTCGACTAATATAAAAGTCATTTAGAGTGGAAAATACCTGTTAACGAGCACTCTGTTATATTTTCCAATCTTAAAGAAAAAATCCAAGCTCAGGGGCTATGTTGTGGGTTCTGGTCATCAGTATGGAAAGGGAGAGAACCTCTTTCACTTCTTTTTCAAGGTAGGTAATAAAAAGAAAGTCTTAAGGTATGTGTTTATCCTGCTTTGCCTAATTGACATCAGATTAAACTTCTTTTTTTATGTGTGAGCAGGTGTCATGGTTGATGCAGTTCCCCAAAGTTCCCCTGTTTGGAGAGGGCACAAACTGCATTCCCATGATTCACGTAAACGACCTTGGAGGGTGATTTTAATTTACAGTTTTTCTACAAATATACTTTGATTTGGTTTCTAAAAAATGACTGTAGTTGTACCCTCCCACCCCCATTTTAGTGTGATCCAAAACATCATTGAGATCAAGCCAAAGATTAAATCAAAGTATATTCTTGCTGTGGACGACTCCAAGAATACTTTGGAGTTTATTGTGAAGGTACATACTCTAAAGGCTTATGAACAATTATTAACTTGATGCTCTAATTGATATATTTAATTCTTTTTCTTTTCTTTTTTTGTACCTCTTTTCCCATTAGGTGATAAGTGATACTCTTGGTCCTGGAAAAATTAATGTACTACCTGAGGATGAAGCCATCGCAATGAAAGCTTTTACAGTAAGAAGTTTTTTGTTTTTTGTTTTTTTTTACGAACGAGTGTGGTCAAGTTCAGAGATTCCCAAACTTCCAGAAACAGGCAAAAACTAAAACAAAGTCTTCAGATTCTAAATCTAGCTGATAAGTAGACTATCTGTTTACCTAAAAGTGTACACATAAGGTGGGTTTCTGGAATTGATCTGCCACCACTGATACTGTCATTATCTTTGCTTAATCACCCCAATAATCTTGTGACTAGAAAGAAATGTACAAAATATTTTGTTTGCGTGGTTTTGTGTAAAATTTTATACCTATTTTTGCATGTATTTTTAAAATAATGGATGAAATACAAAATTATAAGCTGTTGTTGATTCCAGAAGGCATATTGCAACTCCCTGTCAGTGTCACTGAAATGACGTTGACGCTGTTGGCCTTCTACCTTTTATTACAAAATACTCTTCCAGTAAATATTTAATAAAATGATCTTTTTTGTGAAAATATTGGATTTTCCCTGATTTCAGCCAGAGGAGTTGCAGTTTTTGAGTATCAACTTGCGCATGGATGCTTTCATCATTAGAGACTCCTTCAGTCTTAGCTGGATGTCAGAAGGTGGGATGGTTGAAAACATCAAGAGGGTTGTAAAGGAGTACAAAGACACCAGGCAGCTACTTGTAAGTATGAATAGCCTTCAAGGATTTAATTATTTCATTCTTTAGGATACTAGAACATTAAAAATACTGATTCTTTGGATTCAACATGTCAGTGAACTAATTCTTAACCCTCTTTAATGTGGCATTTAGGGTGTAAATGCTTGTTGGATACTTGAACAGATTACTCTGAACCCTAATTTCCTCAGCCAATCAGAATCTGCCTTGTTGGACCTCCAGCTGTGGGTAAAACCACCATAGCACACAAGCTCTGCAGTCATTACCAAATCCACCACATCAAGATCAAAGAGGTCATACAGGAAAAGCTCTCACAACTGGTTAGTTCCTTTAATCCCTCTGCTGTCAGGTAACCAATGGAGAAATACTGCCCCCTAGTGGAAGTTATTGTTTGGGGATGACAGAGGTTTTATTTTTCAGGAGGAGATGGTGAACGGAGCTGAACATGAAGATGAAGAGGTGACTGCTGCAGCACAGAAACAGCTTGACACTTTGATGAAAAGTATGGAAATGAATGGAGGTTAGTAAAAGACCCAGAACTACTCCAGTGATGTAGATAAAGAAGTGTAAGGGTTAGCATTCTAAAAACTACAAACCTGGGCAAAGGTTTTACAGTCGCATAATTTTCTCTGGGATACTTGGATTGTTAATAAGACACTGTTGAATAGAGATTCTTTTGCATCCCATTGTTAGTTTAAACTCCTGTGTCACTTATTCAGGTCGACTGGCCGATCAGCTCGTCACTGACGTGTTGCGTGAAAAACTGCTTTCAAATCCATGCAGAAACCAAGGGTTTGCTCTGGATGGTTTCCCAAAGACTTATGAGGAGGCAAGGCTGATTTTCACTGGTAAGTTTCAGTTGTTAATGTAATCACAGCGTCATATTTATTCGGTTTTCTTTTGATCATGTGAAACTAAATTTTTTGTTTCTCTGAAGAGGTCACAGAGGATCAGGATTCAGTGACTCAAACACCTGCATACGACAAGGCGATCGCTCCAGGTTGTTTTTATAGTCTTGAGTTGAATTCAACACAAAAGCACTCAAAGAAACATACTTCTGTCTTTTTTGAATTATGTTTCTCACTGTTCTTGTCTGATGCTTTGCAGAGCACGTTTTTGCACTAGACGCCTCAGATGATTTCCTGACAAAGAGAGCACAGGAGCTGCCACAGAGAGAGGCAGAAGAAATGGGCTACACCCAGGAGGAGTTCATGGCTCGGCTGAAGAGATACAGAGAGCTGAACGCTGCAGAAGAAACCCTGCTGGACTACTTTGATGAGATCGAGATTCATCCTGAACATATTGGTAAAGAATCATCTCTAAAACTCTAAAGTAAGCAAATAATTTTACAGAATATGACAGTCTTTCCAGTAAGTATGACTCATTATTCTCCAGAGGTCACTGCAAGGGATCCAGAGTACACGGCAGCGGTGAAGAAGATTACTGAGATCATGGGGGTTCCCAAGAACTACGGCCTGAGTCCAGAGGAGCAGGAGGAGGAGGACAGGAAGAAAGAGAAAGTGAGGAGAGAGAAACTGGCTGCAGAGGCCGTTGAGAAGAAACTCAGGAATGAAGCAGCACTGGCTGAGATGGCTGCTCAGTACAAGGAGTGGGTGAGTGGACTAATTAGGCCCATCAGAGGATGAAAACATGAAACATGAAGAAAGAATACAGATTCAGACCTAAATAAAACACTTTTTTACTTTTAACAGCAAAAGAATTTATGTGAGCTGAGGAGACAAGAGCAGGAGCTTCTGGAGGCTCGCTGCCTTCCTCTGAGGAACTACCTGATGAAGTATGTGATGCCCTCACTCACCGAGGCCATGCTGGAGTGCAGTAAGATCAAACCAGAGGATCCTGTTGACTTTTTGGTATTTCAAGCACAACTTTTACATTTTATTAAAATACCTTCTGTAAGTATGAAAAGCACATTTTAACATCTTGTTTTGTTTTTGCAGGCTGAATATCTGCTGCGTACAAATCAACAAGAACATCAATAACAACAAGATACCACACACATCATCTAAATGAATGAATATTCATGAGTCACTGACACCAGCAAAAGATTAAACAACATTTTCTCATGAGTTGTGTTTTTGTTCAGGTTGTCACAAGAAATTGTTAAGTAATAGTCATAACTACACTTAAAGCCAAGGTAAACAGTTAAAAAAAAAACATACTGAATGTACTAAAAATGAATTGCTGGCTTGTGATGAAATGTTGTAAACACACTGAGAAATTATATAACCTGTTTCAAACACTTCAAAACTAAACTCTCCACTTGAACATACACTAATATTCCTCTTGGTACAGGTCTTGGCTCGGTGTTTATGTGAGAGGTTTATGGTTCAGCCAGGTTTCCACTCATTATAGATCTGTCCTCTTACAGCCTCCATCTGGTCTGTGACTCAGCTCCCTCTGCACTGAAAACTCAGCACTTACTGGAAAAAGCATGCCCAGTCTTGTTCCAGTGGAGATATAAACACAGGGAAATTTACATTTTTTTGTGCCAAGAGTTGGAAATAATTAACATTTTTTTTGAATGGATCAGGAAAATTATGCTCATATTTTCAGAGAAAAAAAGAAAAGGCAATTAACTACTTTGTCATCATATGTAATAAGTTAGTCAAAGTAGTCTACCTTCTCAACACTAGGTGGTGCAGAAACTCTTTCCAAAGACTCCACTGAAACAAAGCAAAGAAACACTAGTGTTCAAGTGTCTGGTAAAGTTTATCACAATTCCACTTAAAAAAAAGAGCTCTCATGCTTCAAAGTTTCCTTTTTTCCATTCCTCAATAAAAAAAAAGTCTGCCTGAAAAATCCTTTGTACTTTAATTAGTGAAATGTGTACTTTTTGTACTTTTTTCTAAAGAATGTGTGTTATTGATGTTTGGACATTAAAGTCAGAGCATTGTCTGGAGTTTGCTTTGTTCTTTGTGACTGACGAACTTCTGAATCCATTAGCAGCTGTCTGCTGGCTCGCTCCGAGTGTATGGAAAGTAAATCATAACAGAAGCACTTCCTGTCTCTGTCACTTCATATATAAAATCTTACCACAAGATTGTTAACAAAGCATGTTATGAGTTCTTTCAACACTGAGATTACACAACTCTCTCTGAGCTGTATGTTTGAAATACTGATCACAGCTTTTACCTTTCAACTTATATTTATAAGATATTCAAAAGTGTATTGTGGTTCATATACATTTCTTGTACGTTTATGTTTTACAACACTTTGATCAGCTTTCAAGGATCAATCAATGTTTATTCACTAGAAGTAAAAGTGTTCAGAATAGTTTGAAATTTAAACATTTGGGTCAAATAATCATGACTTCGGATTGCAGTTGCACTCAGTGATATTTTTGTGATGTCTTTTATTGGAGTAAGTTACTTTGATATTTCACAGTCTGGGAAAAACAAAAAGGTATTAACTTGTTCCAAGATGTATGGTGCTAAGCTTCAAGTGAACTTAATTTAGGTTGAGTTGTTTCAACAAGCTGATGAGTCTATTTAAACAGATTAAACACTATTCAGTACTGCAGAGGCTGTAAATCTAAAACTCTAACAAAGTAAAAAAAACAGTATTAAATTGCACATATCTGCATATATCTTTGAGGGGTAACATTGTTAAGAATAACAATGGGTGATTACTGTAGCTTAACTAAACAGAAATAATAGATGGACATGGAATCTGAAACTTAATTGTTGTAGATCCAGTCCTTTAATTCAAACGTCACTCAAACATGTTGGATACTTTAATTGAGTGTTGGAGAGAAAGGTTCAACTTGTTAATCATGTCACGAAAAGGATATGACAAATATTCAGTGGATTAAATCCTCTAAACCAGTGGTTTCCACGTTTCCTAACTCAGGGCCCACTTTTAACTCGCAGAAATGATTGTGGCCCACCTCTGACCCAATAAGTACGGAAGCTATATAATGCTGTGAAAAAAGCCCCATTTGCAACAATGACCCAATATGTGATTTAAAAATGCAATCAAACCCAAAATGTAATGAGTGGTCAAGATCATAACAGATGCTGAGCCCAAAATGAGGTAGCCTTAAGTCCACGATGTATCAAGTTGTTACATCGTGGACAAAAGATGTTACATTTTGGACTCAGCATCTGTTACATTATCAACCAGTTACTACCTTTTCAGTTTTATTTCCTTTTTTTTAGTACATTTCAGTGCTATGTTACGTATCGGGCTCAAATATGCTTTCTTAAAGCGTTTTTTATCATATATATACAGGTATGACTATTTGAACATTTCAAATTTCTTTTGAAACTTAACTGAGTAACAACAATTGAAACATTATTTTGTATATTTATATCTTTATATAATTACCCTTCACTAAAACCATACTATTTTGGAACAGTTTTAGAATATGATTTGGGCGACCTCTGTGGCCCACCAGGGGGCCGCAGAACACAAGTTGGGAATCACTGCTCTAAACTATATATATGCAAAATAAAAGATAAAGTTTTGTAGATAGTTTTTTGTAAGATACCAGGAAGAGGTGTGTTGTGATTTGTGAGAGGCCAAAAGGTCACCTCCATCGGTCGCAGTAAAAGTGACATGAGGAGAGACAGAGAGGCCCAGCACTAAATAATTAGTGCAGCTTTCCTCCGCAGGGAGCAAGCCCTGCTCTGTCATTGTCATTTAATTTCATATTAATGGAGAGAAATGACAAAATGTACTGCCAAACGCCCACACATCCTACAATTTGTGGTTCCAATATGAGTTGTTTGTTTTTATCAGACCTCAAAGTCAGTCAGACCCTTCATCATTCCAAGTA
This sequence comes from Thalassoma bifasciatum, assembly GCA_008086565.1. NCBI lineage: Eukaryota > Metazoa > Chordata > Actinopteri > Labriformes > Labridae > Thalassoma > Thalassoma bifasciatum. The sequence continues at coordinate 133,805 of RPOG01001046.1, read as the reverse complement.
TTTTATTGTCATATGGAGGGGATTTATTTAAGCATATTAAGAGTTATTTTGTCACTATGCACTGAAGGAACTTAAGATGAGGTGACTGCTGTTGTAAACTCCATCAAAGAAGATAAAGAAGACACATTGAGTAAATATTTGAAGCTTTTGCAGACCTGTTTTGAAACCTTGAGTCATCATCTCAGTTCTGCCACTGTTTTACTGAGCTCCTCATCTTCACCAAAGCAGGATGAGAACATAAGTATTGATGAGTTAAATAAGATACCAAACAGGCATGACCGATCGCACAAAAACTCCTTTTGATTACATCATGATCCATTGTAAACATTTGGGTGCCACTCTAATCCCTTCCCTTTCAAAACAAAATACAAAATGAAAAAATCCTCACTTCTTTCCTCTCAAACCACATGTTGCTCACATCCAGAGGTCACTGTCTGGTTCACCATAATGGCCACTCTCCAATGGAAAACCTTTAATCCAGGATCCAGGAATAGCGTGTCGGTGCGGACTTTCACCTGAACAAGCGAGGAATAAGAGGTCTCATTCTGTGGTGAAGGGCGTCAGCTCCACTGACTGCAAAACAGACATTAAAGGTGGAAACATTGTCCTCTTCTCTAAGACTTTTCTGACAAGGTGTTTCATAAAATTCTGATTTATTTTTGAGTCATTTTCCTTTAATTACGACTCCTTAATGCAATGCTCCTTTTATTTCATACTTATCCCAGAAAGCTGCAAACATCAAGTGATATTTTTGTATCGTTACTGAGAGTTATAGTTCTAATAGAGTGTCAATGCTCTGAGTGTGTGTGTGTGTGTGTTGGAAATATGTTGTCATCCCTTCCACAGTCCATTCAGAACTTAGGAGAAAATGAAACTCAGAGAGGACGTCTTTAAAAGAAAAGGGCACCGTTTTAAACAGTTAAATTACCCATGGTGCCACAGGGTCTGCACACAAAGCTTTGTGTGTGTCTGTGTGAGTGTGTGCTTGTGTGTTTTTATATAATTGTGTCCATAGTGTGTAGGAGGAGTCAATGAGTGAGGTCTGTGGTGGTCTCAGTAAGCTGTGTTATTTTATGTACAAGGCCTCCAGTTGCAATAACCTCTGCCACCCTTGTAGTGGTCTCACACACTCAAACACACAGACACACACAAATGGAAATCACATCTACCTCCCCGGTGGTGGTCAACCAGACATCTGCTGGTGGTTGAAAATGCTGGGAGGGGACCACACACACACCTACACACACACACACACACACACTATGCCATCCATGCCATGTGAACAGGAAAGTGTAGTGAACCTTTTCGGTGTTTCACAGTGTCATAAAACACACACACACACACACACACACACACACACACACACACACACACACACACACACATACTGAAACAAACACAAAAATTCCATGGATACCACAAGCAGTCCTGCATATGTTGTCCTCGCACTTTATGAACCAAATGTTTCATTCTGACCCCATGTGTTGACCACATGAACTGACCTCACACCAGAAAGTGTTGCATTAGCATCTAAACATATATTTTCACACACACATACACACACACACACACACACACACACACACACACACACACACACACACATAATCAAATATGACCAAACATTTGTAACAGCAATATTTCCCTTTTTGTGTAATAAAACTGACATGACTTATAAGCCTAGAACACTAACATTAAAATAAGTAACACCATCACTAACATCGGGTAAATTCCATCCCCTAAAATATGTTACTCTTTATCACGAAAGTCAGGTGAAAATCACCCGAACGCATGCCTCTTGAAAATACCATAGATGGGAGGAGGGAAACATACCATCAATAACATCAGTGAGCAGCCTGAAGCTACCCAAGGACCCATGAAACTCAGACAGCGGCAACAGAAATTCACATGACAAGAATTGTGTGGTTGAAAATCATCCAACGTTTGTGTTCTAGGGTTAAGTCAGAGTTGGTGGTTGTGTGTGTGCATACAGAAATGCTTTTTGGTGAGTTCAGACCAGTCACCCATGAGGAGACCTTGAGGTCAACTTTCATTGGTTTGAAGCAGTTTACAGGGCTGTGTTTGGGGTCTATGCAGCTGATAAAAAAATTGTCTCACCAGATTTTTAGTCTGTGACCTTTCAACAATAACAGATAAAGTGTGACTTTACAAAAAGTCTGGTGGTAAGTGGTAAGAAAAATGCGCTTACAAGAAAAAAGCAAAGAAAAATCAGTTGAGCCAACGTTGCCTGTTGTTGTCTTTATCTTCATCAGTAGTGAGATGAAGACCCCCTCTAAACATGTGTGTGCATATTTTTGAAGCTGTTTTTCTCTGCATGTTGGCCTGTAGGGACACCTGAGCATACATTTTTTGGACTGTTGTCAGTTCTTCTTGTTTATCTTCAGTTTTTTTACTCTAGAGCTGCATTCGATTGAGATAGATTTGACAAGATCTCTATTCCCTGGAACCAGAACTCCATAAGTCTTTGAATGGAATCTGTGTTGTTTTGGTCGTATTGTTGCCGCCCATGCATGATAGGAAGAGAACTAGCATGACTCTGAAATTTCTCTCACATTTCCAGCATCTGTTAAGATTATAAAAATCTTTTAGCCACCAAAGCTTAGTTTTTACAAATTTGACTTCCAACACAACCGCTGGTGTATTATGGTGTATGGATGAGAGACAAATATTGCGAGTTATCAGCTCCATTAGACACTCACATGGCGTGTACTCCAAAAAAGGTTTTAACTTCTGTGCTTCCAGAGTGAGGTTGCAGTCCCTCTAATATGCTCAGGAGTGTTTTTCCTGCTGTGCAAAGCCACGTTCTCTGGCTGCACATTGACTTAAATAGTGATGAGGTCACTGATTTTTTAAAATCATTTTCCTGGCACTGGAAAAGTCCAACAATAAAAAACGCTTCTGTAAGTCAAAACTTTATGATACAATGAGTCGCAGTTTACTCTAGTTTACAGTTTTACAGACAAGTCTGTTAAAGTGCTCCTCAGACCACAGAGGGGTTTATGCTGCAGTACCCCAAACAGCCTCTAGGTGAAACTGGAAATAAGAGGTGCAAAGAGGCAGTGCAGCGTCCAGGTCTTTATGATGCATCCACATATACAACTTCAGATGCTATTTGTCATTGTAAGTGCTTATATACAAGGATGATTTAGATTCTGGTTTTCACACATTGCTTTTGCATCTGGGTGGTATTTTTTATTTCATTCATGACAGCAAAAATAAACTATCATCCAACTTTGGTGAAATATCTTCAAGACTTGCTCAAAAAAGATTGAGATTGGTTGCTCGACTGGATAAATTGTTGTCTTCTTTGTCAGATGAAGGAAAAGTTTCCCTCAACTTCATGACAAACTTGTTGTGAACTCGGCTAACACAAACCAGGTGATGCTTTGCAGTGACATCCTGTGAGATCTTTCCTCCTCTTTTCTCCTCAGCATGTGTACGCCTGCTGTTTGATCTGGCAGTGGTTTACATTTGCGTGTGCCTGTCGTTGGCGTGCGTGACAATGCATAACATGTTGATGATTTTGTGGTTATTTAAAGTACGCCTGCTGGGATACATATGACAGCTTTAACTCCTTACATACTTCATCCCGAGTTAAATAAATGCTCTTTAGATGCAGATGACAAAACATGAATGAGATGTTTTCACACTTTTTCTGCACTATTGGGATTGAAATATGTTTCTCCACATGATTGATAAAACAAGAAAAAGCTGCAGTGGTAGTTCCAGCAAAACAATTAATCCAACGTGAATAACCAAAGCAAACAACTATACTCATACAACTGGAATGTATCAGGGTCTAATGAAAATGATAAACAAAGCTGGAGTTGTCTCTCAGTCATCCTTGCTGGTTACAGATTTCTTTAGTCAAGAGGTAATTCATCAGTTTAAATCAGGGGAACTAACTGTTTACATCAAGGTAGTAGAGCACTATAGTGTTATGGCTGTAGACTTTAAGCAAGGCTACAGTCCCACCTAGTGGTGAGTGGCTGCTCTACTGCTTAGATACAACATATGGCAAACATTTAAAGACTTAAAATATTAAATATATTAATTTCGTTAACCACATTTCCACTTTCTTTTTGAATCTAAGTTCTATTTGGGTCCATGTCTGTCCCTTATTTTTGCTTTTTCCAGTCTGATAACACATGATTTTGTGTATTTTACAGCTGCTTTGAATTTCTCCAACATGACAGATAAATCCTGGTTTATACTTTGAAGTTGACCCTGCATAATAGTGACCAATGTGGATGTAAGCATTGCGCTCCATTAATCCACCAAAAGGCTTCTAAGAGTTGGGATTTCCATGCTTGTTGCTTGGTTGCATGTCCTGTTGAGTTTTCTGCTTGCTCGTCCCTGGGGAATTACAGTGACTATTCACATAGAATGCTCTAGTAGATGCTGAAAAACATTGATCATACATCCATTGCTACAAGGACAAAAAGAGAGGAGGGGTCTAAAGAGATGGGTAAGGATGATGTACTGATGATGTGCATTATTACAGGAATTGTCTGTATGGATGAAATATGAGAAGGCCCTGCTGACCAATCACAGGGCTTGCAGTCTGTGTTGTCTCAACGCCTCAACGCATACCTCCAATTTTGGAGAAGGTGATTGTCAGTAGGATTCTGACAGTGTGGGCCATGCCGTCAATTCAACACAGAAGTATAAACAGGATCTATGGTATAACGCAGATGGATCACATGGTTGTTTATCTTCTTGATAGCATGATAAAGCTTCTTGAGGTCAGGCAAGGGCTCGACACTTAACCAATCTCCTTCACATCTCCTGAAAGTATAAGTAGGAGTATCAGACAGTGTCAGCACTCCTACTCATGACTCCTCTACACACTCCAGGGTAAATAACAGACTCTCTCGATCAAGCATAGATACAAATATCTAAACTGTTTCCAAATGCTAATGGGAGCCAGGTCTGCTGAGGCTGGGCCTGACAGCAGAGAGGTTCCTGTGAGTCTGTGAGAGGAATGTTTGGACTGCTGGAAGAGGCTGTTTGAATATAAAGGAGGAAAATGTTTGTGATGCCGCAGAGTGAAGTGCTGGAAAAACTCATTTAGGTCAGCATTAGCTTCCTGGTAAACTAGATTTTAATCATCATTCTGAGGAATCTAACAGTTATCTGGATACAAATACTTTGAGCTCTTAATACTGGAAGACTTAGCTCTAAATACCCCACTAATCACATCAAAATACAAGGGATTTACAGACATCAAGTAGACAGTGTTGTGTCTTTTCTTCCTGTTTACATGAGGGAGTTTACAAGAATATGTTGTGTAGGTGTTTGTGTGCAAACTTGTTTATGCATTTCATGCAGTGACCTAGCAAAGATCCCATAATTACCTCTGATTGGCTGATAGGCCCCCAACTCCTACAAAGCCACAGCCTTTCAGCTGCAGTGAGGACATTTGAGGCCCTGTCACATTTACAGCTTCACCATAATCTGCTCCCCATGGAAATGATTATGAGCTGATTACATAAAAGGAGTCTTGTTTGTCACATTTCAATACTGCAGTTTCCATTGGAAGTGAATTTTAGGAATGATAGCAGTATGGAAAACTCCAAAATTCAATAAAAGGGTTTTTTACGGGAACTTGAGGTTTGTAATTGGAATTGTTTAGAAGGAGTTTGGAGCTTGAATGGGATTTTGAAAAACTGGTGTTCTGACTTAAGCATTGAACTTGCCACCTCTTTAAACCAGAAGGCGGCAAAAAAGCTGAGGAAAAACAACAACAAGCAAACTGCAACTTCCAGAACTGAAAAGTGTTGAAGAGCAGCAAACTGTAGTTCCTCAGATGTCCACTTGGGGGTGGCTCTAAGGCAAAGGAAACTCCATTAGCGCCCATTCTATCATCCAAGGGTCAATCTTTTTGTAATCTAAAATGACTGAGAGCTTTGAATACTTGGTCATGATTAGGGGTGTGGCTTATTTGACTGGCAGGTGTGCAAGTTGTAGTTGTTTGTCCACCTTTGGGCTCCACAACACCTATTCAGGACACAGTGGTTGATATCACTGGGGCTATGTCTATATGTTCTGTACAGTCTATGACAATAACAAGAAGAGCAACTACCAGAAGAGCAAGATGAAAAAAATGCTTTACAGAAATCTACAAAAAAAAAAGCCAAATGCAATGTTTTATACATGTGTATACCTCTGCAAATGTTTATGTTAAGTCTAAGCTGGAGAGACAGATGTTGCATAACACAGAGGAGGGGTCATTTAGATTTGTTATGGCCAACATCATTCCCCTGGCAGAGCTGCTGAATCACAGATTCACTGCTTTGCTTGAAATGAAACAGAGGAGAGAGAGAGAGAGAGAAAGAGAGAGAGAGAGAGAGAGAGAGAGAGAGAGAGAGAGAGCGTGAAGGGCCTGAAAGGTGGAGTTTGCAAAGGAGCAGCTGCACTCTGTTATTCTAAACGCAGAGAGGGAAATGAGGAGAGGATTTCTTTCTTTTTTTTTTTTTTTAACTGCAGCTCCTCCCAAAAACAGTGGAAGGAGGTTAACCAAGGGTCTGTGTCTGCACAGGGTCATGTGTTGGGTGGATCTTTTAAAGAAGCATTGAACAATATGTTCAAAGAAGGGGATTTTTGTTTCCCCATTTATTGAATAAAGACTCACAGTAGCAATGCTGGATGTCCATGCACGAAACACATTCATAAGGTGTAGAAATCCCTGAATAGGTATTCAGTCTTGGCTACAAAGCTCAAAACTGAGCTCAGGTGCATCCTGTTTCCACTGATCATCATTGAGGTGTTTCTTTGGCTTATTTAGAGTCCACTTGTGGTAAATTCAGTTGACTGGACATGATTTTGGAGATGCACAAATGATGTCTATATAGTGCATATAGGTGCACAAACCAAGCATGAAGTCAGAGGAATAACTGTAGACCTCAAGACTCAAATCTGTGGAAGGGTATATAAATATTTCTACTGCTCTGAAGGTCCCAATGAGCTCAGTGGCCTCCATCATTCATAAACAGGAAAAGTTCACAACCTCCAGGACTCTCCCTAGAGCTGGCAACTGTTCTAAACTGAGCGAGATCGGCTTTAGTCTGGGAGTTGACCAAGAACCTGCTGGTCACTTTGTCAGAGCTCCAGTGGTTGGTTGAGAGAGGAGAACCTTCCAGAAAGACAAACATCTCTACAGCAAATCACCAATCAGGCCTGTGTGGTAGAGTGTCCAGACTGAAGCCACTAAGTGAAAGGTGCATAAAAGCCTGCATGGATTTTGAGAAAAGGCACCTGCAGGACTCTCAGACCATTAGAAAGAAAATTCTGTGGTCAATGAGACAAAGACTGAACTCTTAAGCGCTAATGTCAGGGGTCACGTTATGAGGAAACCATACCGTCCCTACAGTGAAGCATGGTGGTGTCAGCTTCATGCTGTGGGGAAGTTTTTCAGCATCAGGAACTAGGAGATTTGTCAGGATTGAGGGAAAGATGAATGTGGCAATGTACGAATAAAACCTGCTCCAGAGCGCTTTAGGCCTCAGACCATTGGTTCGTCTTTCAGCAGGACAATGATGCTGAGCATTGGAGCAGCTTCAGTACAACTCTGTGAATGTCCTTGAGCGGCCCAGCCAGAGCCCAGACTTTAATCCAATCAAACATCTCTGGAGAGATCTGAAAATGGCTGAGCCCCAACAAGTGACGAGGGGGCTACAAAGATAGGTGTGCCAAGTTTGTTGTATCATATTCAAAAAGACTTTAGGCAAATTGCTGCCCAAGGTGCTTCAATGCAGTTTTGAGCAAAGGCTGTGAATACTTACATACATGTCATATCCTGATTTTTGTTTGAAATCAATTTACAATGTTTTTTTTTTCACAATGTCATTATGAGGATCTGTCTATAGAACTTTTGAATAAAAAAAGGATTATCCCATTTTGGAAGGAGGCTTTGACATAAGAAAAAGTGAAGTGCTGTGAAAACTTGCCAGGTGTACTGTAAAATTAGTGTTGTCCTATCGTGTAAAGCTACACAGGGATGCCAGAGGGACAATATAACGCCTTGAGAGAAACTCTACCCCCACTCTTAGCAACATTTTTCACATTCTGCATGATCGTTTGACTGTTTGTCGTTGTAGAAAAATCAATACTATAAGTGGCGCTTCAAAAAGACAAACCATTGGCTTCATTAACTGGAAGATGACATGAAATTGCTCGCTGATCTTTTGTTCGTCTAAAATCAATCACTGCTCAAAAACAAGGAGTGATGAGTACATGAAATATGAACCAGCAGGGACATCGTGGCTCAATATGTACTTAGACAGTGATATATGGTTGTATTGTTTCTGAGATAGTGAAACCTCCCATGTGTGCTAAATCTTTGCAAAATTGCTTTTGACTGTTCATTGATGAACGCCAGAGTTTTCAGCCTGTCAGAAGTATTTTATGATAGGGGTGATGAAGGTTTATGGATGATGGCAAAGAAGAAGAGAAATATGTTCTTTCGTCAGTGAACAAATAACTGGTTTTTAATGTTCGGAGACTGTCACGGCTCATCCTCTGGGTTACCACAGCTGTCTGCCATGTGGGCCCAACAAGAAGAACAGTGAAAGAAATCCCACCAACCCACGACAAGACCACCACCATGCTGCTGCTAAAGAGCACTGTTGATGTACCAAACCCCGAGCCTTAGCTGCTATATTTGCACTGGTTGTCTAGAAAAGACAATAAACAGAGATGGATGTTGAAGTCAGCACGTTAGCAAAACATCAGGTAGCAGAAAAGGGGGATCAGGCAAAGTCTTGAATATTACCCAAAGATGAAATGCCAGGGTCTTTTCCTTAGGCGGGAGATTTTTTGTGTTCCATGCCATAAACAAAGTTGCACATGTTCTCCAGTATTTCTGGAGAAGAAGACACTCAATGTTTTTAGCCCTCCTGCACTGCCTCATAATTTTATTACACATAAGGATGTAAGCCTTCTGCTGTAAACTTTTGCTGAATAACCTACATCATTAGCTGGGTTTCCATTACAGTTTTTCACAAAATAAAAGCGATATTCCTAAAATTTCAACAAAGTATATTTACGCTTTGAACGTGTTTCCATTGAAGGTTGTTCTAGGCATAGATATATATAAGAAGGCTAGATGCCTCGTGTGCGCTGTAAGCCAATGGGAAGTAACGTCGTCACATGGCGGCCATCTTGAAACAGGGCTGCTCGCCTTCTCATTACATTACAGTCAATGGAGCATGAAATTAGAAATAACTGTAGATTGCTCAATTTTCAGCCGATTTTCAAACGCCTTGGTTTTTTTTAAATGTCAGAAATTTAACTAATTAACTTGCAAACTTGAGAATATTTTCAAAATAAATTGTGATTTAAAAATTCAGCCTGAATCATAGCCACGTGAATACGGTTTATAATACACCAATCCGTTTGTAAATCTGTCAAGAATTGAGCGAGTTACGAGTGTTTTAGTGAGTAAATCATCATCCTTTCCACTGACTACAGTACAGAGGAGGCCTGTTCAAAGATGGTTGCCACGGTGAGAACGCTGCTGACTCTGCCTTAAGGCATCTAGCCTTCTTATATATATCTATGTTTCTAGGCAGGCGCGCCCTAACTCTCGTCAAATATTATCCCGCGAGATTTCACTACTGGAAGACGGACGCTAGAAGATCAGTTTCTATCTCCATATAACACTCTGCATTCCTCTGTTGTTTGCTGTCTAGTATGGCCGTTACGTTTTTCTTGAAAGAAAAAGTCTCCGTCTCCTCCTCTGTCCAAACGTAGTGCGCCATGTCTACTCTCAGAGAAATGATCATATGACCAGGTACCTCTAGTCCTGTGACGTATAATTGTTTAAAAAGTGTTTCCATTGCAATTTTGCGATATATTTGAATGTCGAAACGTCTGAAAAACCACCTCATGAAAGCGTGAAAACTTTTTAGCAGTATTTTAGTGCTTTTTTGAAATTCTGGTGTTTCCATTACCAGTTTTTTTTATTGCGCTATTTAAATTTGCGCATATCCAAGGGTAATGGAAACACACCTAATGTCTTTCTTCCCTCTACTGGTCTTGCAGTGTGTTGCATTACCTTCATTTATTTTCTCCACTCGTTACTGACCTGATTGACATAACCTACCCAGGTCCTTGGCTTCTGGTGAAAATGCAGGTTGACCACATAAACCAAGCAATCCCGGGAAATGCTTCATTACCAGGAACTAAATATTATGGCTGATCAGAGTGTACGATTGCAAGCTGGAGTCACACAGCATCACTTCCTCGCACCTTACCCACACAACATATGTTTACATGTAGTTATATTTAGATTCTTCATGAAGTATTTTAATGGGGTTTACAAGTTTCCTTCACATGTGTTGTGTTGCTTCTGAAACATTCCTCATTACATTTTCTTGCCAGGCCTCCAAACCCCAGAAAACAACATTTATTTGATCCAGCCTCAGTTAAATGAAATATGCTTGTTGGACTAATACGCCAGAAATGTAATGAAGGGAATCAAACCAGTCAATGTTCTGAAGTCAGTGACTGAAAACTAACCTTCCTCTGGCTGCCGCTTCACTCAAAACTCCAAACACATGGGAAGAATGATACACAAGCTTAATTTCTCCCCTGCTGCCATACAAAGCAAACAAACATTTAATACTTTAATTTGGTGTCTGTATTAAATGTCGAGTTGCTTATTGAAATGACTTCAGAGCAAAGAGAAAGCTCCTCTTGGATGGAAATTATTTTTCCCCTGCTGGAGGAAAATGGTCTTAGAGGGAGGATCAGAGGCTGGGCTGTTTCTGAAGGTAAACAGGTGTATGACGTGAGAATAGAAAGTCGGTGTTTTCATTCGTATTACTCAGATTTTCATTTCACCATTGTGGTCACGAGGCAGAGTCGAGTCCTAAATCTTCAAGTCTGAATTCAAAAGTTTTCATTCAAACGCCTACTTGAGCACATCTTGAGAAGAAAGTGAAAAAACTGTGTATTTCAAAGCATCTCTTTCATAACAAATTGATGAATCTTCCATTGAGGTCATGTGGGTCTTAAACATCTGTTATCCGTCTAACAAGAAGAGAAACTTGTAAAAATACTTAACCAGAAAAGACAAGGTCAGGATTTAGAGCCTTTTATTGTCTGTCGTGACTTTGCAGACGCTCTTGTGCACTGACTGAACCCTCAGTCCTCCCACTCCTGACTCCAGTCTCTGCCAGCAGAAAATAACGTCTCAAGCTAGATGACTTGAGTTCAGAAGGTCGTCTAGACTTTTCATTTTCTAGTCACACACATGTGCCGCTCGGCTCTGAGTTGATGCTGCTTGGTGATTTCATCGTTTGTCTTTTCTGAGCACTCTGTAATCACATGTTCTTTTTTCTCTTTTTTAATTATGACATCAAAACTCTGTTTACTTTCAGAGTTACATGCTGACTCACTGCACTTCGCAGCAGGTGTGATCTCGACTTTCTCTCTCTTGAACACATATACAGAATAATTGCTACCTGAGCCACAGTGAAAGGCCGAGTGTGTTTTTACAGCTGTCTACGTAATGAGCCCTGTGGGGGCCTGTCAGCTCAGTGGTTAGTACGTCTAACTGTATGTGGACGTGTGTGTGTGTGTATGTGTGCTGGTCCATGTTAGGTAATGTCTCTGTGTGCCACCTCACACTCCTGGCAGATTTGATGTTGTAATGACTGAAATTACACCGTCTGAGCTGAGAATCAAAATGACAGAAGGTTTTGAAAGAAAACGTGGGTTATGAAAGTCAAATGAAAAAAGAGATTCAGTTATTCTGATCAAACTTCAGTTTCCTGCGTGGAGACCGAGAGGAGAGCTGGAAATTTAATTTATTTGACACTGATCTGTATGGACACAGCAGAGGTGAAGGGTTCAGCTACCTCTACTGTCCGTTTTAATTAATGTAAAACGTTCATGACTTTTTGGAACAAACAAATCGCAATGCAGTTGACGGTCATATAGTTTTGCAACATGCTACAGACTGTATATTTACATCACACCACGAAACACTATTTACACTATGAAAATGGAAAGAAAAAACCTCAAAGTGACTCAATCATTTGCTTTTTACTGGACATGACTCAGAATAAAAGTAGTGTCTTAAATTGGTTGGGTCGAATCACACTCACTCTTGCCCAACACAGAAAATGTGCGAGCTCCAAGTCGGCAAAACCCTCTTTCTGATGAAGCTTTTATTGTCAAATGAAGCAACAACTAACGCCAGACTTCCACCAGATCAGTGTTCAGGTGGTCTCCACTCTGCTGTGGTTTGGCTCTGAGCCAAACCAGACTGTGTCTTTAGAGCATAGGACGAAATAATGAACCCATGACATTAGGAGTCACAAGACCAAGGATTTATTGTGGTAGTTACAGAATCAGGGGTGTTCTGCCTCCATAATGAGCTTGTCCTCCTCCGTGATGTCATTAACAGCCTCTAAAACTTCCAACCTGTTGACTCCAGGCCTAGCTCCTCTCATTAAGACTTTATGTCATTGTAACTAAGTCAAATATGATCTGGCATCAGCTTAGAGTGTTTAATTCAAACCCATTTGTGTCATCTTGTGTGTATGTTATCAGGCCGAAATCACCAGGTTATGTAAACTTTTGATCAAGATCAATTTGGTCGTTTCTGTTATTATCATTTAAAAGAGCAAACAGAGTTGTTTGTTAATAAATAGCTTCACCCAACCAATAACGATGAGTGAGAGAAAAGATTTTGTGTTACCATTCATATTCTCTGAAGAATGGTAAAAAAAAAATCTCAAATTCTGCCAGAGCATGTAAAATTATGAACATAACTGTAGATGGAACGTTAAACTAGTGAAATGTTAAAAAAAAAAAAAAAAAAAAAACAATCCCCACAGTACAACCTTAATCTTAGCCAGTTGGTGATGGGCACTAACAAATGCAGCATTAGTATAAAGTATAAGCTCCCACAGTCTGGACTAAACAGCATTTTTTTCAATTTATTCATCCTTTCGTGTTGTACGAATTATACAAATGTGTATGAAACTTTAATTGGACTGTGAGGATTTTCAAAGTGATCTTGAAAAAGTTTCAATTCTATAAGCCTGACCATAACCTACATTTTAAAATGAGATTAGCACCAAAGTAAGTAATTTCTAAATGCTATCTCTCAGCTTCTCAACTGGGTCATAGATTGATTTACAGCACTTTGAAGTCTAATGGCACAACCATGCCAGCCAGCAAAGTTTAACAGACAGAAGAGACATCTGTGGTTTTTTTCTAGACCCACATGAAGTAAAAATACTGCTGTGGTCTGTTCAAACCTGAGAGTCTATCAATAGGCTTAATGTTTGCTCTGCCTGGTAGATGAGCACAGGTAGGACAAAACAAGGATCCACCAACGTTAAAAATTACAGACGCGTCTCAGAGCACCGAGCTGTGAGTAATGCTAAATATAGCCACCCAGTTAAATACGCTACAAACCAAGTTTGCTTGCTGTCACATTTCAAACAATAGCTTTACATAACAGTTAACACATGCATTACCTCTTCTCTTTGTATCTGGAGAAAAGTTGAAAGTGGTGTAAAACAAAAAAAGATGTGCTCTCCTTTCAATTGCTTCAAAACAAAAACACACCTCGATAAGAGTCATGCCCTCTCAACAGTGGGTTCAAGTGCTCATGGGAAACAGAGTCTTTATCCCAGAAAGCCACTGGCTTTTCCAGATAGTCCTCAAAGCCCCTTTATGACGTAGCACAGCTAAGTAGAAGCATATGACATCCACAAGCTTAATGAGTCTGAAGACTGATGTTATTTTTGCTCAAGTAGAACTGAGTCATCTATTCAAAGAAAATGAAGTTTTGGTTCATCTACCGCTGTGCTTCTTGATCGTGACCAATCAGAATCTAGAGGAGGTTGGGATTTCTGACACCAACCTTGTCATGACTGAGGTGTGTTAAGAGGAGAAAGTTCAAAGTTGTTGTTTTTTTTAGGTACAATTTCCAATGCCAGAGCTGCCAACTTAACATTTTTCTCTGATAGTTTCAAGAGTTGTTTAAAATTTTAGTTGAACTACCATGTACTCTTTGGGGGTCATGGACATTTGGCCTGTGCTGGGGTTTATGAAGAAAGATGTGATATATTTTGAACCGTGTGCAGAGATGACATCACTTCACAGAGTCAGCAGAAAGCACTGATCCTGTGAGGCGCATTAGGCAACAAACCGTTTTCTCCACTCCAGAGCATCACAGCTACTTAATCCCCTTCACAGCCAACCAGGCCTGAAGTGTTCATGTGGAGAGAGCAGGAGAGGTGTTACATCCCGGTCATTAATGATGAATTATGTAAGTTAGAGCTTCCAGACCCTTGCTAAGCCCACAGGGTTAGAAAACTATACATATACGAAGCTGTGAAATGAATTCCACCTGGGAAACTCCAACTTGACCGAGGTTTCCAGAAAGCACATCTGGCCACATAGTTTGTGCTGGCTGGGTTTGGTGTTTTTCACCACAGCTACAGAGCTTCATGCCCCCTTCTCACACTTCTCACTTCACTTCCTTTGTCAAAGCAAAGAGCTGCTCTGCTTCTCTCTGTTTTACATTTCTTCATGTTATAACTTCAGTTCTTTGGGAACTCATTGTACCTTCAGATTAATGACACCTTTTCGAAGCACTGGATAAATTCAGAGCAGTACAATAAGATCAAAGCTGTTTTTCTCACTCCAGGATCAAAGATGCTGAGCCGCTGTAATAACTAGAAAACAATAATTAAGCTCCTCTAAAATACCCCCTTCAGTGACCTCTGGCAGCTCAAAGTGTCTCAAATATACCTCGCGAGTAAGTGAGTGGTTTACACAGCAAACCAAAATTAAAAAGTGACGGCTGCTGGTCAAAACAGGCCTTTGATCACTTATCTTTTTATCGTCATACTCCAGCTTACGAGAGTTGATCAGGTTGAACAATTAGAAATATTAATCCTTGTGTCAAACACTGAAGACTGGATGAAGCTAAAACGAGATAATTCCCTAAGTCATTGAATTTAAGTCAGTGTTGTAGTTGAGTCACCACACCCAGCATGTAAAGACGGTGTCTGGCCCAGCATTCTGCTAAACCATACAAACACAACACTTATACTATATAGCTTGTAGTAAATATTATACTCGTTGGTAGAATATTGCACAGGGTTTTACGTGCAGCCAGAGACTTTAGCACTAAAATACCAATGTCAGCTCTTGTAACTTTGTTTTTTGGCACAAAGTCACCAACAGGACAAAACAATGACACTAATCAAAAAATCATCTGTGAATCAGTGGTTATACTAACCATCCATCTTGCCTTTCTCCTCTTGTTGTTTCTTCTTTTTTGTTCCTCCACTGTCTTTTTTTTCTGTTCTTCTATTGTCTTTTCTCTCTGTCTCTGTGTTCCTCTTCTAAGGCTGGATTTAGCACCATCTGTTCAACACTTTAAACAGCATAAAACATCTTGATAAATGGCTCCCTATGTGAGTAAAGTACTTGACATATTACCCTTCCCACATGCTTAGACAAAAAGGCAGGAAAATAAAGAAAGTGAAATTGAAAGATCTACAATGTGAGAATAAATCAATAAGGAAAGGAACAATTCTGGATGTTATCTCAGCTATATTTTATTGCATCTCTGATCAGAAACAGCAGCAGTTCTCAGCTGTGGTTTAAGCTTTCTAAGGTGAAGATGCGTGATTCAAAGCATATATTCCACACTTATGACAATCAGTCATAAGGACTACAGGAATTAAGGGATTTGAGTGGATTCTTGGAGGAAGTTTTTGTTGGAGATCAGGTTCCTGACATCCCATAAAGTCTGTCATGTTCCAGCTCTGAGTGAGGGGAAGACATTGAAAGTTTCCTCCAGCAGGAGATCAGGGTTGTAGCTACAGAATGAAACTGTGCGGTTATCATCTCTTCTACAACACACACACATGCCATCAAAACAATTTTTTACAACTTGTTTCCTGCATTTATTGAACTTCTTTTCCAAGAACTCTAAAATGTTAATTGCAGTACTGATTTCCTGTTGGTGAAATATGTTAAAACAACAGAGCAAATTGCAACAATGGAATAACTTGAATGCAGCGGAAGCAAACCTCAAAAATGTAACAGGAGGGGTGACATGTGTTTTAAATTAATGTCCACTCCCTTCTCCTCATGGGGTAATAATAGGACTCTGCTGTGGAAGTTGAGTGGGGACGATCACAAAGACAGTCAAAAAACTTTATTGAAGTTCAATGCAAGCCAGTCGCATTTCATTACAACACTCAGATTTACAAAAATAGCATGTTTCCCTCCTTGTATTTTTCTGTTACAAAAGAACAAGATTTATGTGTTTTATTAGACTCAAAGTCATGAAGTCAAGATGATACAGGTCTCTACTGTGCTTCCACAATTGTAATGCTTGAAACTGTTGTAAGTGTGAAATTAATGTTGGAAAAGACCAAACAGCAACTTCAATGGTTTTATTCTGTTACTTGCATTAGATGCATTTACATGGACTCTAGTATCAAGGTTGATATTGAGTTTTTAAGCATCTTGATTTAGCTGTCCTTGGTACTCAAAAAGGAAACAGGATATGCCTAACCTTATTTCCAATTGCTGCCAACTACCTGCACTGACCTTGGCCATTAAGATCTTCTTATTTCTGTAGAGATGCAGAAATGAGTTGGGGAATTATTATTATTATTATTATTATTATTATTATTATGAATTTATTTTTTCCTTTTATTTATTTATTTATTCATTCATTTATTTATGTAATAAATGAGTACACCCCCTTTGAAAGGTAAGATTTTAATCAATATCTCAATGAACGCAAGAACAATTCCTAAAATTTTGACAAAACTGAGTTTCATGGAACATTTGTTTCACTCACAACAAGAAAGTAAGATCGATAATATAACTAAGATTAAAAAATCATCAGTTTTACTCAAAATAGCTGATGTAAAAATGAATACACCCCATAACAAAAACTACGACATCGAGTATTTGTATGACCTCCACGACTTTTGAGGACAGCACGAAGTCTTCAAGACATGGAATGAACAAGTTGGCAACATATTGCAACATCTATCTTCTTCCATTCTTCAAAAACGACCTCTTTTAGAGCCTGGATGCTGGATAGAAAGTGATGTCTCTTTAGAATTCCCCATAGGTGTCCAATTGGGTTCAGATCAGGAGACACACTTGGCCACTGAATCTCTTTCACCCTGTTCCTCTTGAGAAATGCAACGGGGGCCTTAGAAGTGTGTTTCAGATCATTGTCATGTTGGAAAAGTGCAAGAAGGCCAAGGGCACGGAGTGATGGTAGCGCCTTCTCTTTCAATATGGAGCAGTACATGTGTGAATTCATGATACCATGAATGAAATGCAGCTCCCCAACACCAGCAGCACTCATGCAGCCCCACATAAGGACACTGCTACCACCACCATGTTTGACTGTCAGCACCATGCACTTTTCTTTCAACTCCTCACCTTTGCCACGCCATACAATTTTGAAGCCATCAGTCCCAAAAAGATTTAGTCTTGAATAAATTTGTTAGGAAAAGTACTTTTAGTGTGTGCAAATTCACAAATCTTGTTTGCAAGCAATGGCCCACATTTGTTGGAGTATTTTGTAGTACAGTGTCTCATGAAGTATTTTGATTCTGATAAGAAAGTAAAGGTTTTCTGACAAATCTGTTGGGGCGTACTCATTTATGCTGAGCACTGTATTTTTTGGGGAGGGGGGTTATATATAGAAGTTTAGGTGGTTGAAAACAACAAAATCTAAGTCTTTGGTAAACAGGCTACAGGGCGTTGATGCTTGAGGCCCAACACATAAGGTGGGGCAAGTAAGGTCAGGTTGGAAAACATTAAAGACACATGAGATGTGGCCAAACTTTAGAACAAAAAGATGCCATCATTTTGCAACTTACAAATTTTACGAAATCTTGAATGAGTCACATGGCTGCCATGTACTGGCCACCAATACAGACTGGGGTGTTGTTGGCAGATTCTCTAGTGCAATGGATGTAGAGGTTTCTGATTATGATCAAAATCAATGTACTTGAGTCCATGTAGTTGCTGCATGTATGAGTATCCAAAAAGTGGCTCAAAGTCTGTAAATGCAGGTAGAGCTCTTTCCAATAATTTTTGACTCGAGACCCATCAAGGCAGTAACCTGGGTTCACTTTTTACACTTGAGGACAATCAACTCCTGCCTCTTGTGCACAATCATAACGATGGTCATTATCTCATCATCAGTTACACAGACACTTTTCAGCAAAAGGAGTGAAAAAAATACAAAATCAAAGGTCAAATTCAGAGATCTATAGATCATAAAAAGACAAATTAACTCAAAGGTGTAAGAGTCTACAGAGTACCTGCTCTGAAGAGTCAAAGACAAGAAAACTGAACTCAATTTTTACACTGCAACAACCAATAAAGTGCCATCCATTAAGATGTGTCAATGTGTAAGAAATGTTATAGCAAACACAATATTTGTCAAAACCCATATAGTAGTGCATGGGGAAATAAACCCTTGAGTAGTCTAGACAGGAAAGACCACTACTTTAGTACAAAACGTAACCTTCATATTAATCTTTCATCTGCTCAACCCTTCGTGAGGTTTTTGTGGCTTGACACCACTTCAGATACAATCTTTGCTTCCCATTCAAGGAGGGATGACCTAATCTCTTTTAACCTCTTCATCAAAGGTGAGAACCCATCCTACCTGTAAGATATCAACATATCTGATTTATTTAGGTTGGTATAGGAGGGCAATTTTCTCCAACAAAACAACATGCTGACATAAAAATCTGTCCAAGCATATTTTGAATCTTCTTTCTTGACAGTTCATCTTGTGGCAGTGGATGTTCGGTTGATTTGAAGACCCCGCCTTCTTGGTGCTATTCATTCAACTATGTCTCATTGTCAGGGAACTTCAAATTTGAATAGGTTGAAATTGTCCAAAGACTATCAACTGTCTTGCATAATCCCAAAGTAATCCCCTTAAGTCTCGGTTGACAGTATTCCTCAGTTTCATATCTCCCTTCAGTTTCTTCATACTCATCATATCACCCACAAGGTCCAGGTCCATCCATCTACTGTCTTTTGGACCCATTCGCAGGTGTCACAGGTTGCTTCTGGGTGTTGACTCGTTCATGGTGATATGGCAAGCCTGGAGGTCCAGGAGTTCCTGGTGGCCCAGGTGGACCCCCTGGCCCTGGTTTCCCCCTTGCTCCTGGTGGTCCAATGATGCCAGGTAGTCCTGCTTGGCCTTGCATTCCTGCCGGTCCTGTTGGTCCAGGGACACCATCTCTACCTGAGGGTCCCATATCACCCTTCTGGCCTCTATCACCACGAGGTCCTGGAAGACCAGGAGCCCCCTTAGCTCCTTTGGGTCCGGGTGCTCCTCTAGAACCAGAAGCGCCTATTTCACCTTGTGCTCCTTTGGGTCCGATAGTGCCCTTCTCCCCAGAAGACCCACGATTTCCTATTGGGCCTCTGTCACCTTTGCTGCCCGTCAAGCCAATTGGTCCTTTTGGGCCATTCTCACCACGGTTTCCTTTGGGCCCTGGTGGTCCAGGAGCTCCTGTTGAGAGAGGCTGATAAGTTGAAATACACATTTCCATTAACTGCCTTAACAATGCACATTAAGAGAGTGCGTAACAAAAGAGAGGGTTGTCTACATACAGTGTGACTGAGATACTGGACAATGATGTCCTCCCAATTCACTGGCTAGAACCATGCACGGGGATTTAATGCAATTGGAATAGAAATCTAACTGTGAAGTTGTACCTTTGACTATAGTAAAGTTCTTTATGAGCTGGGTGTGGTGAATATCCACTAGCTTCAACTCCTCCATCACCATAGAGAGGTTCCTAACATCCACATCCAGTCGGACATTCAGCAACATGTTCTGTTGCCTCAGTGTGTCTGCCAAGTGGAGCAGTAACAAGACTGTGTTGTTTAGGTTCTGGAAAAAAGGGAGAAGTTCATTGGTACAAAGAAAATCTCTCAGTAGAAAATCTTAAGATCACAGAGATAATCAAAGACTCTTTTGATGAAGCCGTGAAAATCTCCTTGAGAGACTTTCTGTCCCTCAATTAGTACCTCACAGGAGGGACTGCTTTGGTGGTAAATATGGTGTCCCCGCTATGAATCTAGACCCATTATGCTGCTGTTTTGAATGCATCATGACTTTCTCCAAATGTTACTGGGTCCTGTGGGTGTTCTTGAGGTGAAAACTTGACTATTGGTGTGGTGCTAGAACAATTTTTTTTCAGGGAATCTAAACTGTGAGAGCTAGCCTTTAAATTCTAGTCTACATTTGAGCATGTGATTGTACTTGTTGAGAACTATGAAAGTGAGTGCACATGACCCTTCAGTACCTGTAGATCTTCTGTGTGTCTGCCCAGACGACTCTGGCAGGATGAGCTCTCGATGTTGATGTACTTGTACATACTCTGGACATGGCTAACAGTGGCATTGATGCTCGAGGAGACTGTGTCAATCTCCATCCCGATAGAGTTCAAACGGCTGTCCAACGCTGAGAAGCGCTCACCTGTGCGGTTCTCATAGTACCTAAGGAGGACATTTGGCATCGTGGGGGTTATATATACAATGATGACACAAGAAAATGTCCTATCAGTCAGGCTTTTGCCAGAAAAATGATTACAGGAAAGTGAAAACTTGATTTTATTTATCTCAATGTCTTTTTCAGCAGTACCTTGAATGGTAGTGAAGGTCATGCACGTTCTCCTCGTGCTCGTCCATGAAGGATGTTACATTGTCAAGCTGCATCTGCAGGTTCATCACCTGAAGGAAAAAAGGCATGTTGTACTCACTTAGTGTCACATAAAGTTCTCAATTTGTTATCACTCCAATGTTCTTGAACCTAGGCAGCTTGATCAGAGGCCTAATTTTGTAAAGACAACACTTCAGAAACCCCACGTGTTGTTTCTGGAGGCAGTCCTTCAACCTGTTTCTCCTTGGTAAGGACTTGTCAGAGTCTTTATTGGGAAGTCATCGCTTCAGGCAAAGTAAATGCATAAAAGGAAACATCTTGCAATGACTTATCCGGTCACAAAAGCTTTACACACCTGTTGTGTGAGGTCATAGTACACCTCAGTGGACATGGCAATCCTCTGGTGATCTGCGACGATGTTGTTTTGCAGGAACCTCATGTTTTGCGTGGTGCTGCTTGTGTTAGATTTGATTGCAGACAGGACTCTGCTGTAATTCTGCCAGTCAGTGGTCAACTTCTGGAGGACTAGAGTCTCCTCGTCTGCTTTCCTCTGCAGGGCGTCTATCCACATTGTGCTGGAGAACAGTGGGAGTGAGATGGTAAAAACATGAAGCAGTGTTTTGCAATGATTGTTTCTTTTAACTTTTTCTGCTTAGTTTTTCTTTGAAAAAAAAAAAGATTATGAAACAGTACAATACCATTTAAATATCCATTGATTTGTTAAAACTTGAGCTATTCTTTCTGGTCTCAAGAGTTACCCCTGTGCCTTTTGTGTTTGTAAACAGGAAATAAATCCCCCCCAAAAAGATGGATGATAAACTACATTGGTTACACTCCACAGCAGATTTACATCAGTGTAATGTTTAACAGCTGTGTGCTTCTCAAATGGGAGATCCCACTTTGTTATTCCTACAGTACTTTCCCTCCATGAATAATTATCAGGATTGTTAAGTAATTGCAGTTGTGGCTTCAACTCTGGCTTCTTTTCTGCTGTCAGTCAGTGAAGGAGTCTCTGCTTGGATAGTTCACAAAAAGGTCACCATTACACATGAAGCTGACAAGATGGGGTAATGTTACAGAATGTACCTTTACCTTTGCCCTCAATCATGAAAACAGGATACTCAGCACAGTTAAGATAATATTGGAATACATGTTCCTGCATCCAGTCATTCACCTGAGAGCCACTGTTGTGTTCACTTGATGTGCTGTGGCTTTGATGTCGTACTGATCCTCCGTCAAAGTCTTCATCTTCTCTTGGCTCTCTTCAATCACGTCCTTCCAACCCTCCACACGATCCAGGTATCGTTCAAGAGACTGGTTGAGGAGTCTGACGGACATGAGGTGGTTTTGAACATCTCGTGTTAGACGGTTGTTGGTGGCCTGGAGGGTGGTCTGTGTTTGAGAGGCCTGGTCCAGGACCTGAGGGGAATAGTTCGCTATCAGCTTTTGTTTTCATCAGTCTTAGGCAGCTCTCTAATGTGAAAATAGGAATGTAAAGATTTGTGGCTTTTCTCAGAAGCTGGTGTTTTAGTAACTCTTAACTTCATGCAGGGAAACAGTCCTTGTGGAGAGCAGAAGAAGGCAATCATCAGCATACAGGTGCAGCTCATAATCCTTTGTTAGACCTTTTGCAGCTCCTAATCATTTTCACTTCTAAATGGCTTTAAAAACATCACAGCCTAATCAGATTTACAGTTCCAGGATTGGACCATACTCTACCTGTTCCTGTCCCAATATCATTCTCTGGATGTCCTCAAACTCTTTCTTCAGCCTGCTGATCTCCTCGCTGTACAGCGTAACATCCAAGCAGCCTGAACAGTTGGAGGTGGAGCCCAGATCTGAAATCAAAGAGAGGAAAGTAGAGTGACTCATTGTGAAAAAAGAAAATAGTTTCAATCTTATAACGAGCATCTGTGTTTTATGGGCAACAAAACAATCCTCTGATGTCACATTCAATCATGACACTTCATGAAAGGTTTATAAACAGGCCCAGATTCAGGGCTCAAGTGGTTGTTTTTCAAGTGCTGTTATGATAAAATGGCATTTGGAAAAGTGTCAAAAAAATTATCACCATTAATTATATACATTAAACCAACAACCTTCAGAATTGTTATAGATCGGCTACTTCAAGATGATAAGATTTTTTAGTTAGATGTCATTGAATGTAATGTACAATCCTAATAGTGTTAAACAGAAAATGGTCTTGAATTTATAATAAACCTATGATGCAATAAATTTCATGCTGCTGGGTTCATGAAAAGATTCACTGACTTTTTAAGGGTTCTCACGTTTTGGCAAATGCACTTTGGTGAGTGGCCCAAGTTGTCAGGATCCTGATTTTGGGTTTTTGTATTGTTTTCAGGGTTTTCTGTTTGCTCTTTATTTCCTGGGTTTTCTTTGGTTTATCAGTGTTCCCTGTGTTGATTTCTTCCCTTGCCTTGTGTTCTTGTTTCTTGTGTTTAGTTATTCTTGGGTTTCCCTTGTGTTTCATTTTGTACCTGGTCCTTGTGTTTCCCTCCTTTGTGATTGCCCTCATGTGCCTCACCTGTGTCTTGTGCCACACCTGGGTTTGATTAGTTTCTGTGTATTTAATCCTGTCCTGAGTTCAGTCTGTGTCTGTTCATTGTCGTGTCAAGTCATGTGTCACGTTGTCCTGTGTTTTGCTATCCGGCATCTTCCCCTGGGTTTTTTGATTTCTCTCGAGGTTTGAGTTTTGGTTTTTTGATCCTCTTTTTTTTGACTTGGGCTTTTGGATTTTTTGCTTTTTAGGTTTAAAATAAAGATCTTTGAGTTAAATCTGTACCAGAGTCCATCACCCTGTTTTCCTGAGTTTCAAGCCCTGACACAAGTGTATTTTGTGTGAAACACCAAAGATACTTCTTCAACTGCAATGTCTCCACCCATGGAAGTGAAATTAACAGAAGTCAAAAGCAGATAGTGCCCCCCTCTATTTAACATCACAGTATAGGCAATGATTGTTATCTTGACAGTTTTTATCATCTCATATCTAAATCAGTTTTCAACCATCAAGTGAGGTACTATAAGATACCACTGACAAGATGACAAACCAGAATTTTTGATTTTGATGAACCATGTCAAGTAAATTTTTGAAAACACCCAGAAAACAAGTCAAAATGTTGCACAACGTATGTTACACAACCCAAAACAGGATCAATTTACTGCAAAAAAAGACACTGAAATGTTTGTAAAGCGTAAATACATCTGCCAATAGGTAAAGACAAATTAATTTGTTCAGTTTCTTGTTTGTTTCTTTTTCTTTTTCTTGTGAAGAAAGTCTGTTTGCAACCCTTTTCCATTGTTTTACCATCTGCCCATGACTTAATGCTGTTTAAAACTACCATGTTTACACAATGCATCAAACACTCTGCTGGTTTACCTTCTATCCCCTGTTGAACCCTGCTAATCTTCTTGCTGTACACAGACTCCTCCTCAGTCAGGTTGTCAACCTTCTTGAACACTGTGGAGACAGAAGTTGAGTTAAACAAAGGAGTTCAATGTTTTGTGCTGTAGGCATGAACTGCAAGCTGTGAATAGTCATGGCAGGATTTTATTTATAGCTTAAATCAATCAGGATTAAGGTGTCACCTGCAAATATTGTGGGGAAATATCATGGAGGAATGAATGAGGAGTATATATGTGGCTGATTAAACACAGCAGTTATTAAGTGTTAACAAGACATAGGAAGTGTTTAACAGAGGAGAACAGGAAACTGTAATTTCACCCCTCACAACAAAACACTTTAAGTTTTCACCAGCTAACAAAAGTGACTAAAACTCTGATGAATGAAGGTTTGAGCAGCTGGAATTCTGCTCTGTGTGTATACATATATTTCCCAAGAGAGCTGCAAAAATTTAGTGGGTGTGGGTCTTTGTGTATTTTTTTTTTCAGCATAAGTTTGTGTAGTGTGTGTTTGCAGACTTTCCAGCACCTAAGGCCCTGACTCTGGGGATTAATGCTGCTCTGTTCCGTGATGTGTTTACATATATTAATGCTTCCACATGTGCTGCACATACCACCTGCTCTGCTGAATTAGCTGCTGTGACAGTGAAACTGAACATGTCTGCAAAGTCTTACAGTTCGCATGAAAAAAAAAATCTTTTAAAGTATGTATATGGGGTAAACCAGCAACAGAAAGATTCAGCACGTGTTATAGTTTCAGCTTAGCAAGATGTACTTCACTCCAAAAACCTTTTCACAGAACAAGAGGTTTAAAACAGCTGTAAGTGTTATGCCTTGATATGTTTGTTCATCAATGTTTTGTAAAAGAAAAAAAACGTACAACACAGATGTTCAGTAGGGAACAAAAAAATCAAAGGTTACGTTTCTGTTTTTCCTTAAGCACATGCATAGTTGGGAGTTCAGGCCAAGTTCAATATCTTTTCTGTTTACACTTCAGTTTTAAGGCTTTGGTTCTGAACAGCTGTGCTGGAAGTTGAAACAAACAAAGTTTTGTTTCTGTGTTTAAATGATTGTAAAATAGCAGGCATGCTGTGAGTGTGGTGTGCATGTTTGTATTTGTGTTGGCACACATGATGGGTGCAAACCGTGGCAAACGAGCAACAAGACATACCACATCTTTGAAGCATAGCGTGTTGTTATTATTTTAAAGATATACTAATGGCTTGCATTATCTTTAACCTAAAACTTGGGGCATAAAGGTCAAGCAGAGAGGGGTGAATCTGAGAGTCGATATCCAAGTCACATCTACTGGCAACCTCTGTGCATCAGCTGCATCTAAATTTGATAATTGCTGAGCTCAAAAGAGAAAGGTCATGGTAAAGATGGTTCACTTCATTGTTTCAAGATTTTAAATTCAAATGGGTGAAGACGTTGTGCCTTGACAGAAGCAAAAAAATAAAAAATAAAAAAAAGAATAAACCATAAAACTTAAGCATCAAAGTCATGATATGGCTAACCTTGCTTGGAAGAATGTCGTTGCAATGCACCAAAAAAGATATATTTAGCAAATGTGCTGCACTGCAAAGAGTCCAAGACAAACGATAAAGTAAAAAATCAGAAAACATTAATCAGTTAGATGCTAACTTCTCCGTCACAGTATAAACATTTAAACCTGGGTAGCTAATGTAGTCAAATTAAGCTTAATTAGCTCTAAAATGAGTTTTTCTATGGCGGTCTAGGTAGTAAGTCATGAAAGCTGAAATTTATTGTAAAAATCAGGAGGTACAGCATGCTGTCATTCTCAAAGTTTAACCACATATTTAATAACCTGTTGGCTAACTTTAGACAACAGCTAGCTAACATTTAAGCTACCCTTGGAAATATATCAAAGACTGAAAATATTTTTTCTACATAAAATGTTATAGTGTTCAGCTAAAATTAGAATTTAAACACCTTCGTTGTTGAGTAGCTGGACGCTAACATTAGCTGTTTGACTGAACTAATTTCCTGTACACTGTCGTTTCATCTTAAAATATCACCTGACTTGTCTCCAACTTTGATAAGTCTTTCACAGTTAATGTCCTGAAGTGGTCTGATGTAATGAAACCCTGGATCATAGTTGTTGGACATTCCAGCATTTGAGTTTGGGCAACATTACGTCTACAGCCTTCAGAATAAAGCAATGAAACACGCACTCAAAGGCCAATAACATAACTTCTACATGTGTACCTGAATACAAACTGTAACGTGCGTTATGTCACCGTACATCACTCCACCATGCCAGGCGGTCTCTACTCCCCCAGACTCTAAACTATTGTAAAAGACTAAGATTTATAGCTTCAGACCCCAGTAAAATGTGAAGTTAATCTAAAAACCATCTGTCAGTGCTGAACAGCTGTCAGGTAAACCATAGCGTAGAGACCATGGAGTATATTTATTTGATTTCTGGGACTTCGAACGACCATGTTTCATTCTGAAACACACATACATAGGAGAGTAGAAAGTATGTCTCACTCTCCTTCTGCTTAGAGCCAGCGTTAATGTGGGATTACATAACCGACCTCACCGCAGCTGAGGCTGGGAACTTGAGACTTTTGCTTCTCATCATTCATCAGCTCCAGCTTGACCTTGCAGAGCTAAACAATAGATTCAGTTTCACAATCAGTAACAGTGACAGAGAAACTGAAAAGTTGAACAGAACTGACCAAGTGATGCCAGCACTGCCACAATGATGATGAGGAATGCTACAAATCCATACAGGACTTTGACAGCCAGCTGTAGAGACTGGCTCTGCTGGCACCTCATACAGCCGCCTCTGCTACGACCTGGAGGAACAATGAGGAACAAATACACACATTTGGAAATTTAATGAATATTGTTTGGTCAAATTTGCTCTTTACTTGAAACTAAGACATTCATACACACACTGCAAAAACGGAAATCTAAGCAAGTCATAATGTCTTAAATTGTCTTATTTTTCTTAATTTGAGCCACATTCACCAGACCAGGTCATAGAAATGTCTTATTTCAAGTTTTTTTCAAGACAAAAATGAGGTGTAAATTGCTTGTAACAAGTCAAAAAAATCTGCCAGTGGGATAAGACAAATTCGCCCAGGAAGTTTCTTGAAATTAGAAAGATGTCTTAAAACAAGAATCTTTTATCTTATCCCATTGGCAGATTTTTTTTTACTTGTTACAAGCAACTGATGCCTCAATTTTGTCTTTAAAAAACTTGAAATAAGACATTTTTATGACCTTGTCAAGTAAATGCGGCTCAAATCAAGAATAGTAAGACAAATTTTACTAAAAATAAGACATAATGACTTGGTTAGATTTCAGTTTTTGCAGCGCAATCCATCCATATCAACATAATAGACTCAGTGTTTACATTCTTTTGATAGAAAATAATATGTTATGTCGATGACACCATAATTTTTGTTGGCTTGTTTTCCTCACCCCTGAATGATGGCACTTCCTCCTCTCCGGTAAAATCTTCCTCTGAGAAATAAAGAGAGGACAAAATGCCGTTTTCAAACATTCTTCACAACTGAAGAAACTTGTTTTGATGTTTTTAGTATTTATTATTCAGTACTTGCTGACACTCATTGAGTTCTGCTAAATTAGAGAGGTGGAAAGGTGTTCTGGACCTTACCTTTAAAAAGCTGGTTCTCGTATCCGCCATAGTTG
Source organism: Thalassoma bifasciatum (assembly GCA_008086565.1). NCBI lineage: Eukaryota > Metazoa > Chordata > Actinopteri > Labriformes > Labridae > Thalassoma > Thalassoma bifasciatum. The sequence goes on along the minus strand of RPOG01001046.1, from coordinate 105,970 downwards.
TCTGCAAAAGAGAGAGAAAGAACAGACGTGTTTTTGAAAAATGAATCTGCACACATGAATTCTACACATTTTATCAGCCTGGTCATAAATTGAACTAAACAGCTGCCTCACAGTCCCCCTTAAACTCCCCCTGAAATATTTGTGTTGTTCTGGGCACGCTTAGAGCAAGGATACCATTTCAGTGAAATAACAAGGAGTACTTCAGTTCTACTCAGCTGTTTTCTCTGCCTACTCAGTAACCACAGTCAGGAAAAGTACGGGAACTTTTGTTAGTGTACGTGTTGATTGCAGAGGGGGTATTTTATGTGTTTAAGAGTTTATTATTTCATGCTGAGGCTGGAAATGGCTGGGAAACAAAGCCAAATGTTATGTTCTTGTCACAGTATGTAAAAAACTTGAGACTTTGTACACGTCAACTTTCAACCAAACAAACCAGGTGGTGGGAGTTGGGGGAGCTGTTAGTCTTTTGTTTTGTTTTGTATTTTGTTGAAGACACACTCTTAAACGTGCTTTCAAGTACAGGGAAATTGGTAGTTTGGTTGCTGAGTAGCTGGAGACAGACTGCTGGACACTATCATGGTACTGTTTTGATACAGCCAAAGGAACTGGCGCTGAAAGAAATTTGCTGCCAGATTGAAAATCACTATTTAATGAGTGTCCTTACTGAAACAGGCAACAGTGCCGTAATACAGTTGCCAACAAACAATAAGCCGCCAAAGTTGGCAGTAGGATGCATAACTGCATTACTGTAAAAAACATGAAATAACAAGTTGAATAAGAAATATTTGTCAAGAGCAACCACTGTCATAAATCTATCAGGTGAAACAGCTGTAGCTAAATGCGCGTATGCCTCCAAGTGGTTTTGAATGGAACCTAAAAGGATCCATTAAGGCATCCAGTTCATTTTGTTTAGGGTGTTTAATACTTCCAAGGATTAAGGGGGAGAAAGTTTTATGGCCACTTTCCCCATTTCAGTTCTGTGATACATTATGTCTTAGTGCTGCACCACAAAAATAACATGTGGTTATAGTTTGGTTGGGCTTACACACCAAAACTGGTGATAAGTTTGGTGCAAAGACACTAAAAACAACTTTTTCAATCAAGGCTGCTTAATACATCTTAACACTGCAAATATCAAAAGTAGAAAAAGGTATTTTAATGCGTACCAATATTTTGCAAAGAACATAGCACAAATAGACAAATTTTATTTTGAAAAACGGTGCCAAGGTCACACTGATTCGTCTTTACATTTGGCGAGTTTATCTTCATACATAGAAAATGTCTTTTGTAAAAACATGTTTTATAGTATTTCTCAGGCCAATAGAAAAGTTGCAAAACTTCTGAAACCACTGTTTCTTCTGTGGATCAAACTCTGTGGTTAACCTCGTCATCAGCATAACTTGAAAACAAATGTGGTCTGTCGTCAAGAATCAACTATAGAAAAGGACAGCAGATAAAGTTGAACATGGTATCTGACAAAGATGTGTTGGCTAAAAGTACAATTTGTCACGAAATAGAATTTCTTACATGCATCCCCTCATGTGTTATAAACTTGCCAAACTTTTCTTAGAGAACTCATTTGCAGAAGACTTGGGAGAAACAGTAAACCTGAAGTCACTGTCTTTAAGGAGCGTTGGAGTCTGAATGCAGCATTGTGGGATCAGTGATGACATGAACACGGGGGAACTCTAATGTTTGGTTACCCACAAATTAACTTATTGTTTAAATTTGGCTCAAACCAAATTGCACCTCTCAGACGCCACGATGAGGTGAGTGTTTATGTCAGCCGGTGGTGGAACAGCTGAGGTCAGGTCTGGGTGGAGGAGTCACAACACACTGACGCTGACATAATGATGGAGGGAAGTGAGGGGGGAGGAAAACAGGGGGAAGAGTGCTTGAGAGGTCTGAAGGACACTCGAAAAAACTCTCTTACTCTGCAGTTCCCACAACATCTCAAGGACAAAGACAGACAGAAGTGACAGCTGATACAGTTTCTAAACCCTTACATCTAAGATTTTCTAATATCTTAATGTAATGCTTCACAATGAAATATTGTTTTAACACTTTATAGGCTCTAACTGTAATGTTAAAAATCTATTATTGTAATTTTGAATTTTTTTGCGAAATCAATATGGGGACAGAAAAATTGCTGCTAACTTTTCATTTTAAATTGTTACCGGAATATAACAACTGTATTATTTCACAGTTAGGTATTGTATTGAGACTTTCTCCTCTAGTAACACAGCAAATTACATTAACCGTGCTGCATTATGGGTTGTTTCACAATTTTAAAAATCTCCAAGACAGATGGTCTGTTTGTGATTTAGCAGCTAGTTGTAGTATCAGAAGCTGGTTGATATTGTTGTGTACATTGTGTATTGTACTATGTGTTGTGTATTGTTGTGCTCTTGACCACATAACTTTACTAAATGCCAAGTGAAGCAAGAGAAGTCCAATATTACAGTTTAAAATTTGTAATTTTGCAGCAATTAGATTTAAATGTGTATTGTGGATTACTCTGCAAATTGACAGTAGAATACTATAAAATATTGACTGTACATTCTTGTGAAATTACTGTGAAAGTAGTCTGAATAGTAGCCAGTAATCTTCTGTGTTTATTGTCGGTTTCAGTGGCGTTGGTCATGTCTCTCATATGGGCCTAAGTCCTGTTTCAAACTTTCTCACCCTGACTTGAAAACATCTCTGAGTGCAAACTAAATTCTTGTCATTTTTTGGACTTCTGTGGCTTGGAAAAAAAAGGTCCAGCTTCAAAAGTCTGAATGTCAGCACATCCTTTGCCATTGGCAGCTGAAAGTTTTCAATAACACCAATCAGCACCCACCCTCAAATATCTGCCTGTTTCTCAGTCGTGTTTCTCCTTCTTCCATCTCTCCTCTTCTACCCTGCTCATGTTTTCCTGCTCACTGTGGAAAAAACCCTCATGTCTGTCTCGTTAGTGAGGAAGTGGACCGGTCCAACACACACATAGCAGAACTGAGCCGATGTGACAGCTGCACAACACAACACCACCAGGTCACACCTTAACAGCCAGGCAACGGCGAAACTCTGAAACTAGTGGAAAACTGCTGCTGGAGTTCACATCTGTCCAAATTCTGTTTGTGTGCTTTTACATGATTATGATGCAAAGATTGAAGTGATTAGCACTTCATCAACAACCACATTGGTTGAATATTTTGTGAAGTAAAACCCTCGTTGTGAAAACAAACATGGAGCATCCGCAGCCCCCCCTTTTCTTTCCTGAGTGGGATCAGACTCCAAACAACCAACACAACAAAATGTCAGTCCAAATACTGAGGAATACTGTGAACTTCTTTCTCTAAACACCGTAAATAACGAGAGAGAAAAAAAACCCTCAAGTTTAAAACGGCTGACCTGGTCTGAACCTCAGTTAGTTTAAACATTAATAAGACATTAAAATTGTTTACATCTAACTGGGCTTGATCTATTACAGCTCATGTACTCATGGAGGACTAGATAATTTTACTCATTATGATCAGTAAACAGCAACAGAAACATCTATAACTGTATCAACCCCATTGATACAGTTATAGAGCTTAACATAAGAAGAAGTCACGGTCCTAAAGTTTAATTATAAAATGCGAAAGAGTTTATTTACATGAGCTGGTTGTGTTTGTTCAAAGAAAAAAAGCTGTTTATTTGTTTTTAAGTGCTATTAAGATAGATGTGTACTTTTTACAGTAGATTCCTGATCTTGAAATTCTGTAAATTACATTTATTGATAAAGAGAACATTGTTTCGGTATAATCATTTTTGTAAGCCAAGTATTGTGGGTCACCCAATGAATTCCACCCCACCCCTAATCAGGCATTGTATTTTCACTCATCAAAACTGGTTCAGGCTTGTTGCAAACACCAGAAGATAAAAAGGTACCTGCACTTAACAGCTTCAGTAAGCTACATACAGGCTAAGGCTAACAAAGAAAGTATCTTGAGCGATGGGGACTCAGTGTTTTTGAAATTATACATATAGACAGAAAACTCAACAGCCCAATCTGATCAACCTTTGCTAGATGTTGCAGCGGATGCCAAAGATAGCTCGTTAAATTTTAAACTGAGCCAGAGCTAATTTTCAAACGTGCAAATATAACAAACTATTGGCCTTGGTACAGTCTGTGAATTATGAGTTCTATTTAAGGAAATTACTCTAAAGAGCTAAATAAGGCCACATAATTCTAGTGGACAGCAGTTTAAAGCACCACACACCCATCCTACACCCTCAAACAGACCCATAATAATACTTTATTATCACAAAGGGCCTCCACTCACACAATGTTAACACCCAACATAAATCTTACGGTATGGGTCCATGTAATTCAAATTTATTAAGGAGCACTGTGTGGGAAACATTGTGCCTAGTTGTATAAATCATAATGTATAAAGTAGGTATAAGGGCATGTTTTTTGATGGATGTGTATAACATCTTTACACAAATTGAGACAAATTTGATTCATCAAAAGTAATAGTTGAGACACAAGATTCAAAAGAGTTGTTACAATATTAGAGATTTGACATTTGCATACTCAGAAATATGTTGGGAAATAATCTACTTCAACTCCTCTGAGAAATCAAGTAAACATGGATATTTTGCTGTTTAAATATCTTCAAAACAGAACCAAACAAGGCATGTTCTCGTGTTTGTTGGTGCTACAGTGAAGCAGGCTGAAGATGGAAATGTTTAGCTGTAGTGTGAATTCACATCGAGAGCTCAGCAAGTGTACCCTTCCCCTTTAGAGGAGAGAAAACAGACGCTTAAAAGGTTGTGTGATCTGCATTGGGAGACTTTAACAGTGTGGGAAAGTGAAAGGCGGATAATTCAATAAAAGTAGAACAAGGTCAGGAAAGAAATGATACATTCAAAACCTGCCAGGAACACTTCTATTGCAAGTTGTATTACAAGACTCTGAAGTACTATTTTGACACCTGGCTCCTTGGTTTCCTTATAAACCTGTAAAGCAGCTGCTTTATTTGAGATTACACTGAGCTGGAAATAATATTGCTGCTGGCTACAGGAATATACAGTAAAATTTTTGATTGCCGGTTTTGGTTCAAATAACTTTGCACTCAGCTCAGAGTAAACCATGGTGAAAAGTATACGAATACCTTGATTTTGGACAAAGAAATGCGGTGGTTGAAGACTCCAAAACCATGAGTATCAATCTGTAACCGTTCAGGTCTGTCACCCCTGATCTCAGGTTTTCGGCAGGATTTTTGCCCATTACAGCTATGAGGGTTTATGCAACCTCCAAACAGATGTTTGGAGAGGGGTTTGGGTTTCTATTCCACTTTATTCCAAAGAGAATCCACCAGATGACACGTTTTAAATGCTTAATTTTTCCTTATTCCTCCCATAAGATGTGAGACGTAACCCTGTTTCTTGTCATAAAGAACAATATGCACAGCCTCCAAAGGTTGTGACATCATACCCCCATTTGAGCTTTGATTCATATCACGCTCCCAGTCAGATAGCCAGTCATGATTACGAGGAAAACGACAACAACGGTGAAGTCATGAGATGTGTTTGTGCTGCTGACTCTGCCAAGTTTATTAACACGACTCCAAACAAGGCAAACAGTTTTCGAGTGTGTAGAAACACAACAACCAACTATTGTTCTGACAACCATACTTAAGTGTTTTGAGTCATTTTTAGGTTTCTGTCTAATTTCAGATTTTTAAAAATACTCTTCTGGCTGATTTCATGTAAACAACTCCCAGTAATGGTCAGGTTTCCTCCAGAATCGCTTCATTCGCCCCCTACTGGCCTTTTGAGGGAGTACAAGTCACATCACAACCACACTTGCGTGACTTCTAAGTCAGAAGCTGAACAACATTACCAGTCCCAACATGTTTGGTACTGTTGGTATCAGTGATCAGGGTAAGACTCACTTGAAGTAAATCAGTCCTTGATCTTTCTTCACCCTCAGGTCTCAGGTGTTTGTTTGGCTACAGCTCTGAGTCAGTTAACTATCAGCATGAACTCATGTTTGTGGTTCCTCTGAGGTTCTTCCACCCTGGGGTTTTTGGACTTTCTGACCCCGTCCCCTCCACTGCTCCCTCCCTTTGTTCCCTCTTTGATCAAACTCTCTCCCATGTCGTGTGTTCTTCCTGTTTCACTCCTTGATTGGATTTAGTATGCAAATAAAAATGCCCTCTCTGCATTAACGTGCCGAGATAAAACATTCTGCTTTGGGTGTTCCTCTTCACCCTGACTTGGTTTGAGTTAAAGTGACCAGAGAATCAGCCTCAAGAGCCTCAGCATATCCTCGCCTCAAATGAAACCAGGAGTCCTAAGATTGGCCCTGCTCCAAATTGGAGTGGAGATCTTGACTACATCTCGTAAAGCCAAATGAGCCCCTCTCTAAACCTCTGTCGACATACAAATCATTTAGGTGCCCTCTGACTGGAATGTGCGGTCTCCTTGAAAATCTGTAAACACCAGGAATGTGTTCCTGCAGACTGTGAAGCTGCAGTTGTAGACGAGCCATTTAAGAGAGCCTTCTTTTATAGTGGTTTTGGCAGTGAAACAGGCGATCTTCAGTCACGATCCCATAATGCATCATGATTTCTCAGGAGTAAACAGCTCTGGACAGTCAGGCTGAATGAAAAAGACAAGGCTGGTTCAGTCAAAAAGACCAAATGGTGTGTGCAGTGAGTCACGGACCATTTTACTTCACCTCAAAATTTCTGTGATGAGCCTCTGTCCTGAACTATCTGGAAACAATACAGTCCAATACAGAAGAATATTGGGGCCACTGAGACATGTTTTTGAAGGGCCAGTCAGCCAAAGGAAACAGGATTCTGAGAATTTCAAGGTTGGAAAGATAACAGAATTTTAAGGGGGAAAAAATATAGCATGTAGCCTGTTGATGAATGTGCTGCAGTATAAACCATACGGTGTGTTAGGTTGGTCATTGTTCCCACTGTAGCTATTAGCTAACAGAACCAGCAGATAAAGAAGATATTAACTGATTGGCTCATTCACAGGTTCAAGCGAAATAGATACACATCAACCAAACTGTTGATGGGTTGGTGCACATGGTCATGGTAAAAACAGTTGCCCTAATTGCAAATAATGTATTTAAATTGTTTTAAAAAGATACCCTTTGATTTGAAACCTTGTGCAAACCAAAATTCAAAGTAGTGAACACAGAATGATTTAGATGGGGGAATTTTTTCAAAACAAAGCACATGAGAAAAACTAGTAAGAATAAAAAGCTACACCCATTAGCCAAGTTAATAACAAACTCAGCCTCTTAACCAAGGATCAAGTTGCAGCACATTCATTCTTTTTGTGCGACTGCTACAGTATTAATAAAACATGAAAAAGTCCAACAGAAACATTCAGCTAATTAATCCAAGTGCTCATACATAATTGAGGTTTCACATTTCATGCAGAGAGAATAAGTCAACACAAAAGTGGGCGACCCTGTCTCCCTGTTCTCTGTCGCTCAAACTTCACTATGTTTTAACGGTAAATGAATAAAGCTGGCACAGCAGAAGGCACCGAAGGCAAGAAAATATGACTCTCCCATTCTCTCACTCTTTCCCTCTCTTTTGCCAACTATACACCTGTGTAACACCTCCCTCCCCCCCTCCCCTCACCTCCTCTGACTCTCCGGCCCTGTGAGGAATGTATGAGGCAGCATGTTTTGTACTGTTCTAGCAGGGCTGGACCAGGTCTCAGCAAGACTGGGAACCGCATTAACAGACCTCCTGTACTGTTTGGCTGAGAGAATAACTGTACATGATCGAGGGGCAAACATGCTGCTGCGTCTCGTGGTTCAGGACTGTTTCTTTTCTTGAGGTTCAGGAGAAGCAAAGAGTCTGAGTTTTGGGTTTTTACTCTCCTCATATGATCCTGAGTTTAGTTGTAGCATGCACACTTTGATGTTGCCTTTATCAGGAAACTAGACCAAGACACTAGACTTTGTAAAGGTTGGAAGGGATGGATGAAACCTCTTCTTTGACCTTTTTTGTGTGATTTTTGGATTAGTTGTGTTTCTGTTTGTTTTTATTAAACAGGATAGCTAAGGAAAAAGTGAAAATGTAAAGGGAAGAGTGGGCATTCACATGTAGCCAAGGGTCATGGACAGAAATCAAACAAGCAATCTGTGGCTGTTTGGGTCAATGTTTTTTGGAGGATGGTGCTCTTGAGCATTGGTTCCCAAAGTGGGTGTCGGGACCCTTTGGGGGGTCGCAAGTCAATGATAGGGGGTCGTGGACTGTGTCCTAAAATTGAAAACTATAAACAATGCCATATTTTATCGATTATTGTAAGAATCAAAGCAAAAATAGGAGTTAAAGATAATAGAAAATTATACAAACAGAAAATGTTTCATCTGTTTTTCACATTTCTTTGTCGAAGTTTGATGCAGTGAACACAGCACAGTGCACATTAGTCAGTACATTTTCTACTGATCAGTTAAATGAAGTATCCTCGGGGTTTTTTCGTTTGCTTTCGTCCGTTTTTGGATTGGTCCATTTGTGTTGTACCACAGCAGGGGGTCGCAAGTCTCTAATGCTGCTATTTTAAGGATCACGGGCGGAAAAGTTTGGGAACCCCTGCTCTAGAGAGTTTGTTGTTTATCTGCACATCAACCTCACAAAACCGTGATATTGACCACTGTCGTCAAGGTGTCACTAATGACAATTGATTTTGCTGAGGAAAATCAGTATCCATTAGCGAAGAAAGCTAGCTAGCCCAAGCTTGAATGATTGAAAGTTCAACATTGAGCCTAGTTCTAAACATTCCTTGATGCTTTAGTTGGTTTTTATTGATTAAACCCACAAGAAAAAAGATAATCATGAACATACAAGCTGTACAACTGATCTCATGTTAGCTAGCTAACTGTAGCTTAAGTCGTCAGTTCTAGTCCAGATGAGAAGTCAGAATCTTCACAAGCTGTTATAACATACAGTAAGTACATAAGCTAGCGGAAAAATTATTTTGGGTTATCATTGTGCTCATGAGACATTTAAAAAATTATTATTTATTTAAACAAACCATTTTTGTCTGCTACCTGACAAGCATAGTTAGCTCTTTGTAGGAACAGCTCTGATGATGAATTAGCATTTTTTTGGCAGTTTTATTATTTTAGCTAGAATTTTTGGAGAGTAAACAAACCAGATGGATTATGAGATGTGTTTGGAGAATCTAAGTTTTGTAGTGGATAGTGGAGGAATAAAATGACGGTTGGCCAGTTTTACTAACTGGCTACTTCCTCTAATTCAGCCGTTGTTGTTCATCATCAAGTAAATTTGTATGGTGTGGGATAATGTTTTTACTTCATTTTAAAACATTTTGAGTCCCTATTTTTTCTTAAATATGGTTATTCTTGGATGATCTTGCAGTTTAATGCAAAATGAAGTCTCAAAGAGCAAACTTAACTACTGTAAGGTAAAAAAAAAAAAAAAAAAAAAAAAAAAAAAAAAAAAAAAAAAAAAAAAAAAAAAAAAAAAAAAAAAAAAAAAAAAAAAAAAAAGAAAGGGGGGGAGCAGAGCTTTAATGGTCCTGTAACAACAGGAAGTTGCATAAGTTTTGTTTGGACAGCTGTGACAATAGAGGATTCTGCAAAAGATTACTTGAAATTTCATCATGAAAGATAATAAGTTGTCATTTCTAAAAACCCAGAATAGAAAAAACCTGTAAGATTTGTTTATAAAAAAACAAAAAAATTCTTCAAAGCCAGTCAGGATTGGAAATTCAAGTGTCAGCATCTCTTACATCTTTTCAAGCTGCTACCCCACATGTGGGACTGTACCTCCTAACCCCTCCTCTGTTATCCTCTCTTTCCCACTGTACCCGCCCCTCTCTGTAAGCCTTTCACTTCTCACACTACGTCTGGGAAACAAGCATAAGCCCCTTCCCTCTTTAAAGCTGGTAGCAGCTCTCCTTTCATGTCGTGTCGTGAAAAAGCTCAAATTCAAATGTTATGTTTTCTCTCGCCCTCCTCTAAAAGGGATATTAAGTCAATGTGCAGCAGATTGGTCTGGCACGAGAATATTTTATGTTTTATGAAATATGGGCTGTGGTTTGCATGCACACACATATAGAGCTTTAATGCTGACTGATCAAAGTCTCTTGTCCAAGAGCAACAAACCAGCACTTTCTCAGGATCCACACTGCTGAGTTTTACAGCAGATGAGAAGCATATGTGGTTTCTGGGGTGCTGTGCAGGTGTATGCATGCATGCCAGACTGACAGATACAGTTACTTTTGACATTTGCAAGAAACTTTAACTGTAGAAAGTGCAAAACAGCATTAATGAGGTTTTTTTTTTTGCATGACAAGGTCGTAGGACAATGAAAAAGGAGATATAAGAAAAGGGAAATGCTCAACCTTTCATGATTCCTCTTTCAAAAATCCTCTTCAGATGATGGTGAATTGTCAGTCCTCCTTTACACTTTTCACAAAGTCCCGAAAATGTATTATTTCCCACAATTTAAAACCTCAAAGTGAGCAAAAACTTGAGGATTTATAGTCACCAAAATGCTGTTCCATGTGAAAACATGCAACCCTGGCATCAGCCTGATTTCTGGATCACAGTCTTGCCAATGTTCCTCCAAGCATATAAAGAAGAAATTTTAAAGCTGGTCCAGGCTCCCGTTAGGTGCTGAACATGTGCGCTTGCCTGCAGCTCTCTGGTATCATCTCTCTTCAATCCAGAGCCTGAAGAAACTAAACCTCCTCTGACAGAAACCATGTGCAACTTAAGGGAGGAAGGAGAGAGGGAGAGAGGGATAGATTGAGAACGGATGAGGAGAAAGGAGGGGGAGATGGAGAGGAGGTAGAGAAAGAGGGAGATGGGAGGGGAACAAAGAAAGGGGAAAATGAAGGAGGGAGGGACTGGGAGCAGGGACAGGGTGAAAAAATGAAAACAGAGGAGCAGGCAGGGAGGGAGGGAGGCAGGGAGGGTCCATGTGCTCTGTTAAAGTCAGTTTTGTGGCCCGGGCTAATTGCTAACAAATGTCTGAACACTGTGGAGCGATCACCTTAAATATTCTTGGCCTTGGTATGTGAGTCCCTGCTAACACACACCTTTACACTCTTTCACACACTACCACACACTCACGTCAAAGCCATAATCCTATTCTGGCACCAGTCTTGGTCTTCCCAGCTCACTCCTGCTTACTTCGACTAACAGCAGGTGTAACTCCCTCATCAACACACACATCCGGCCATCCAGCTGACAGGGCAGCTCTACTAGCTGTCTGCAGTGTGGTTTTTCAGCACCTTATTATTCTTTTCAGCACTCACTTCAAAAAAATGTAATGGTTATATAATGAAAATGTGTGCATTTATGATGCCTGTTTGAAAAATAAAATCATTCCTGTTCATGAAATATCAACATATTTTAGTTTCTGTATATGTCTAAGTCTTCAGTGTGGCTGATTCACAATTTAAATTATTTAAAAAGATTATTTAAAAACTTGATATGAAAATGAAAATAATGCAATACAAATCTGTTATTTATTTCTCAAAATATGTTAATGTCATTAAGATGCAAGTAAAATGTTTAAAAAAACAAGGTATGACCAAGATGACTAAACCTTAAAAGTTGTGTAGTATGTAAAGAAAGCATCAGGAAAGAAATCTGTCAAATTAGGGTTAATTTCAGACAAGCTAGTTACATGATTTGATAAAAAAGTGTGAAATTTCAGAGAGAATGAGTCCACAAGGAAAAGTTCACCACCCTGTGAGAGACTGTGTGAGCAAATAGCTTAATACTTTCAGGATAATCATGAATAATTTACAAATTTCATCCACTACAGTCCATAAAGTACGAAATAAGCGTCTTTTTGCCAATGTTATGAATTCATAGTCTTGCTTGATATGATTGAAAATAAGTGTTTGATGCTAATGTTCTTCCTTTTTTGATGGAAGCAGATACTTCTCAAAATGTTGATGTCCCATGAAATACATTGTCCTCCAGTATCAGAAAGAGGTATGAAAGTCTTTAAGAAATAAAGTAATCTAGACTCCAGCTCCTTGTCTTTTTCAGTTTACATTACTACAGTTAATAACCAAAAACTGTGGCAGGGCACTCTCAACTGGAATCAAGATATAATTTCCATCTGAGGATTTCTTTACATTCCCGATGAGCTTTGAAGTCACATCCATTCCTACTCTTTGCCCTTTGTGAGTTATTACTGGCCTGGATGTTACAGCTTGTAAAAAAGAGGTTATAATGGTGAGCATTAGTTAGCTGGTCTTTGATCACGAAGCCAAACCTTTGATTAGAAGTGGAAGATTCTCAATCAACATGGTTCATGTGCACATTCCAACGCGCTCACCCTCCTCATCGACTCTCACGGACACAGAAACACAGAATCTGCTGAAATTGAAACCAGAAATGTACCAATGTTTGAAGTTTATCTGCTGTGTGTCAGCCAAAGGTCGTTTTGTAACACCGCTGTGGCCAATTAAACCTGGTGATAATGATGTTTTGTGTTAAAAAACCAGCAGAGCAGCTTAATCTCTTTTCTTTCTCTTTTCCTTTGTGTTGACATTTTGAAATCCACGGCACCAAAATTGATTTTCTGTAATGTTCCAACTTTTTCCATGGAGGTATTTTATACTGGAAGAAATTGGCACACAGTCCACAAACAGAGATGCAAAGTGGAACAAAACATTTGTATCATGCAACCAGTTATTAGCTTAGTCACAGTGGATCTGCTGCTGGTAAACTGTCAACACTGAGTAACACACTCTAAACACAGCCCCAGGGCAGAGCATCTCAGCTCCACATGTGCACAGCTGGTCTGTGGGAAATCTGACTAATGGATCTTGTTGCGATTCAACTTTTTAAAGGCCCATATGTTATCGTGAGACTGAGACAAAAGAAGAAGTAGCTCCTTTTTTGTTTTCTCAGTAACTCTCTTCATAGGTACTGGAACCAAATCTGCAGTCATCTTCAAATTGGGGATAAAAGAAATGAATCAGACATTTGGGTCTGTGTCTGCTGACAACAGCAACCTTGATTTCAGAGCACTTCTCACACTTACTGTTTTTTTTCTGCAAACATTGGGTCACTGTTGTTGTCTATTTTGAATTGATGTCTGGAGTCCTGCCCCTCCTTGAGTTTGATTAGTCCATATGGTTTTAAATAAACAGCAGTTTCCATAGTTGGACTATTGACAGAAAAACTGACATTCAGGGTGTCGTAGGTGCTGAATACTGAGCTGCATTGGCGCTGTAAAGACTTGAGTACTGCCAGCATAATGACAGTGCTATCAGTGGACACAAGCTCCCAAAGTTTCTTTTGTGACAGGTCACAGAATGCTTTTCAGCTCCATAAAATACATTTTTCTTTAATAACAGCAAAATTAGCTAGTGATTGGAGCAACAGACAATACTGACATGAAAATTAATTTAACATTCAAGTTTAGAAGAAGAGAGGATTCTATTTACCCATAAATATATTTATCGATTAGGGGCTGATAGGCTCCTCATAAACTGTATGTTAATAATAATAATACAAGTGATAAAAATGGTAAATAGAAATTTTAAAAAAAATCTTTTTCCAGCAGCTAACATCACTTTCATTTGACTCTGTTTTGGTCTCCATCATCTTAAAAAGAAACATCTGTCTAAAGATCTACCTGGTTTGACCTCAGAAACCAAGCTAGTTGTAAAATAAATAAATAGATTTAAGACCTGCTTATCGTTGCCTTTTTTGGGTGATCAAAAAGTGCTCATAATACTTTCATCATGATAACACTGACTTTACAAGAAGCTTTCTTTATTTGTTTATGCACATGAGGGTCTCACCCAAACATAATGAAGTGTGTTGGACTAAAATAAATCATACACATGTTGCGCAGACATGTTTACCAGAAACTTCCTCTTGTTGCTAAATTCCAGTCAACCTCATTGAGGTCAGCATTGATGTCTCTAAACAGATGATGGTGCTATGAGCATTTCTCTGGACTTTTTCCACACTGTCAGTGTGTGACTGATGGGTCAACAGTGCAAGGTGCTTTTTGAGTCTCATTTTGCTTTGGTGTAATATCAGTTGCAACAGCTTCCATCCTGATTTGATGAAGCTCCATCCGGTTAATGTCATGAATCAAATGAGTATCCATAAATACAGAAAGCCAGGGGGGAAATGAAGAACAAAGACAGAATCAAAGTGAGCATATGGCTCTGAATGTAAGATCAGATCTTTCCAGTGTCACTCTTTGATACATTGCTAGGGTGACCGAAACCCTGTCACATTTCAGTGCCATGTTTTGAAAACGTTAAACTGCATCTGATGTATGAAACTGTCTTATGCTCGGCCAACAGCTGAGGCACAGCAGAATGAATGATACTGTGTCACTGCTGGCTGCATTCTCACATGAGGGGGCCATGTTGGACCGCGCATAAGGACGACATGTTTCTTTCATTGTCTCACTCACATTTCTTTCCATAAAGATGTTCATAAAGATGTTATGGTTTTTGTTGAAAAAAAAGTAAGAGCCAGTAATATATTGTTAACAGGCCTGAGCTGACTCTGTGTTGGATAAATAGTAAAGAGCCAGTCAGCCAGAAAAGTGACAGCTGTTGACAAGAAGGGGGATTAAATACTCTGAAAATGTTTACAACTAATCAACATATTTCTGGTCATTTGAAGCTGTTTAAACACGTATCAATTACTGTCCCTGGATGAACTTCTTGGTCCCTTGACTGCATTGAAAGAGTAATGACATGACGGCTCCTCTAAAGCAAAGCCAAAACATTTCAAGCACCATCCCTTTTACTAACTGGCTGCAGTGAAGGTCATAACCACGCCTCTCCATGTAAATTGATTAGTTCTTCTCTTCTGATAGCTGGAAAAAAGCCATGGAACAAATTTCAACCTGTTTGATACAATAAATTTTAGCTGCTGTCTCTTTAAGTTTCCCCGAGCCTTTACCCCTGATCAGCCTGAAGCTATGGGCAGTCCTTGGTGTTTAAGGCCCACCCCTCAAGTATATCATGAACCATTTAGAAGATCTTTATGCGATGACCTCATCAATTTAGCAAGTCTCCTGAAGATCTCACAAAGATCTCCATGAAGATCTAATGGGGATTTTGTGCCAATTTTAGAACAAACCATTCTGAACAGTTTACAAACAGATTCAGGGTTTTCTGAAAGATGCGACTCCAAAGCAGTTTGAAAATTTGTACTCCATTAAAATTAACATCTATGCTTAGGATATAAACATAATATGTATCTGCCATAGTTAACAGGCATCAATGACTACAGTGAAAACTATCCTCTCTAAAGTGGGCTGCAATGACTTCCTGTAATCCAAAGCCCTGAAAATAATGATCTGATCAAATTATCAGTTTCCCCACACATCAGCCTTATATCACCATCTAGTGTTCATATTGGTATCTGGGTGCACATACTTTTAACAATGGTGAGACAAAAATTGAGATGCAAAACTGTCACCTACAAAAACACTGTGAAACTTCTGGTCTGTCTGTTTCTGGTCTGTCCTTATACCCATCAGTAGGCCGGTCACAGTCAAATGTAACATGCACAGATTTTTGGGATCTGAAAGAGAGAGAGAGACTAAGCAGCATAAGAATGAAGTTTCTGCCCCCTGGTGTTTCATTTAGCTCCTGCACTGACGGACAAACTAAGAAAGGATCAAACCTTTGTTTTTAGTTAAACCAGTTAAATGTTTCTGTTATGCAGGACTTTATTTTGTGCTAATTAGCTTCAGATTAAGCAAAGAACAAAGAAAAGGGAGCAGAATCTAAGACCTTGTAGGTATGATTTAATCAAAGAGGGATGATATTTTTAAACTGCAGCACAAGGATAACAAGGAAAATTTAAGTGGTTTTCTACACATAGTGCTGTTTCACATCATCCATACGTTTTGGTCCAATGTTACTGTTGGGAGACTAACACTTCACATTGAACCTGAGCAGCTGATTAATTAAGTTTTTGGTTATATAACAGGTTCAATGATCGATGAGCTCTTTTCCTCAGCTGCATGTCAGAAAAAGGGGGGAAAAAAGTGAAATAAAGTGTATATGGGAACTGTGAAACATCTGTTGGTGATCCATTAAGGAGCAGATCATAACTCTGCAGAGAGGAGACAGCTGCTGACACAGAGCTGAGGAATCTGTATGTGTGTGTGTGTGAGAGAGAGTGTGTGTGTTTGGGCAGGATTACTGGAAGAACCATCCCCTAAAATAACCACCCTTTAGAAGATTGAAGTTTTGTGTAAAGATCCTTAACAAATTAATAACAGCTGAATTGGCAGGCGCGTGATTGAGTACACCAATGCTCGTTCCCCTAATCTTGTGGTTGAAAATGCCTCAAAAGCATCTTCACACTTTCAGAAAGTTATCGGACATGTTCACACAGGACGTATTTCAATCAAAACAACCTTCGAACAGTCATCACTGAGTCATTAGTAATCTCTGACCTATTTGGATATGATACTGCTCTGATACCTCAAAATACCATCTGTGAAATAATCATCGAAATGTGTTAAACACTGCAAAACACATGAGACAAAAATGCAAGGCCACACTTATGTAGTGATAATGCTGAGGTAGAAGCACATCTTAGTGCTTAGAAATATGCATACAAGGACAAGGGTAAAAGAATCATTAAAAAATCGATTCAAGATTTTGCTTAATATATGCAACCTTGTTTTTATCTATACCACGAATGATGTCTGTGATTGTAGTTGAACTAACTGAGGCTTCTTATGTTCTTATATTTTGTTGAGAAACTGCATCATATATGATGGTGTGCACATAAAAACAAGTCAAAATGAAGCTGTTACTGTTGAGTCACGCTCAGGATGAATCAAATGTTTGTCTTTCTGCTCAGCAGCTCTGAGTGCTGCTGCCAATATATTACAAAACTTCTGGAAAAGTCCTCAGGCACAGAAACGTCAAGCTTGCGAGAGGCAGGGCCTGTAATAACAGGAAGAAGTCCTCACTTTAAAAGTAAAAGCACAGTGCACAGTTCGTATTTTTGCCTAATAAATCTATTATCTGTTATCGTACAGTGTTCGTTGTGGATAGTAAAGGAATCATTTCACTATACAGGCAAACATGACAAACACTTTGAATCTTGAATCATTCAGGGTCAAAACCTAAAGAGAGCTGGGGATAATAAGCATAATGTTCAGGCACAGTAGAATTACTGAGACCAATTTCCTACAGAAGATAAGCTTTCAATGGCCAAGGCATTTCAAATGAACATTGTAGTGATACGTTGAACTCATTGTGATAAGATTCTCAGATTTTTCTCTTTTGTTGAAGATTACTCTATGTTTTATGCTGTTTGTCGAGAAGAAACGTGACAGCAAACTGTGTGAGTTTGTACTGTAGTTTAGAAGTTGGCTACATTCACAGCTACTAAAACCTATTGGTTCTGTGCAATATCATTGAATCCTGGTTATGTCAGACCAGTGCTCATCTACCAAGCAGAGCAAATATAACCTGGTTCTTCATTTTATTGACTGACCCTCAAGTTTGAACAGACCATTGCCAGTATAACCACATCAACTGCTGCATGTTGGTTGGAATGAATATCATCGCAAACAGCTTTGCCATGTTTTAGCTTTTAGCTCGATTCTTAGCCTCAAGCTAATGCTCCATCACTGTTGTTTAACGTTCTACTGCTCCTCTGTCAGACAGTCTAGCTCCACTGTCCACTAAATTTACTAAATATATCCAAGAAATCATTTTCAGCAAAGAAAACCACAGATCTCTCTCCTCATTGCTAAACCTCATCAGCCAGTGTGGTGTTGTCATAGAGACTTTGATGTGCCATAAATTCATCTGGTCCAAGCCAACCCAATCAAGACGCCGAAATTAGCATTTAGAAATAACACATTTCAGCCCTGATAACCTCATTTTAGATTGGGGATTTTCAAGATCACTTGGAAAGTTTGTGACTTATAAAGCAGATTTCGTTTTAATTTTAGTTTGTTTTGTAGCCAGCAAATTCCCCTTAGGTGACTTTTAAAGACTTAATAAACATTATTTGTAACAGACAAAGTAAGCGCCTTTCTTTCTAATACAACCTAAGCTAGCTTGTTTGGCTAGTGACCTTTCCCCAGTACCACCTGTGCAAGTCTTGGAGTTTATTGTTGTAATGTTTTTTTTATGCTGCTTGTTTGCTGAGGTGTTTTTTTCCTTATCCCAAACTTCGCCCCCACCCCCAGGTGCCTTGACTGGAATTTGCTTTTTCCCCCCCCTCTTCCTCCCTCTTGTACTCTTTTTCCCTCTAGTGAAACGCTGGCAACCCAACAGTTCTCCTGCTCCTGTCCTTCCCCCTGTTATGTGTCTCTGTCTATTTTATGTTTCTTGGACTGAAATGTAGATTATATTGCTCTGAAACATGTGCAACAGGGAATAAAGTGAATCTGAATCTGAATCTGAATCATTCGCTAAAGCATGCTAACGTTGTTCTTTGGTGATATTTATCTTTAGAAACATGTAATGTCAATAGTATGTGTACATGTCTTTACTTTGAGCCAGCTTTGGCACCAGGCTTTCATCACATTGATGCTGAGCTTTTATTTTGAAGCTTGGACTTGGAAGCTGACCAGTGTTGTTGGTGAGTTGACAGTAGTGCAGGGAGGCAGCATGCCCGGTCAGTGAATCACATTTCTGCACCGTCTCCGTTATCCTCTGGTATAAATAGGAGCAGCAGAGAGACAGGGACAGCATCAGACGGCTTGGAGTCTCAAGAAACAAACAGAGGTGAGTCACAGGAGCTTTTCTCTTTTATGTCATGGAGAGTCTGCAGCTTAGTGATGCTCAGAGAAAAAAATAATGTCTTTATATGCAACCTGATTACTGTTTAATAAATAAATTAGGGTAGAAAAGAGAGCAAAATAGTGGATGTTTTCCCAAGAACTGATCATGAGTGTCAGATATTTAATAGAATAAAGATTATTTTGTCATTTTATTATTGTTTCTTAAGTTGTTATTTCACCTACTAACTAAATGCTGACTATGCTGAATGATGTTTATGTTTCTTACTCATGGGTGTGACCTCCATCTTTGGATGAAAACAACTGGATTAGGGTGGATGACATCATGTTGTGGTTCTTTTACTATTATACACTTCAAGTACACCCAGCTGTAAAACTGACCACAAACTGTGTGAAAAACATGATGATCTGCTTCTGACGCAGTTTATCAAATCTAAAAACAGAGTTCAAGTGAATGCAGGATGAATATTTAAAAAACATTGCTGCAGAAAATCAGGAGTTCTTCCATAATCCTCCTCTTAAACATGCATTTAAATAAGGAGAACTGACCTTAATATCGTCTCAACCTTATGACAAGTGAATCCTATGAGTGCAGAAATCCCCAAACACTGAAAATGAGGCCACATGCACGAATGTCCCATTTATTTCAAATGTAGCTCAGATGATCCAGATTAAATGGATTGTTCTTTCTTATTTCAGGATGAAGAGAGTCATTTTCTGCAGGTTTAAGTGTCTAACAGAGAAAAAAGGGAGGAAAGGGAATTAGCAGTATAGTTTTGGGCTGAGAAAACAAATATAACTCTAAATGAAATAAAGATAAATAAATAAAACTTAAATTTAAGACGGAACATAAACCCTACATGATAATTCCAGTAAACCAGATTATATTAGTCTCAGGGAGTGTTTAAAGAACTGTGAATTAGTTTTTGATGGATGGCACGCCTCCTTCCATGCTCAGCATAGTGAAGTCAAAATAAAGCCATGTTGAGCACGTCCAGTTGAGCTGAATTGATGTCATGGCTTTTCATTTAACATAAAACACCCCTGTTTCACCTACACATACAAACAACCATCCATAAGATTGGTTGATATTAAATCACAGCAGAGCAAATTCTTGTGCCAGTTTGAAGCCTATACTCATTAAAATAGAGAGTTGAACAGCTTTCTGTTACATTTTCTCTCAACTTTATCCAATGAACTTCTCCGAAAAATTTAATCCGTACGATAACATCTAGCTTTCATGAGAAAAGCAATGTTTGAGAAATAGTTATTTGACCTGTGTTTTCATTTTCTTGTTTGACTCATGTTCCAACTGTTATAATTGAAGACACAGGCTTTGTGACCTATTCTGCAGCCAGTCACTAGAGGGAGTTTTTAAATGTTTTGGCTTCACTTTCATTCGTGCGGTAGGCTTTGATGTGCACTAATAGAAATTATACAATTACTTATATATTACTCAGTGAAAATTTAACAAAACTCTGTGGGCTCTCCTTGGAGTCAACATCCAGACTGGAGAGTCAGTTTGTGTTCTTTCAGTTGTGTAACCAGGGCCCCTGCAGCTGCAGTCATGCAAATAACACAGTAAATTATTCCTCCTCTCCTCTTTTCCTTTGACTTAACTTTTTTTTAACTGTCTTTGGTTTTTGTTTTTGATCTCACTCTGCTTTTTTTCCCACACAAATATAAAGTTCCTGCTTCCTGTTTACAAACCTTCCAGCAACTTGGTCTTATCGTAAAAAGAGTAATGGCCTTGTTGTGTAAGCAGCTGCAATTTGCTGCAGTGTAGGTAACAAGCTTATGAGCTCATACAGCGAGGACAAAGTGGGACACTTTTTCTGCCCCCAGGTGGGCGTTCAGTCCTGCTGGGTTTAAGAGAGAGATGGTGACTTTTTGTCCAGGAGAGAAACAGTGACATCCTCAGTGTCTTCAGCATGAGGAGAAAAGTTGATTTTTGATATAGGAGTTGATTTAACACTTCATGGTGTTTTAAAAGCCTTATACTAAATATGATACAGAATCAAATTTCTGTCTTGAACGTGTTTCCAAAAGAACAGGAGAATGTGGTCGGGTAAGAGGTGAACCACAGCTCTCAAACGTACAAAAAACAGTTGCAGCATGTCACCAAGGAAGCAACAGGTTTAGGATTAAATTTCCATCAAAAAACCCTTCACTGCAAAAACTGAAATCTAAGCAAGTCATTATGTCTTGTATTTAGTAAAATGTGTCTTATTATTCTTGATTTGAGCCACATTCTACTGATAAGTCCTGGAAAATGTCTTATTTCAAGTTATTTGAAGACAAAAATGAGGTCTGTATTGCTTGTAACAAGTCAAAAAAATCTGCCAATGGGTCAAGAAAAAAGTTTCTTGTATCAAGACAACTTTATAGTTTCAAGAAACGTCAGGAGCAAATTTTTCTTATTCCATTGGCAGATTTTTTTGACTTGTTACAAGCAATTTAGACCTCATTTTTGTCTTTAAAAAACTTGAAATGAGACATTTTTATGACCTGGTTTGGTGAATGTGGCTCAAATCAAGAAAAATATAACAATTTTTACACACATAAGACATAATGACTTGCTTAGATTTCCGTTTTTGCAGTGTGAAGTTTAGCTTTAGTCAATAATAACCTGAAGAATTTAGCTCACACTTAGACAAATGTATTCAAGTGTTCATGTACTTAAAGCACCTATAAAAATACTCCTGAAGCCTTTTTGAATTGTTTTAAGCCTTTCTGAAATGAGCAGACCATCTTTACTGTTTTTGTTGCAAAAAATGATCTGCCAACTTTCAACCTGTGGGGTTTTATGCAAGTTTGACAACTTGGGGTTATGAATCTACAAGCTAACGCTGATCGTTTTTTTGGATTTAAACCTCGGCACCTTTTAATTTGATATCAATAGTGACATACAATAATGAAAATATGTTTAAAATGTGTTTTGTTTTGTTTTTTTGGATAATGTTGCTTGAAGTCGCTTTAATAAAAACTGAGGCAGAACAAGTAAAAGCCATCTTGTTTATGGAAAAACCTACACAGTGCATTTGATAGATGACAATGAGTGACCCAACCTGAAACTGAGCGACTGGAAAAGTACATCTGAAAGAGCAAATCCAACAAAAACTCACAGATTCATCCAGTCTTCTGGCTACTTGAATTCCAGAGACATTACTCTGCAACCTTGGCCTCATAACTCACTGTTACACCGGAGAATACGGCCTGGCTGAGGTGACCTCTCTTGTGCTGTTGTAGCTAAATGGGAGCAGATCCCTGCAGCCAGGCTCCAAAAGTGTGGCACAAAGCTGAACAGGAGAAGGGTGAAGGTTTCACTTGCTGCAAATCAAATGGGTTGGACATCTCACAGAAAGAATCTAAATTGTGTTCAAATGCGTGGTTAATGTGTTTAATATTTTTTGACTTGGTGTCTGATATTCTTTAAGAGAAGCAAGAGCTCTTACAATAACAGATAACGTCATCATTTATTCACAGTGAAAGATCGTAAAGACTGGTGTTCTTATAGGTTGTAGAGGGGGAAGGATTACGTGAGGCTGCAGAAATAATCAACAGTGAGATTTACAGCTGGGAAATGCTGCAGTCCACTCCATCTGTTTGCTTTTCTTTTCTGTCTTTATCTTGAATGTCTGTGCAGACAACAGGAGCTGCACTCGCTTTGTCACTGTTGAAAATTCTGGCAGCTGACTAAGCAAAGATCAGAGGAGAAAGGGGTTAACACAGAAAGGGCCTGCTGTTTCCTCGTCTTTATTTCGAAAGGCAGAGGGAAACTGATCAGAGGTCAGTTTTGAAGACTTCAGAAAGTGTCAGGTGAATGAAAAGGATCTGTTCAGCAGGCAGGACTGGGAATTATTCATAAGCATTGATCCATGCAGGTATTTTTATGTAATGCTGTGTAAGGGTGTGTAACTGCTGAGCAAGCTTGGTCATTTTTTACTGCGTAGCTCTCTGTCTGCATTCTCCATAGCTTATATCACTCTCTAGTGGAGGAAAAAGAAAACTACAACAACAGACTGATAAAAGTCTGTTTATGTCTGATATGATTTATTCTCCCTCCAGGATTTTTTTTTCATCATTGCCTGCTGGCCCTGCTGTGAGTCAGAGAGGATGTTAATGATGATGATGATGATGAAGAAGAAGGGGTCCAAGTCTCTGGCGCTGTTTGCTCTTCTTCTGGCCTCAGCAAACTGTGTCCTGCCTCCAACCAAGGATGATCTCACCCGTAAGTTTCACCACAGCTGTGTAAGAGATCTCCAGAGAGTCACTTAACTAATACACTTAATTAATTTACTTTGGGGTTGTTGAGGAACTTTTTGCAAAATTTTACACTTAATGCGTATGTTTGGTATGTTTCTTTTGGCAGAGATCTCCCTCCAGGGTGAGCAGTACCTGGACAAACAGATTGAAAACGCTGTTAATGGAGTGAAGGAGATGAAAACAGTGATGCAGAAATCTACTGAGGAGCACGAGAAGTTTTTGAACGCTCTGAAGAAGACGAAGGAGCAGAAGGAGGTACAAATTAGAGATGGAAGCGTGTAGAACTTTAATAAACCAAACATTTTTGATCCAAATTGTTGAAACTTGTTTAATCAGGAAACAAAAATACCAGCACCACTCGTTGTTGACTTATAGTTATTCTACCAAAGTTCAAGCTGACCCCTCTGTCTCTGTTTTCCTGCAGGAGGCGATGCGAGTGGCTCAGGAGATGGAGGCCAAGCTGGAACAGGAGGAGGAGGTGTGTAACGAGACGATGAAGGCTCTGTGGGAGGAGTGTAAGCCCTGTCTGAAGAACACCTGCGTTAAATATTACTCCAGAACATGCAGCAGTGGATCTGGACTGGTGGGACGACAGGTGATTACTATTACATTCAAACACACAGAGTTTATTCAGACACACTCACACCAGATGCTGAATGTTGGCCTGAGCTGACACTTTCATTAATGAAATATAAAAGTCGATCCAAACCAGCTGGTGGTCTGTCAGTCAGCCTTGTAGTGCTGCAGTATTTAAGATTTGATTTGCTCTTCAATCTGCAGCTGGAAGAAGTACTGAACAGAACGTCTCCTTTCTCCATCTGGATCAACGGGGAGAAGTTAGACGTTCTGGAGAGAGAAGGACAACGACAGAGCAAAGAGTTTAAGAACCTGGAGGAAAAATACTCAGAGATGGCCGATGGTGTGGACAGCATTTTTACAGACAGTATGAAGGTATGGTTGATCTGTGAGCACTAGACACAGAAACCATTAGATTTATAGTTACACAGTTTAAAGTTGTACAAACTTGTGAATTTAGACAAAACATTGTCCAATCTGCAACTTCATAAAAGAGAGAAATATGATCAAATCCACTTACTAATGAAATAATCTGCCTTTTTTACAGGCAGCAGAACATGTGCACTACAGTCCTCCAGTGTTCTACCTCGGACCATTCACTCGCCACACCAGAAGCATTCGCTCTCTGTTCCGTGACCCTTTCCACGGTTTTCAGGATCTCTTCACCCCCATGATGGGCATGAGCAGGAACTTCTTCAGCTCCATGGGCTCCATGATGGACTTTGACACAGACATGTCTCCTAATGAGGGTACAAAAACTGGTGTTATTATCTTTAATACAGTTCACTTTTGTTCTTTGTTTTAAGCTTTATAACTGTGTTGTTAGGTCTCATGCACATTCTTGCACATCCTCTGTTGCACATTTTCACTGCACTATTTGACTTAAATATTTTTTTTCTTTCTTCTTTTTTGTACAAAGTTTCTATATTCCTAATATTTCTAATTTGTAGTTACTTAATATCTGTTCTTTTATATAGTCGATATTCAATGTTTATTCTTACTTTTTTTTGTACAGAGAGCACAGCTAAACTGAAGTCAAATTCCTTGTATACTTCTTGAAGATACTTGGCAATAAAGGCGATTCTGATTTTGATTCTGATTCTGAAAAATGAGATTAGAATTCTCTCTTATATTTTAATGTTTTTTTTCCAGGTCTTCATGCCAAATTACTGGTCTGAAAATGAATCAAAATGATTGTGTGTATCTTGTCACAGATGGTGATGTGAATGAAGACGTGGTTATCACCAAACCTTTCGGTAACGGCCAGATGACGTGCAGAGAGATTCGCCGCAACTCAGCCGGCTGCATCAAGTTTAAAGACGAGTGTCAGAAATGCAAAGAGATCCAACATATTGGTAAGTGTGCAGTTTTTGCTCCTTCAAACCTGTAAAATTACTCTAAAATATACACATATGTACTGAGAGGCTGAGATGACAGATATGATGAAGTTAATAGGTAGAATGTTTTTCTAGAATGCCCATTTCTGCCTGTTATAAAAAATAAATATGAAAACTTGGCTTGGTTGAGATTCTTTTTGGGCCATGTTAAGTCAAAATTTTGAGATAAGAAGTCATTACATTATGTAGTACAGTGCATTATGACATAACATGAAACTAGAGGATTTGCATTTCCTTGCAGAAAAGGCTTTGAACTGCTGAAGCTGAGGAAAGTCAAGTGTGAAAATGTGAAGAAATTGTTTAAAGCAGTTAAAAGGGCTGACAAATTGTTGAACCTACGAAATAAAATCGCTCTAAGCAGTTATCAGCTGTAATGTTAAACCTTGGAAAATTGGACATGAAAAGACATGAGATGATGCAGTATAAGATAATAGATATGACATGATACAGTATACACTGCAAAAACTGAAATCTAAGCAAGTCATTATGTCTTATTTTTTGTAAAATTTGTCTTACTATTCTTGATTTGAGCCACATTTACTAGACAAGGTCATAAAAATGTCTCATTTCAAGTTTTTTAAAGACAAAAATGAGGCATCAACTGCTTGTAACAAGTAAAAAAAAATCTGCCAATGGGATAAGATAAAAGATTCTTGTTTTAGGACATCTTTATAATTTCAAGAAACTTCAGGAGCAAATTTGTCTTATCCCATTGGCAGATTTTTTTGACTTGCTACAAGCAATTTACACCTCATTTTTGTCTTAAAAAAACTTGAAATAAGACATTTTATGACCTGGTTTGGTGAATGTGGCTCAAATCAAGAAAAATATAACAATTCTTACTACAAATAAGACATAATGACTTGCTTAGATTTCCGTTTTTGCAGTGTAAAGGATACATGTGATATGATGTGATATGAGATTATAAAATAAAATATTTTAGTACAAAATGATATGATAAGATACACTTTTTTAAATCACACCTGTGACCCCCATTCATGTTGTTTCTGCTCAGACTGCTCTGGAAAGAGGCCTCTGGAGGGGCCGCTGAAGGAGGAGCTGGAGGCAGCTTTGGCCATGACTGAGCGCTTCACTCAGCAGTACAACAACCTCCTGAAGAGGTTTGAGGAGCAGATGTTCAACACCTCCTCCATTGTGGATCTGCTCAACAGACAGTTCGGCTGGGTTTCTTCTCTGGCAAACAACACCAAAGACAACATTTTCAAGATCCAAACAGTATGTGGACTCTTTGACTTTTACTTGTACTTTGACTTAAGTGTTCCCCACACTTACAGGCTATAGAGATGAAAGGTCATACATTTTACAGCATTATAGGCACAACTTAACTCAAAATGACACCTGTATGTTCTACGACTACAGTGAGAATGTGACTGAAGATAAACTGAAATCATTCTTGATCTTCAGGTGATCTGCAGAGACTCTGAGAAGAAGACAGGTGAGACACAGACCGACCAACCTGCAGAAACAAAGGTGTCTGTGAAGCTCTTCGACTCTCCGTCCATGAACTTTACGGTGCCAGGCGACATCCCCTGGACTGACCCCAAGTTCTCTGAGGTAGTGGCTCAGGAGGCTCTGGACCGCTACAAGGAAATCAGCGTGTGAGTTCATGTGCAGGGTTATACAGTGGTGCTCGTAAGTTTACATACCCTGGCAGAATTTATGATTTTTTGGCCATTTTTCAGAGAATATGAATGATAACACAAAAACTTTTCTTTCACTTATGGTTCATGGTTGGGTGAAGCCATTTATTGACAAACAATTGTGTTTACTCTTTTTAGATCATTAGATCATTCAACAGAAAATTCCAAAATGCCCCTACTGAAGGTAATCAGTTGTGATCTATTTGCTTGTAATCAGTGTGTGTAAAAAAGCTCAGTGAGTTTCCGAGCTCCTGACAGACCCTTGCATCTTTAATCCAGTTGTGCACTGACATTTCTGGATTCTGAGTCATAGGAAAGAAAAAGAATTATCAAAGGATCTGCAGCAAAAAGGTAATTCAATTCTATAAAACAGGAAAAGGATATAAAAAGATATCCAAGGAATTGAGGATGCCAAAAAGCAGAGTTCAAATTCTAATTGAGAAACGGAAAATGAAGGATTCTGTTTAAACCAAACCACGGTCAGGTAGACCAACAAAAATTTCAGCCACAACTGCCAGGGAAAATTGCTGTGGAAGCAAAGAAAAACCAACAAATGACTTCAGATGAAATACAGGGCTCTCTGAAAGAATGTTGCCTGGCTGTTTCAAGACGCACAATAAGGAGGCACTTGAAGAAAATGGGCTGCATGGTTGAGTCGCCAGAAAAAAACATTTTCCACACAAATGCCACAAAGTATCCCACCTACAGGAACCAGACGCTTTTTACAGAAAAGAATGCGCAGCCTCACCATCAGAGAAAATATAGACTCTCATTCACAACTACTTCAAAAAACTTGTATCAGTCATATTCTTTGAAAAATGGCTAAGAAATCACAAGTTCTAGGGTATGTAAACTCATGAGCATAACTGTATATTGTGTTCACATACTTTCTAATATTCACAGGATGTTAATGAATTGCTGATGTGCCTCTGTTTTGTTTTCAGTGTGCTTAAATAATGTTGGATTCACGCCCCGTCCTGCTGACGAGTGAACCCTCTTGATTCATCAAAACTACCCCCTGAAATAACTTCTCCTCTAGTCCTGCTTTTGCAAACAACACAGTTTAACCTCAGAGGTTTCACGGTTAAATTAGAGCTCTTTGTCCTGCTTTCGGAAACGATTTTTACAAAACGTAGATTAAAAAGAAAAGCCTCTTTGTGTTTTCACTGTGATAACTCCAACAGAGGACCTGATGTGAGGAGAGTCTTCAAGTTCCACAGCACTTCACCGATTCACTCGAAAGTTTCCATAAAATCATTTTATGTGGCCGACTGAAATGTTCTCTTAGCTTTTTTTTTTTTTTTTTTTTATCAGATTAGGATTAAAACGCCATTTCCTTTAAAGCTACATCAGTGTCTTTAATGACCTGAACTTCCCCTCCACAGAGCTCTGATGGTGTTATCTGAGTTGGTTGAAGTGGGTTGGTTGCAGGAGTTAAAGTCACTGATTGTTGAGATTAGACTTGTGCAATAGGAATAGATTTCGTTCAAGATTGCTTTGAGCCGCTCTGTAGAGCAGCATAGTGATGGAGCAACACTTAGAGATCTAATAAAACCTGCTCAAACCCGCTCACTGTCTGTGTCTTTTCTTTTCAAAGCTTTCTTCCCCACATTAGTACAGGCTGGTTTGTTTCTGTAGTGATAATTTTTGCCCCCATGTCACAGAAAATTCCTGTTTAAACAAGGGATTTCGGTTAGAAAAGACAGATTCTAATAGAGAAAGTTCTGATATAACAAATGCCTCAACACCATGTCACAAATGCTGTCACATTTTTTTCCAGATACTCTAATTCAGAGGTGTCCAAACTTTTTCCCTAAAGGGCCGTATTGGAAACTGTGAAAATAACCAAGGGCTGCGGCTCTTATAGGTGTTTATTAACAGTGAAAGTTACAAATGAGCGCTCGATTGGAAAACTATTTCTTTTTGGTAGTTTCTGAAAAAAAAAAGGTTAAGTCAAACATGCTTGTGCTGTTATTGCAGACCTTTGAGATAAAACCAAACATGGGAAAAATATGTAACAATTTTATGGCAGGATTAGGATCTGGACTTTATCACGTTTGTTTATTCAACAATTATAAAACATTTTAAACCTCAAATATCTCTGATCCTGCATTTGGAACCATTTAATGATTCAACTTTTGTCTTTTTTTGACCATTACATATCTTTAATTCAGTTTTTGGTCTTTTCATGTGTTTTTTTTTAAAATTCTAAACAACTCACGAAACACATTTTGCATCAAGCCAAATGCAATTAAATGTCAGCTGTAAAAGTTGTTGAGTTTTTGCAGATTGTACAGAACTTTAGCTTTATAAAGTTGCCTATGCAAAGTCCAAATGTTTGTGAAACGTTACCAGGTATATTCAGATTTATTTCAAGCACTTGACTGAAACTGTAAATGTAAACAGATACTACATTACTAAGTTAAGTGACAAAACTAACACATGGTAAGATAAGAGCTGGGGGCCGCTCGAAAATAGACCGAGGGCCACAATTTTGACTACAAAAAAAGATGCAAAAGAAATACACAAGCTTAAGGCTACAAAGAGATTCACAACAACAGGGAATGACCACAAAGACACAAATGACAGCAGTTTGATAATTCAAGCCCTATAAAGTGGAGAATACCCACAACAACAACAAAACAAAACAGGAGAAGGAAAACATTTTCAGTGCTGATCTAAGAAAAAACAGAGAGAGCGGTGTTTAAAATATTGTGCCGTTTTTATTTTTGTGTAAAAATCACACAGCTGCTAGTTGACTCTGCAGAGATACAGTACATCCATGCAGTTAAACATCTAGGATCCCACAGCCAAGAGAGAAGGAATTAAATAGAATATTCTTTCGCTGTTAGTCAGCAATTAATGCAAATTTACATATGAGTCCAAAAGTGTGTTTCATATACAATATACATCACAGATCTGGGAGCACACAGCATTCAAAATCCTATCAAAGACACTGTTGATGATTGATTGCTTCTGCCTGCCTGGATTGCCTTTTGGAGTTGAGGGGACGGGAGCTGCTGTGCTAGCAAACATGAATCAATCCCACCAGGAAAATATTTGACAGGGTTTAAAATGGTGTTAGTTCCAGGTCTGGTAGTAACATGACACACACACACACACACACACACACACACACACTCACTCACTCACTCACTCATACATACACACATATCAGTACATCATTATCCTCAACAGCAGAAAAAAGAAGGCGAGCCTTGATACGACAAGGAGGAGGAGGTCAGTCAGCCACTTGAGAAACCTGAACGCCAGTGAGGGGAGTAAGGCTTTAGAAGAAGACAGATTCTTCACACTCACGGAAGCTCCAGGAACACAAAACACTGAGCTTAAACAAAAAAAAAACAATCAGTTGATAGAGTATTAGAGCCACATTATAGTCAGAGATGTCTTCTATTTCAGGTGGAAAATGTAATATTTTTTAGAGCTCAAGAAAAATCTGGAAGTAGCGAAATAAGATGGCAGTATGATCAAATTACAGTAAAACTATCCCTAAATACAGTCTGTAAACTGTGAGAATTTCTTGAAAGAAAAGAAAGCTGTAGATAAAAGCAATGATAGAAGGCTCTAGTTCTAAAATAAAGTCGAAAAAAGGCGAACAAATAAAATAAAAAATAAAGTCATAATGATATGAGGAAAAAGTCAAAATATTCCAGGAACTAAGTCCCATCATTTTAAGTCATAATGTTTTGAAATACAGTGAAAACTTCTCAGGATTAAAGTCAGAATATTTCAGGCATTTAGCCTTGTTTAAGCGTTTAAAAATAAAGTGATCTTATTTTGGGAACAAAATCACAACAAGTTGTAGTATTTTGGGGATAAAAGTTGAAACTTTTTGGGAGAAAAGGCAAAATTCTGGAATGTTGCTGTAAAATTCTGGAACAAGAATGTAATAGTTTGTATTCCAGGATAAATTTGTCATGAGTGTGGAATAAGTCTTTATATTTAGGAACACTGTCATGATATTTAATATTTAAAATTGTGGTATTTTGGGGATAAAGTGGTGATAGTTTTTAAATTAGGACCAGTGATGAGTGAGGCATACATCTGCATTATCGGGAACAAAACTGTTGTAATCAGGGAATAGTATCAAGAAACCGTCTGAAAGTCTTAATATTTGAGGAACAAAGATGTCAAACTTCAAGAACAAAGTGATAATAAGAAAAAACAACTCATAAAACAACAAAAGTTGAATTCTGAGTAAAAAGATTATCTAGTCTAAGGATCACAAGAATAAACTCCTGGTTCTGTGAAAACAATTCACATCATTTCAAAGGAAAAAAGTCATAATATTAGAAGGCTACCTGTTTATAGACTCAGTTTCCTGCAGTCTTCAAGAGGTTCTCAGAACAAAGACTGTTCTTTTATGGCCAGAGATTGCATTTGAAATGACAACTTTCTGGTAAAATTATGACATTTTTCTCACGTATTACTATTCTTTACAAAAATATTGTTTCGTGGTTATATTCTGACTTTTCTGTCCGAAGGTCAGACTGTGGATTTGTTGATGTGGCTCAAATACTCCATTATTTCAGGAAGTCGGCACAAAAATCTCACAGTGTCCTGGTTGCAGCTTAAGAAATAAAACAAGTGGTTCATTATTGTGTTTTCTTCTTAAAGCATCTTTAAATACACTTGAAAGATGAGACAATCATGCATGTTTTAAAAAAAAAAAAGGACTACACTTAAATAGACAAAAAAAAGAGGGAGGAGAAGGCGGGTGAAGTTCAAAGTGCAGTGGGGTCGTTCAGGTCTCCTCTTTCTGCTGACTGCTCTCCTCGTGTTAAGCTTCATCTACAACCAGTAACGGTCGTATCTTGCAGATTTAGGGTGAAAGTGCCCTGATAGAAAATAAAAAAGCACTGATTATGAGTTTACTTCCCTCAGTTAGAGAGGGAAGCGGACTCATTCGTGCAGAAAGAAAAAAAAAAGGCAAAATGAATCACAAACGTACAGTAAATGGTGTTTTTGGAAGATCTAAGATACAAAAAGTCAGAGTATACTGCTCACACAGTTGCTACTATCATAGTACAAACAGCTAAGTATAGTTGGTGTGTGAAGATGTATCGCCCTGTACTTGCATAGTGCGGACTGCTCCATAAGAAAACAGCTGAATTTTCAAACTTTATCAACTCGTTTCTCCACCCTCAGTTTGGATCTGTGCCGCAAAAGAAAAAAAAAAATCACAGGAATCTTCAAAAATGCCGCCTCCTGCATCCAGGATTATCTTCAAACCCTTCAAGTCTGTTTTTCAAAACACTTTTCTAATCCAGGTGGAGTTGGAGACTGGAAATAACCGCAAAAACTGGGAGTAAGAGGTTTATGTTCGGCTGAAATGTTGATGTTCGGCTGTGAAACCTGCAAGGAAGAGAAAAGCGGTTGCTTCACAGCCCAGGTCGAGGTGGGAGCAGAGTGACAGTTCAGTCATTTGGCATAAAGTTAAACCATTCAGTCACATCAATCCCAAAAACACTGTGTAATATGAAGAAAAGAGGACAAAGTCTGTTCTTTCACACTCACACATACTTAGACTTCAAGGAGAGGTTTGTCACAGGATGAGTGAAAGTAATCGTTCACCTTGACCGTTGCGCCGAAAGGCTTCACACAAACACACAAAGTCCCGCTCAGAAGAAGTATAGTATGTTTTTACAGGGTGAGCAGCCACACCAAACTCCAGTCCAAAAAGGAAAACTTCATGCAAGTCTTCAACCAGCACTTTAACTTTGATGATGTGAAATGTGTCGAGGTGTTTGAGTTTCTAGAGATTTCAGAGAAGTGTCACCGTAAAGTTGGTCTTTTTGTTTGATGCTTCTAGAGTTGTTGTTTTGGATGGCCAGGTATCAGCAGGTGTAGAGAATATGTACACCAAATATGCTAACCTCAATATGAGGGCTTCTTATAGTCTATTTTGTTATTACTCTTATTTTGAGAATTAGATGAAAATTTGAGACTTTCCACCAAAAGATTTTTTTATTTTTCACATCTTTGTTTTGATCAAACATGCTTGAGGGTGCCAAACAACTATTCGATAGGCCGATCTCAACCACAAAAATAAACATGTTTACAAGTTGGATAAAAAACAGTTCAACTCTGAATAGCTTATTACTATAGAAGCACTTTTACACCAGTTCAAAATATAAATAAACATGACCGAAGGCAAGTTTTTAATTCTATTTGTTAACTGGCAGAAATGGTTTCCATATATTATTCAATCCACACAGTGTTTTGTTTTTGTTTTTTTTCACTTAGACATTAAGCTTATAATTTTTGCCGATATTAAGGCAGACTGTCAGACACGCGCAACGTAGTTGTTAGAAAAGAGGCAGAAGACTCGCAAGAACTCCACATCTTTGTCTCAAGCTACGTCAACTGGCCGTTAAGACCGCTCAGCGTTTCCAGTATAACACCTGCCAGCGACAGGCTTCAAAGTTGTGTTTAAGAAACAAACGGGTAAAATCCAGTCTATGGTGAAATCATGAAGACTGCGTCCATTTATCATCCAGTTTATGATGATTTTAGAGTTCTAGTGAGGCTAGCGAGATAGCAGTTTCCTGCTCTATCAAATCCACATATCAAGGAGGCAAACCCCAGACTTGTTCTTTAGATCAAACAAAAGATTTTCCTTTATCTTCTCACCCAAACATAAATTAGGACACACGCTTACACACTAAATCCATAATGAGAAGTGTGTGAAACATTGCTCTCCAACTACAAGACAAAGTTCATGCTTCACTTTTTTTAAGGGTGTAAGTCCACAAGTTTGTGTCCAAGATTTAGAGAAGAGATTGCTTCATAAACTTTTATATTGCTTATCAAAAGAAAAAAAGTGCTCTTATTTTGAAAGGATGGACATGGTGTTTCTGCTACATGGAAAAAATGCAAGTAAATGAAAACAGCTTAAAGAGAGAGAGCAACAACAAAATGTGTTTTGTGAGGGAGCACAACCTTGAAGGGTCAAAAGATCTAATGCTGAAACATGATCTGCCATCACTCTTCCTCTTTCTGTTACCCACAGAAGAAACCAATACTTTACCAGTTTACAGTGGATAGATATTAATGAATATTATTAGGATAAAGAAAAGGAAAAAAGCTACATCATTGTGCAAATATACTTGGTTGCGCTGCCCAGGTATCAATGTGGGAAACACTGGAAGTGCATTGTCAAGAGAAAAATGCTGCCAAAAAAAACAGAGATGTTGTGACATTGTAGAAAAGAAGTAAAAGGGAGACTGTGCCCGCTGCGATTTGAAAATGGGTGTCGTTATCTTTCATGTCTTCCTGTTAAGTACCATCAAGGAAAAGGAGTGAACCGCCTCTCTGAGTTTAAGTGTTTTTTAGTTGAAGATTGATGTGGCTGAGTCTCAACCCCGAGAGAAACGAAACATACAGATGCTAACTTCATGTAAATCACTGAGCAGGAGCAAAAACACACACACACAGGCCCCACACATTACAAACACACCCCATCTCACTTCTTCAGTCATTCAGATTAAAATAATCAGACACCAGCAGTTTGTCTTCACACCAAACCCGCAGCTTTTTGTCTGACACTCCAAACTGTTTCTGTTTGCCGTTGTCCTCACGTTCACCTCTCTTTAGAGGAAACTGAAAAGTGCCAGTTTGTAAATCCCCCTCCACGCGCGAGTCACATCTTCTCAGGTCTGGTTTGTGATTAATGAGACGTGTGATTGAGCGGAGAGTTTTAACGGAGCGTTCTGCAGCAGGTCTGAGCCTCCTTCAGGGAAAGCTGAGATGGTGGAAGGGTGAAGGGGAGAGGGATTCACACAGCGTTGCTTCAGATGAAAAACTACAGCAGAGTTTTCCTCCTCGTCGGTTAAAGATGAGAGAACGGTCTGAGCTGCTCCAGCTGCACTTCCAGAGATATCCTCTCTTCAAGCAGGTCCTGTGCAATGACACCATGTAAGTAATCTTACTGCTCTATTTTAAAGGAAAGAGAAAATGTAAATCCTGCATACCTTCAGCTGCTGCTGCAGTTCACTGTTAAGCCGTGCCAATACTGTGTTCGTCTCCTTATTTCTTCTAATGGAGGCTTGAATCGCCTTTTTATCCTTTCCTACTGACCTGAAATCAACAGTCGTGGTTTTTACTAAACATTATGCACCCAAAATAATCACCCTCATTTTTACCAGACATGACAGAGTTCTGTACCTGGGGATGGAGGGCTGAGTAGCCAGAACAGCTGCTATGACGTTTGATTTCTGAGGCCCGTGTTGCTCATCCTCAGGTCGGAGCTCGTCTTCCGATTTCAACCTTCGGCGCACAGGTTTAGGAGGAGGGGCTATCGGACCAGATGAGCCCTTGACCTGGTTGGAAGCAAAACCAGGACAGAATAAACAATGACACTGATGCTAACAATTGATGAGCGAATCAATTACGACCTCTATGATGAAGATAACTCTTTCATTCTGAGTTTTCTATGGTGAACTATTCACCCATTATCCAAACGTAACACTAGAACTAAGAAAATTTGAGTTTGGTAGATTATTCCTTTAACTTAGAAATGCTTTTTCTCGGTACATCTTAGACACTGGGAAATTCTTCTTATTTCCTTTTGAAATGGTGACACATTCGTAGGGAACAAAAATTTGTGGGATGAGCAGTAGGGCTGAGTGTGTGGGTTGCGCCCATGAAAAACTTGCCGTATCTTCTCTGCCAATGCCAAACAGCTTATTCTGCCATTGACTCTACGTTTAACGTAATCAGTTTCTGTCTTTACTGTGGAAAGGTTGAAAATATTCTTGGTTTCTTTTTTCATTAAGACAGAATGGAATGGAGGATATAATCCTGGGATCTGTAATCTCTTTTTTTTTCTTTGGCCTATATATTAAACCGTCAATAATGACAAACTCATTAGCTTCTGCTCTTATTATTTCTACAAAATATAAATGCTTACACTGTTATACAACTTATATTCAAAGTATGACATCATGTTTCAACCACTTTTATTCAAACAGGTTGACTTACAGAGTTGACGGTAGCCGTGGCTCTCTCATCTGCTTGACCGTCACTCTTCACTGTTCTTAAAGGGCCAGCACCCTCTGGTGGCTTCTCAGTCTGTGGACACACACCAAGAGCACGATGTGTCAAACTTGTACATCCTTGAAGCAAATCAAGCCATCAACTCTTGAAATTCTCTGAAAGAACCATGTAATTAAGTCACATCGGTTTTAACTGACTGTTGTGTTGTTAGCACCCTTTTTGGTTAAGTGAAGCTAAGCTTTCTTCCTCTGCCATGTTTTTGGTATGATGTTGCTGACTGACGAGCGTGATTGACGTGTGATGCCATGTTATGTGTCATCGACATAAGGCCATAATGTAAGAAAGCAGTAAATCAGGGGATCAATGAGCAAAAAGGCTGCCAGTATTGATGGACTGAAACATTTCTTAATGATTCTTAACAGGAACCGGTTCTTGATACCCATCCCTGATGCTGCTTGCCGCTTGCAACAGAAAAAGGAAACTGTGCCCTAACCATGCTGAAAATCAAGATCTTGCAGCACAGGTTATACATCTTTAAAATGTAGTGAAATCCATTCACTGATAGGAGTAGATACAAAGTTTAGAGATGCAGATGTCATTCACATCTCATTGTTTTCAGTTTTGTGGCTAATAACAGCTTCCTTCAGGGAGGGCAAGGCAGTTATGATGGAGTAAAAAGAGATTAGAAACCTCCAGGTGAGGACCAACCTGTCCAGGCTCACTGTGAATATCAACCTCAGGAAGGCTGGAGGGCTGCTCAGAAGCTGCAAACGCCTGAAATTGACTGAAGTCTGCAAAATTAGGCTGCTGGGGGATCTGCTGGGGTGAAGTGGCCCCTGCTCCTGCTGCACCTTCAGCTTCAGAACGATGCCCGGTGTGTGGCAACGATGTCTAAAGAGAGGAGTAAACAGCATTCATGAGGATGAAGAGCAGTGAGGTCACGAGATCTGAAACTGGGTGTTGTGAGTTCTTCTGTTTGTGTCACCTGTGTGGGCAGAGGTCGAGGAGGCACAGCTGGAGGATATGCTATTGCGGAGGACTGAGGTTGCCCTGGTGCAGATGTGGCAGCGAAGGTGCGATTCATGTCAAGAGACGAGGAGCGAGAGTGAGACGGGTGGGGGCGAGGCGGTGGTGGAGGCGGGGCCGCTACCACCTTCAGGGCCTCTGGAGACGTACCAGACTGAGACCTGGGAAGAAGCAGGGAGTTTTATGGAACCAGGGAGAAATCATACATGAAAATTAACTCTGTTTACCCACAATGTCATTCAGTATAACAGATGGTGAAAGACACGTCCAGACACAAAAAAACAAGTGTGTACCTTTGTCTTGTAATTGGCTCCTGGTCTGAGGTGAAGGAGTCGGAACTGCTGTAACCATCACCTTTGAGGAGGAGACAAAAAATAAGCCTGTTACTTTGCTTATAATTGAACAAAATGAGGACGAAAGCCAATTAACTTCAAATCCTGGGTTATTTCCTTTATACCAGAATCAACATTTCAGGGCGGAGACTGGACACAGTACGGGTGGAATTTAGCCGTAACAGATTCTGCTCCATTCATTTAGGCCTTTATCTTTATCAGTCGTCCATCTTTAGTCCGATAGTATTGTGGCACGCTCTGAAATAGACGGATTTCCTTTATGGCACAGCAGCTTGTCTCGTACTCACCCACAGTGTTGGCAGCTACAAACTTCATGGGGGCAGATAATTTGGTTTCTTCAGGCATTTCAGGAGGTTTTGCCAGCAGCGGACTGGTGGGGTGGTTGTGGTCTAAATCATAAATGGGGAGAGCAAGGGGTGAGTTGGCTGAAGTCGACCACATACATTTAAAGATTTGCAGACCTGTTCATCATGTTGTTGAGCGCCTTTTCATTGGGTCATTAATATTCCTTCTTTGATAAGTTATTGACTGAAATAAAATCATAGAATATTTTTTATGATGAGAGCTCTGAATGTTTTGGTGTCATTTTTGTTGAATTGTTAAATTGTCCATCATTGTGCAGGGTCTGGAAAAGTTAAGTTTCAGATTTCATTTTGACTTTTATTTAGATTAATTCATGATTTATCTCATTCCGCAAACACCCATTATAACATCAATAAACAATGTAATAGTTTCCCAGTAACAATCTTCCTGTTGTTCACTCATTACCAGAGACTGATGACTGCATCGTTCATTTATTCCTCAGTTAATGATGTTGTAAAAAGAGAGATCGTCTCACCACTGCCGGTCCTCTTCAGCTCCATCTCCTGCATGTGGATCTTACTGGGTGTCATTCGGATGGGGACAGGGTGAACGATGGCTGTGTCCTGCAGGATGGATGGAGGTACAGGAGATCAGAGGGGGGCAGAACAATAATGGGTGGAGGGAGAGAGGTAACACAGACAGTTGTAGTGCAGAACATTTTGTCTTCAGATTTCCATCAGCTGACTTGTGAACCAAAATGCAAATAACGTGAAGTTTCGACTTCCTAGTTGCTTTAGACCTCTGTAAACCGTACCAAACTTCCAGTTATTCCCATGGTTTTTTTGTAATATTTTTGGGGGTGTTAAACCCAGTTAACAAATTTTTTACGCATATGATAATGTTATTGGCTTTTTTGTTTATGGAGATGAGTAAGATAAATAGACAGATTCCAAAAGTGTAAAAGTACTGCTCATTTCAGCCTGATGGTCAAAATTGGTTCATGTCATTTGTAAGTGACTTGAATCGGGTAAAATCAGGGAACATTTTTGGCACATTTATGGAATACTGTAATCACAGGGCATCTTACAACTTGATTCAAGTGCTCTTGGGCCATTATTTCAAGAAAGCAAGTATCACATTTTCGAAAATTTCCTGATTGTTGTACTGGAACATTCATATTTAAAATAACTGTTTTTTAATGCTGTGTTGAAAAAAAAAAAGCCATAGCTTTTTGGATACATCACGGTCAGTTTTGGATAATGTTGTTATAACTGAAGTGATGTCAAACAGTGAAAAAATAACTCATAGAACTTTTTCAGTGCACTACTGAGCCATAATGCTGTAGTTTATATGATTTAGTTTTTTTTCTTCACATCTTCACAGTAAGAAGTAAAAACAGGAAATTAAAACAAATGAACAGGGTTTTTTGGTTGTAATTTCAAGGCTCTACACAGTGGTACTGGTGATGTTGTGGTCAGGTCCTAATTGAGGCACTGACCTGGAGCCATCCTGTCATGAGAGTAATCATACAGAGATTCCTACCAGAATGTGAAGTTTTTTTTACCCATATGCCCAAAAATAAAGTAAAAAAAATCAAAATCCTCAACAGCAAACCTTGAAATACATTAGTTGACTTCCAGAATAAACCTTTTTTTTTTACATTTTGCAAAAGCTTTTGTGATTGGTGGATGTAGAAAAAAGGTGATGTCCAATAGAAGCTAAGCCAGCCAAATCACAACACACACTGACCACTGCTGATGCAGCAGACGACAATTTGAAAGAACATCATGCACAAAGAGAGAGAGAGAGAGACAGAGAGAGAACAGAGAGAGAGAGAGAGAGAGGGAGAGAGATATCAAAGAGAGGGTTAATGTCTGTCCATTAATGGTGAAACCATGCATACTAAGTGATTGACTTACAGGGTCAGCTGGTGCAATGTTAGAGTCAAATTGGGTCAGAGTTTGTGAGCTGGAGGAGCGCTCGCTAAACGTCTCCCACTGCTGCAGGAGACAGACAGACAGTGAGAAAAAAACATGTCAGTCAGCCAGTGCAGTGACATCACACATTTACATCATCAGCCTGAGCCTCCAACTGTGATGCAACATCGCCGGTCATCAGTGGGATGACGACGAGGTGGCGATGCGACATCATCAGCGAGCATGAAAACAATACAAACACGGCTGACTTTGGTACAGAATAGCAGGCTACCACCACAGTCCGAGGAGTGAGAAAAGAGGTGCTGGATTATCAGGAATTAAATGTTTGAAGATGAATCGAATCATGATGGATGGATGGAAAAAAAAAAGAATCTTTGACAGGTTTCACCTGAGCGTTTAATCATGATGAAACAAATGCAGCGAAAGCAAACAAACACAGAGCTAACTGTGTAAATACAGAAACTGAGGATGGGTTGTGTGTGTATGTGGGAACCTCGCTGCTCTGGTTCATCTCGGGCCAGGCCTGGTTTAGTGAAGGCATGGAGGGAGATTTGCTGGGGGTGACCTCCACCGGGGAGCCAGAGTACCCAACATCTGCGGTTTGCTCAGGGACTTCTGTACAGGAAACATTGGAAACAGGTCACCAAGGTCCATAAAAAAAAGCCAAAGAAGCCAGTATCAGAGATTAGGAAACACTCTGAGAAACTATATTTTCGCAAGCGTCCTTGGGCATTAAATGGAGTCTGAAAACCCAAAAGAGAGTTTCTCCCTCTAACAATGTGTGCCTGAAAAGTTGATTGTCAGCTATGAGGAATATGTGGCATTAAGAGAGCTACAGAGCTGAGAATAAAGAAGCCTTTTCATGGAAACATCATAATAAAAGCTATAAAAAATGAACCACTGTTTGCACACTGCAGTGTGGTTACCTTCCAGGTTTTATGAGGCCTAAAGCTGGGAGAGGGAGCAAAATGAAACAGAGAGAGAGCGAGAGAGAGGCTGCATACCTGCTGAGTCATCCAGGTCAATCAGCTTTGGCATCAGGCTCTCGGGCAGCTTCTCAGGCAGGTCGTAGCCGTTCTTTCTGGCCACGACCAGGTGAAAGGCAGCACAGAACTCGTCCAAGGTCAGAGCTCCGTCTTTATCAAAGTCTGAAAGCTCCCTTTGAGGACACAAGAGACATTTGTGAATCTGATAGCAACCTTCACAGCATTTAAAAAAATGCTTCAGAAGTTTCCCCCAGCACCAGATCTGGCACATATATCTCTTTCATTTCTTATATTGATGTCTGTAAAGTTTTATGAGAAGGGACACAAGTGGTGCGGACTCGAGTGGTTGTGATTTTTTCCTGCCTGCTTCTTCATTACATTTCACGGCTCCCCACATCAAGTGGAATAAAAATGGAAATTAATAATGTCTTTAAGACCGCCTTAATGACAGGGTTGATGCAATTTTCTGCGGCCATCCTGTGCCATCTTAAATGAGACTTTCATAGAGAGGGTCAGAGGTTCAGGGATACTGATCTGACAACTCACCAGATATGTGACAGCTCTAAAATTGGTAGTTTCGATTTGGTGAAGAACTCTTTTGCAGCTGAACCTGGAACAAAAAGCAGATAAAGAGAGGTAAGGATAAGTCATCTCTCAGACTTTGAGACAATTGCTTTGTGTGTGCGCGTTTTGTACCAGGTATGAATCCTGTAAGGTCTGGCTGGATGGTTTTAAACTGGTTAATATAATACTGTCTCTGCTCATCTGTTATCTTCCATGGGTCGTCATAGCTGCTGGACTGTCTCTGGATCTCATTGGTTGTTGCTGCTGAGGCCACTGTTCGTATCGTTGTGCTTTCCTGTGGGGAACAACACGGGACATTTACAGAAACATTGAGATAAAAGGAAAAAAGGCTGTGGTTCGCTTCTGTTGCACATTCTGTTCAGCGGTACGGTGTTAATACAACAATGTACCACAACACCACAAGAAGTCCTTCCTTCTTGTGGTGACTTCTTAACTCGTTTATCTTGTTGCCTAGAGAAATACACAGACGCTGAGGAAGCTACAGCCTCCTCTTTAGCTCTGTTTGTTCTCTCAAGATAAAAACTGAGTTATCTACCTATGTGGACCCAGCACAGGTTTATAAAAGACTCATCGTGTTAGTTTTTCTGTTTTCAGACGTGTTGTGACATTGAAATATTTTAAAAAAGAAGACATTACTGGGACATTACTGCTCTACCTGGACTGATGAGGGATGCATGGCTGGGATTGCGCTGGATGGCGGGGTGTCTGCTGTGAAACTGACCCAACTCTCCTGACTCGGAGGGGGAGGCGAATGAGACGACCACATGCCGTCACCTGACACTGGAGCTGGAGGGGGGAGAGGAGGAAAGCATCATAAAGCACTGCTCAATATTCAAGTCACAAAGTTCCTCATAAATCCGCATTTATGAGGAACTTGCTTGTTTAACTAAATGAAAAAGCTGGAGAATAGAAACAGAATCAGAAGCAAAGATTTGGGCTATTCTATAACATTTCTGGATAAACATATACATCTGTGTCTTCCAGGATTTAACAGGGTATCAAATAGAAACACCTGAGTATCGAAAACCAGATGTTTTTCTTGACAGAAAACAATCATCATCATTTCATGCAGATGAAAGCTCAGCACAGGCCAGAAGTCTCCTCTGTTCCCTTTTTGACAACCGTTGTAACTCAAAGTCTCAGCAAACATCGAGCTGCAAACAGGAAGTAACAAAAGCACAGCAAAGTGTTCCGCTCTGACTCAAAACTGATATCTGCTTGTGTGTCATGCTTTCTTGTCAACTGATAATTGATGAAAAAGTTTGTTTTTATGGACGATGATATTTCAGGTGATACGCACGCAGAGTGAGGCACTCGCTTTTTTCTTGTGTATTGATGGGAATACTAACATCAGTATTTCAGATAGGAGAACAGACACTCACCAAACTACTAATTTGACAAACTATTTAAAAGAATTTTGATATTTTTCTCATCAAAAATGAGCTCACAATGAGAAAGATGATAATATTAACTGAGGCTGGAAACAAACACCAGTGTGAAAGGCAGCAATTCCACATACTGGGAGTAAACACAGATGATCTAGCCGACAAGATGCTAACACGTCCTGTTTACTACCTCTCTGTCGGCACAAGCTGTAGCCAGTTTTTGGTTTTAGTGAAAGGAATGATTGATATATAAGACAAGACAAATCACGTTACTTCTGCAAAATTAGATGCAGCGAAATAGGTTTTCAAAATCTAAATTTGTCATTTTCATACAGATTTTATGCTAAAAAGTTGTGATCATACACCAAATGTCTCTATTTAATAAGCGTTCATTTTGGGGCAGTGACTGAGTGAGTAATTTTACCTGTTTGTGGTTCTCTGAACTGCGTCCACACTGCCCCAGTTGCGGCCACAGCTGGCTGTCTCTCCACGTTTCCTCCGCTGTGCTGCCGCTTGTGTTTCCTCCACGAGTGAGGCGAGGTGGGGGGAGACTGGTGAGGGGAGACCACCGGGGACGTTGGCTCGGGCTGGTGACACATAAATGCAATTGAATACATCAAATATAAATGCAGAGTTACATGCTTTATTTACTGCTTGTGTAAAAAGCTGATGTCAACATCTCCAGAAATGAAATATTTTATAAATCTAAACCTGACACGTGGTGAAAGTGAATGTTAGTATCGTCGTGTAATGGTATTACATTTATGGATGTTGACTGCTTGATGTCATCTCAAATATTCAGATTTCAATCGAGTGCATGTAGGCCAGAAACTAGCAAAGACACACTTCTTCAAAGGTCCCTCTAATCTGTTCATCTCAGATATGGTTCGTTCAAGCAGCCAGCAAGAGAACATTATGCAATAGATTCAAATAGATAGCTGTGGAGGAAGAGGTCCACACAATTTACTGGGAGCAAACACATTTCTGCTGCTGGTTTCAGCACAGGAACAACAGCGTCAGAAATGACAGCAAGCAGTTTGAGGGAGAAACACAGAAAGAGGGGCAGGAAACAGACAGAAAACACAACAGTGAGATATCCCTGTATTTTATAGCTTTATCGACAGCTGCAGGAGGAAACAAACTTGGTATCTTTGTCAGACTAAGTGCAACATTTGCATGACTCGATATAAGAAAGGAAATCATGGTTTTAAACATGATCAATGACATCTTACAGTACTTCATTGAAATATACATATGTTGTGATCATATAAGGGATAAAAACCCACCTGTGG
Organism: Thalassoma bifasciatum; assembly: GCA_008086565.1. NCBI lineage: Eukaryota > Metazoa > Chordata > Actinopteri > Labriformes > Labridae > Thalassoma > Thalassoma bifasciatum. Next base: position 62,427 of record RPOG01001046.1, on the reverse strand, counting down.
TTCTACACTGGGTGCCAGAGGTTGGATGACTTCATGTACAGGATGTGTAGTGGATGTCGGTGGACCCTTCTTGTTCTGGTGCCCCCGGCCCGGTGGTCTGGGTATTACAGCAGTAGCAGACGCTGGGTACAGCCCCTGACTGTCTGAGTCCTGGTACAGCGCAGCGTGCCTTGCCTCTGCCTCGTTCTTCCCCACTACGAACCTCGGCAGCGGCAGGTCTTTGACTGTGGAGACAGGAATCCATTTGCAGGATTAACGGACAGATTAGCTTCGCATTGATTTTCGGGCGCTTTAATGCAGTTCGCTTGAGGGCTGAAATCTGTCCACATTACACCAGAACTGTGAGGATTCATCAGCCCGTCATGTTTAGTGGATTTCAGGAGTTATTTGCTGCTGATGAGTCGAGTTTTTGTGCTGAAGCCTCTTTCAGTCATTATGCCCTCACTGTACTTCACATTTCCCAGCATTCTTAGTGTTAAGGGTCAGCTTGTTGCAATTTGCTGAGGTTTGTTAAGAGTGTGACCGTTGATTAATGGGTTGTAATAGTTAAAACATGCATTGAATGCTTTGAAGAAACTACATTGAAGAGATTATTTGTTTTCATTACACAAGACAAATGACACTCCTTAACTGTTGGAGCACATTGTAGCACATTTATTATTCTGTGGATGCTTCAGGAAAACTGAAATGGATTACTGATTTTTTTAAAAAAGCCTAAACAAACTCCCAATCCACTTTGAGGTTCATTAGTATTCCCCGTTCCATTTCAAATAAAAGACAAAAGAAAAAAGGGAGTCTAATAACTGATGTACCACAGGACTGCACACTAACTTGACTTTTATACTGGTTTGGGTGGGTAATGTTTTTCTAGCTCTCAACTTTCAAAATGGACTACATCTGATTCCTATCTGGTTTGTACAGTGAGTTCCAAGACTGTTTCAACAGAGAAGCTTTCAAAATAAAGAGCAAAGTAAAAAGGAAAGACAAAACGCAACGGACTCATGAAAAAGCTCATGTGGTGCGTGGCACAAAAACACAGAGATAAACTTCATAGACACAGAAAATAACAGAATATCTTTGAGTTACATCTTATTTTCCTTCTCAAAACTCCCTGAAGTTGTTTCAGTAGTATGATAATGCAACAACTTGCAGTTTTCTATCAAAAGTGGCCTTGTTTGCAGCTTTTAACCTTATATATTAGCATTTGCTGTAATTTAATGATAGTGAGTCAAATATACACTCCTGATTAAAATTTCAGGACCATTTGAAAAATTGCAAGAATTTACATTTTGCACTGTTAAATTTTAAAAGTTTCTAAACAGAGTTTTGAAATGCAACAAGTTAAAAAGGGAGTTAGACAAAAAAAAACTGAAAGCAACTTATTGCAAAGAACAATTAAAGTGAAACAGTGTTAGTCAGCTGATCAAAAGTTTAAGACCACATTGTCTAAAAAGTCAAACTCTGAGCAAAAATGTGGATTCAGTATAACTTTCTGTCAGGTTTTTACACTGACATGACCTGACGGCAAAGGCAAAAAAGCTTCATTCTTGTTGAACGTGGTCAGATTTTTGAGCTGCATTAAAAAGACCTCTTGCAACGCGTCATCGCTGCTGAGTTTGGATGCAGTGAGACAGGTAGGAGGCATCATGCTCTGGAATAATCCCACTCTTTTGGACCATCTTACATGTTCTTCTCATCATAATCACATTGAGAAGATTTTAGAATGAAGGGGAGTTGACAAAATCTGACATCAGTCCCAGACAGTGAATGCCCTCCATGAAGCCATCTTCACCACTTGTAGCAATGTTCCCACTGGAAACAACCACATCAAGCATGCTGGAACAAATTTATGAAGTGATTAATGAGGACAGTGGAGCTACTCATCACTGAGTCCTTTCTGAAACTTTTATTTCTGTTTCTGGGGGGTTTTCATATTTTTTTATCTATCGCTAATTTCAGTTCGGTTGTCATTTTCAATAAATTGTTTACTCAAATTTTGTTTTTATCTCACTCCAATTTCTTCTTTTCTTTTATTTTGAAACTCTGCATTTTAGGATCCAACAGTGCAAAATGTAAATACATGCAGGTTTTGAACTGGTCTTAAATCTTTGATCAGGTGTGTGTCTTCTGTTTTAAGATGTCGTAGGTCAAAACAAGCAACTAACAGACCTTTCATCACACTCTGAGAAATACTGATAAGGCTCTAGAACCACATTTTCCAACAATGCAGAATGTTACCATCAGACAGTTTAATATTCAAGTTCATCATGAGCCGCTGCTCCAAAACCAACTAACAACAAACATGATGCACAAGCAAGTTGCAACTGTTATCAAAACAAACCTGTATCTTCTATGAAACACAGAGCAACTTGATACTACAGTTGTGTTCTTCACATTTATGTGTTCATGTTTTACCTCTGAAAGCTCAAGCTTCTGAAACAGTAAAGCAAAGAACGCTTGTTTGAACTTCATCAGGCAGCTTTAACTTGGTTCAGAGAAAGATCCATACATCCCTAAATCTCTAAATCAGCACAGAGGAAGTCGCCCATATACTTCCTTTTATTTGTCTTTCAAATTATGAAATCATTTCAGCAACTCTCTGTTGCAATATTTCAGCTCTAACAAGTAACTTCATGCAGCTGAAGACTGAAAACTCTTCCTGGTGTTTTTCGAGACCAGTCACACCAAAGACAAACAGAAAAATGCAATTCTGCCGTTAAACCCTCGAGCACTNCTTCAGTTTAAAAGAGTAATTGTTTGTTTACTGCAGTCACTTGGCATGTTCTTTGCAAATAAAAAAGGATATTTTTTTATATCAGTGCTCTGCCAGTTATTTGTTTTAATAGAGAAAAACTTCTGTACCATGCACAAAATGCACTTTTCTTTTTGAGGAAGCGAGACAGCTTTGGTATTGTTACGTCATAAGGGCCAATGAATAAGTCCGCACCATAATCCGATTAGTCGACTAATCGTTAGAATAGTCGTTAGATTAATCGACGATTGAAATAGTCGTTAGTTGCAGCCCTACTTCACAGACACAGAAAATAACAGAATATCTTTGAGTTACATCTTATTTTCCTTCTCAAAACTCCCTGAAGTTGTTTCAGTAGTATGATAATGCAACAACTTGCAGTTTTCTATCAAAAGTGGCCTTGTTTGCAGCTTTTAACCTTATATATTAGCATTTGCTGTAATTTAATGATAGTGAGTCAAATATACACTCCTGATTAAAATTTCAGGACCATTTGAAAAATTGCAAGAATTTACATTTTGCACTGTTAAATTTTAAAAGTTTCTAAACAGAGTTTTGAAATGCAACAAGTTAAAAAGGGAGTTAGACAAAAAAAAAATTGAAAGCAACTTATTGCAAAGAACAATTAAAGTGAAACAGTGTTAGTCAGCTGATCAAAAGTTTAAGACCACAGTGTCTAAAAAGTCAAACTCTGAGCAAAAATGTGGATTCAGTATAACTTTCTGTCAGGTTTTTACACTGACATGACCTGACGGCAAAGGCAAAAAAGCTTCATTCTTGTTGAACGTGGTCAGATTTTTGAGCTGCATTAACAAGACCTCTTGCAACGTGTCATCGCTGCTGAGTTTGGATGCAGTGAGACAGGTAGGAGGCATCATGCTCTGGAATAATCTCACTCTTTTGGACCATCTTACATGTTCTTCTTATCTAAATCACATTGAGAAGACTTTAGAATGAAGGGGAGTTGACAAAATCTGACATCAGTCCCAGACAGTGAATGCCCTCCATGAAGCCATCTTCACCACTTGTAGCAATGTTCCCACTGGAAACAACCACATCAAGCATGCTGGAACAAATTTATGAAGTGATTAATGAGGACAGTGGAGCTACTCATCACTGAGTCCTTTCTGAAACTTTTATTTCTGTTTCTGGGGGGTTTTCATATTTTTTTATCAATCGCTAATTTCAGTTCGGTTGTCATTTTCAATAAATTGTTTACTCAAATTTTGTTTTTATCTCACTCCAATTTCTTCTTTTCTTTTCTTTTGAAACTCTGCATTTTAGGATCCAACAGTGCAAAATTTAAATACATGCAGGTTTTGAACTGGTCTTAAATCTTTGATCAGGTGTGTGTCTTCTGTTTTAAGATGTCGTAGGTCAAAACAAGCAACTAACAGACCTTTCATCACACTCTGAGAAATACTGATAAGGCTCTAGAACCACATTTTCAAACAATGCAGAATGTTACCATCAGACAGTTTAATATTCAAGTTCATCATGAGCCGCTGCTCCAAAACCAACTAACAACAAACATGATGCACAAGCAAGTTGCAACTGTTATCAAAACAAACCTGTATCTTCTATGAAACACAGAGCAACTTGATACTACAGTTGTGTTCTTCACATTTATGTGTTCATGTTTTACCTCTGAAAGCTCAAGCTTCTGAAACCGTAAAGCAAAGAACGCTTGTTTGAACTTCATCAGGCAGCTTTAACTTGGTTCAGAGAAAGATCCATACATCCCTAAATCTCTAAATCAGCACAGAGGAAGTCGCCCATATACTTCCTTTTATTTGTCTTTCAAATTATGAAATCATTTCAGCAACTCTCTGTTGCAATATTTCAGCTCTAACAAGTAACTTCATGCAGCTGAAGACTGAAAACTCTTCCTGGTGTTTTTCGAGACCAGTCACACCAAAGACAAACAGAAAAATGCAATTCTGCCGTTAAACCCTCGAGCACTTGGACTACAAATGCTGTTCAGCAGAGACAAACAGAAAGCTGGTAGTAGCTGTTTGTAATGTTAAGCACCTGAGAATGAAAATATTGGGCTAATGACACCAAAAGTAAAGACAAACTGTGGCAGACAACACTGTTGCACATAGAAATTGTGATTTTTCTCACCTTGAAATCCACTGACTAATCATCTTAAATACAAATATTGTGGAACATTTCAGTGACAGGACTTGCTTTAGTCATGGTTGTATTCTTCTTTATCTTAGGTCAATCCTTTCTCAGAGGACAGTGGCTGTGCTCATCAGAGCTTAAACTCCTCGATGCTTCCTGTCTCATGATCTCCCTAAATTCATTAAATCTTACGACTCCAAGAAAAAAAAGAAGGTAAAGAAAGATGTCAAGCAGCCTGGAAACACAAAGAGCTTCAATTTGCTAAGAAAAGTCCATTGTTAGAGAATCTGATATTTCTATGAAGGAACTGAGTGGGTATTTGTTCGCTTTTGTGTCAGAGGTGTTTTTGGAGTAAGATCAAGCTCACCCGAGTTAAGGCTCTCCACCCTCAGGGGCAGACCCGACTGGGCGATGGCGATGAGCTTCAGAGCGATGTAGAATTGGCTCCGCCCAAAGTGACCCAGCCGAGTGGCTCCACACAGCTCTGTGATCTAAACCCACACACAAGGAAAACAGTTAACAACATTGTATTCACTTCAAACCCTAAATTCCAGAAGAAAAAGTGGTCTAATGGTGGTCACAAGACACTGCAAAAACTTCACACATGGAATAAAAGATGTACGAAAACTCACAAAAATAGCCAAAGAAGCTTCAAGGATAACTTAAAGGTAGGTTATTGTGCTTTCCTGTTTTAGAACATGAGTATAAAGTAACAATGCTGGATGTTGAAACTAAATAGATTTTCAAAGAACCATATTTTCATTTGCTGTAGAAATCCAGAGCTTCATGTCGCTGACCAATCAGAAAAAAGAGGGTTTGTGGAGCAGGGAGCCTTAAAGAGACCACTAAGCATTCCAGGCAGAGGCTGAAAAAGGGTCTTCTAAAACACCACAGTGAGAAAAAAAAGACTAATGTTTTTTTTTGCAGTAAATCAAGAAAAGGTGCTACAGGGGAACCAGAGGAACAGTGTGAACAGTTGAAAAGAAAACACAATACCCCCCCTTTTTGCAGAGTTTCTTTAACAAGAGAACCAAACAGGAAAATAAGTCTCTCAGTGTCCTGTTTTCTTCCCACTTCTTTTTTTAAGCTTATCCACGGGTTGGTTGTAGCACCTGTAGGAAGTGGGTTCACAATAAAACCTGCTTTAAACTTAAATAACTCCTATGACAGCTGAATATAATATCAGACCACATGTTCTTTTTCTCCACCAGGTGAAAAACTGAACAATAAAATATTATTCACATGGTGTACTAAACGTTCATTACTCTATATATGATTAATTTTTAACATGTGTCTCATATTTTAATCTCTTGAGTTTGCTTGTAAATCCCATCCTTAGGTAGGGGCTGTTCTGTGGCATCTTAACCTTAAGTCCAGAACATTAGCAAAGAAGGTAAAGCAGATAAAGAAAGTGGATGAAAAAAATGACTATTTATTGTCAGGGACAAGGAGATCTCATGTTTCTTCACGATACAGCTTAACTGTCCCACTTTCAATGTTATATGACAAAAGGACTTCAAATCTCAATCACCACCAGAAAAAAACTCTTTTGAAATAGACCTTAACCAATTATTTCTACTTTTTTGTGTACAACAAAACCTTAAGTGTACAAGTTTAATTCAACTGTCTTGTAGGCATTGGTTTTATTGACTGTTCACTGGAAGACATCTGATGTGTCTAACCACTGATAATTCATATTATTTCATATTTCAGTCCTGTTCTTGGCATCGGGCTTGGCTGGATTCCTAAAAAACAGGAGATTTTGAAACAAAACAGAAATGACAAAATGTTTCAGATGTGTTCAGTCACACATGAGAATGTATGTACGCTTGATGCTGATGTAGTTCAACTTCACAACATTAGCATGACTGCTCAAGTCTGAGTCCTTCTGTTCCAACAGCCCGCCACAGCTGACTGATCCCTCTCCTGCTGACAAAGGACTTCTTCTGAGTGTGTGTGGACACAAAGAAAGCACCAGTCACTTTTCTCAGCCTGTTACAACATGACACTGTAGCTGCTGTATGCACAGGCCACTATCTCCACAGTGGAAGCAGAGAATGACAACAGAGCCTGATTCTCCCACCACACTGCTCCCCTTGTTGACCTTGAAAAGGGTTCTGACTCACAAACTGCAAATATTAGCGCACAGAGAGACCTGGAGTCCCTAAAAAATGGGTTGTTAGAGTTTAATTGGAGATTCACAAGTCATAGCTAGAGAGTCATGGTTTGGTAACTATTAGGGGTGCATAATTATTCACAGTTCCAATCTCAGACCGAGTATGTCCCACACGCACACACAAACACAGAGTTGACAGACAAACTATTTCCTACCCTGCTCGCTGTCAGCTTCCTTTTGATAAGTTCTAGTCTATCTCATTGCAAAGGCAAATTTAGCTATTATGACTGTTCTGAAAGGAGACATACTAGAAAAATATGGTCAGTGAAGACCTTTCTGGGCGAAAAAATGAAGAGCCCCTCTCCCATTGGATCTGTTTTGGATGGATGTTACAAACCCAAGTACAAAGCAAACACATGCAGACATATGCTAGCATAATGACATGGGAGCTGTATATTTTTAGGTACAATCCTCAGTACATTATGAAATACTTCTTTATCACCAGTAGTGGTACTTGAATGTTACTGAAGGTTGCATATTTCCTAATACTAACCTTGTCTCATAATCAGAACAAAAACATTTGAATCTTATTTAACTTCTTGAGACCTGAGCTTCTGTGTGGTGTGCAATTGTTATTTCTCCTTGCTATATGTGTTAAATAAGACCTCAAATATATAAAACTATGCTTGGTATTTGTACAGGAAGTTATGTCTTAATGTTATAAGTTAGCTATTAGCGTTAAGGTAGTGGAGCTATTGTTCAGAGTTTGTTTACTAAAATGGGTTTTAAGTTGTGATATCACCAAGAGATGACATGGGACAAGTGTCTCTTAATGTGGCTAACAGGTCAACATTCTAAAAAATGAAGCATCATGGGACTGAGAAACAGAAATGTAATTTTCACATATGTGGATGCTGGGTCTTGAGAGGTTGAATAAGGTTTGTCATTTCAGGGTCTGTGTGAAAGCAGGATAATAAATCTTGTCAATCACACTGACTGATAAGACACTGCGATTTTGGTCCTGCATATCCAAATGTGCAAGTCCATAATAACAGAACATAACAGAGTGGGAATACAGAAAAGAGTGGGTAGTAATCTAAGGCAAAGGTCTAACCAGGGTATAAACTGCTTTTCTAGACACTTGGCGCTGTTTCCACATAACTAAGAGACAACAATGAGCAGGAAATCGTGTCACAATAAATGTTAAGGATGTTTTTAAGATTAGAAATGAGGGTTAGAGCCCATTATCCCCAGCTAAGGCTAACACTAGCCAGAAGAAGGTGTGTCTCTTGCTGCGCAGCACAGCTAAACACCAAGGCTAACCATAGCTACCCTGGATGACAGGTCAGGGCAACTTTATCAAAACGAACAAGACTAACACCAGACTTTACGTCCAGCCTCATAGCGTGGATTCATCCCTTCACAAACAGCCACACGCTCATGCTATCTTACCTGTAGGACAACTTCGCTGGGTAGCTGGGCCGCCCGGAAAAGGTCAAGAACTCTCCCATTGGACGCCACTTTTTTGGTGTTGTCCGTGTCGCAGTAAACGAACAAATCCGAGTAATACTTCTGCTCAATATCAGTCAGCGTTAGACTTTCCATGGCAGCACCAGTCGACCCTGAAAACCAGACTACTTGGCTGTTGATTAGCCCTTCCTAGCCAATGGCTGGGGCAGGATCCAAAAAATGGGCGAGACTTCAGGATCCCAACTCAGCTAGCTGCTTCACTGCACCAGCTAACGGTGTAGTTGGCAGGAATAACGTCCACAACCAGTTCTAACGTCTGATCCTACAGTGTGGGAAAAAAACAAACAGCGTCAGATTACAATGACAGCTGACCACCGCTCAAATATCCCGACGCGGGATGCTTTCATAGAGTTAATGACTTAGTAAACTTGTTGGGCCAGTGAAGCCAACAGCTAACGGCTACAACAGCAGCTACCGTGAATCAAAGTCAGCGGTAAGCTAACTACTGCGTCCCACTCCTCAGCCGGGACATCTGTCGCCTTATTCTCACGGAATAACACTTCTCCTCCTTTTAATCTCTTATAGGATGGCGCTCCTGTGGTAAACTGGAGACAAATTCCTTTGCTGGGCCGTTAGAAGTAAAGTTTCATGGTCTTTGGGTCCCTTCCTCTAGTAATCTTAGCCGCCATTCCTGCCATCAGTATCAAGGCGGTCAGAGCCACAACACAAGTTCCGGTGAGGTTTTTCAAAATAAAATAACAGTTTCCTCACACTACATCCTGAGCTGTCAAAAACACTTCTTGTGACTGACTTTTCTCAAGGTAGCCGTTACTGTGGGTCCAAGTTGTAAAGAAGTTAAGTACATAGATCAAAAGGCCAGAGTAAAACAGGACAAGGTCAACTTCACTTGCTCCCAATACAACAAAGGATCACTTACAAAATCCTCCTGTACACCTTCAAATCCATCCACAACCTGGCTCCTCCATACCTGTCTGACCTCCTTCAAGTCAACACCCCCTCTCGCTTCCTCAGATTCTCCTCCTCCCTCCACCTCACTATACCCCCTGCCCGTCTCAGCACTATGGGGAGCAGGGCCTTCAACCGCTCTGCTCCCCAGCTCTGGAACTCACTGCCCCCAGATCTCCGTGACTCTGCCACCCTCCCCATCTTCAAATCAAAACTCAAAACTCATCTGTTTCAAAATACCTACTGTTTTTAACTGTTCCATATTGTCCCTCACTCTATTGCTTTTATGTTGCTGTTTTTAACTCTATTTTGTTTTATGTGTTTTTACCCTTTGTAAAGCGACCTTGGGTGTCTTGAAAGGCGCGTTGAAATAATTTTTATTATTATTATTATTATTATTATTATTATTATTATTATTATTATTATTATTATTAAGTTGGGGCCAAGTTATCAGCATTTTTACACTTAAGACCAGAGGTGGAAGTAATTAATTACAAATACTCAGATGACTGTAAATAAGTAGTTTCTGGGGGTACTTGTACTTTAATGGGTAGATTTTCACATCTGTACTTTTACTTGTACTTAAGTAATCATTATGCTATGTAAGCTACTTAGTTACTTTTAAAATCATAGTTGAGTACTGAGTACAATTTTATTAATATCTAGACCTTTTATCTGCATTTTTGTAGCCAGTAAGGTGATTTGATAGCAAGCAAGCCAATGAAAACCAGGACATATGGATGAAAAGCAAAACAAAAGAAAAAAATGTCAATGGGTGTTATTGATTGATCACCAATTGATTTTGTGTTAAGAATTTAACCAGTTAAAAATATATTCATATATTATATATTCATATATTCTATCAATAGTCGTGGCAGCAACTGCACCTCATCTAATTTTGTTTTTTGTCTGCCTGAGACCTTTGCTGAATAAGGATATAAAATTTAAAATGAGAAAAGAAAGACAAAAAATAACCAACCAAAATGAGCGAAAAACATTTGTTTTCTATCTTATCAGTTATAAATGATTATTGATTGTTAGCGTTTTAACTAGTGTTAAAGCAAAACACAAAATTTNTAAGGTGATTTGATAGCAAGCAAGCCAATGAAAACCAGGACATATGGATGAAAAGCAAAACAAAAGAAAAAAATGTCAATGGGTGTTATTGATTGATCACCAATTGATTTTGTGTTAAGAATTTAACCAGTTAAAAATATATTCATATATTATATATTCATATATTCTATCAATAGTCGTGGCAGCAACTGCACCTCATCTAATTTTGTTTTTTGTCTGCCTGAGACCTTTGCTGAATAAGGATATAAAATTTAAAATGAGAAAAGAAAGACAAAAAATAACCAACCAAAATGAGCGAAAAACATTTGTGTTCTATCTTATCAGTTATAAATGATTATTGATTGTTAGCGTTTTAACTAGTGTTAAAGCAAAACACAAAATTTAGAGGTGACAGTGACATACCCAGAAAAAGTTAGCTTTATGTTGAAAAAAAAAAAAAATCTCAAATTAAACTTTTCGTTTGTTCTGAAGGTAACTTTCACGAATTTCCTGTATCTTTCACGGGTTTCCTACATTTACCTTGACAACTCGAGACGTCACCGGGCGACGCTCCGAGTCAGCGCGAGCTTGCTTGGCCTGCAGGGACCCGGATGCGTGACTTCAAAATAAAAGTCAGTAATGAGCGACTGACTGGTACGAGACGGGTCATTTTTAGGGACCGAGCAGACTGGGTCAGCGAGGACCCTATTGGAATTGCTAGGATTATTATTATTTTTTTTGTTTCTTTGGGACCTCATTCGCTAAAATTTGAGGCATTTCGCTCGAATTAAACGCGATCGACATATGGCACACCCCCGTGAATGTGTAACCGCTACTCAGGCCAAACACTTAGAAATTTTTCAGATGCTAGCTACGCTAGGCACGGATTAGTCGCGCTAGCCCCTCGTAAAAAGTTGTCCTATAGTTGTAAATTGTACTTGCTTCAAATGACCTTGGCCAGACCTACAAAAAAGTCTCCTAGGACCATATAGAAATTCTGGACAGGAAGTCGGGAAATGACGCCTAAAAATCCAATTTTGGCCAAAAATAGGGTACCTATTTGAACGAACTTGTCCTAGGGATTTTGTCCGATCAACTTCAACTTTGTCATGTGTATGCAACATATATCGAGGATTAAAAGTTATAGAAAGAGTTTTCATTAGTCTTCCGGTTTGGCCACAAGGTGGCGATTACGTTTCCAATTTTTTTTACGAAGT
>RPOG01001046.1:0-50210 GCA_008086565.1 Thalassoma bifasciatum | reverse complement strand
CCGGTTTGGCCACAAGGTGGCGATTACGTTTCCAATTTTTTTTACGAAGTCAGATCACCATGACAGTTTTTTTCCAGATAGATCTTTGCGAGGCCTTTCCGAATATATAAAATGTTTTGTTACCATTTTATGGGTTACTGCCGATATTTCAGGTCAAAGTCGGCATTTTCGGAAAACTCGGCAACTTCCCGACCTCGTTACTCCTTTATTTTTAAATCCAATTTTTTGTTAACAATTTTTAAATTAGGTGCTCCCTTAGACGCACCACCGGTATGGGGTCAATTTCCCGTGAAAATTCCGGCCGGATCGCATAATTCAGTCGTAGCTAGCGCAAAAAAAAGTGCCTCGCTAAATTTTAAACGAACTCCGATCGGCGTGAAAATTCTCATGCGCATTCTTCATGAAAAGACCTATCAGAAAATATAACACTTTATACCAAAGAAACTTTCACGGCTTCAGAATTAGGCCACTTCCTGTGTAGCATGGACCCACTTCCTGTTTTGCATTCTGCTAATAACTCCTTCAGTTTTTCTCCGATCATCTCCAAACTGCACGTATGTGTACAAAAAACTCATATGCACCAAAGGTACTTTTGAATTGTTCCTGGGTAAAAGGGCGTGGCCACAAACGGCGATCAAATTTGACCATTTTTGGAAAAATCTAACCTCTATATCTCTGGCTCGCAAAGTCAGATCCGGACCAAACTGCACACGTATGTTCGCTGTCGCAGCCTGAGTCCATGTAGGTGTCAGTGTACAGCGCCCCCTACTGGAAAAGACCGGAACTACACATAGTTGACTAATTACTATAGAAACACAATTCCTTAATAACATTCTTCTACAGAGTCAGATCTTGACCAAAACACACACAAATGTTCAATGTCCAAGCCTGAATGCATCTATATGACTTTCATTCACGCAAAATAAGGCGCCTCCTATTGGCGACAGGAAATTAAAGGTTTTACTCTGTGAGTAATACCTCCTCCCCCTTTATTCTATTTTTCGAAACAACTGCACAGAAACATCAAAAACATCTTCAGCAAGCACCATTTCTAAGGGCATCCTCCTATTTACAAGAATTTCCATCTGGGTTACTGTCAAACTCTAAACTTGCTTCATGAATGAACTGGTCCCTATAAATCCCTGATTTTTGGCCTCATGTCATTCAAATGTCATTCAAACTGTCAAGATACATCCCTGGACACAGCCTCAAACTTAGAAGATTCAACTCTTGGTCTTACAGGTTTTGCTTATGTTTTAACCCCAATTTTATGTCCCATCACACTCACACAGTCCAAAGACGACTATTTGGCTCCACCAAATATAGTCATTGGGCGTCATCTACAGGCCCAACTTAAACGAAGGGTGCCTTCTGCAGGCTTCTTATTTCCATGTGCTCTGAACCCCACAGGGGCCTCGATTGACCAACGTGCTATAACCCCACGTGTGCCCGAAATGACCAATTCGCTCGGTCCCGTTTATCGCTGCTTGGCAGCTTTAATTACAGTTTATAACAGCCAAAACATAAGGGGATGTCTGAAAACTGTTTTCTTCTCTCTAGACGTATATTTCAGTCCTGTGTCATTCCTGGAGCTTGTATGTGGTCATTTAAATGTTTTTTCTTGCAAAAAGTTTCTAGTCAGACAGGCTTATATAAAACATCAAACTTGCCACTTTAATAATCCCTTATCTTTTATGCCATTGCACCAAGCACAAACTTCCTTTTACTTGAAAAGGCAGTGAAGTGCCTATTTTTCACTTTGGCTTTGTATTAGTTTGACCATATTATTAATTTTTTGTTATGATTATGATCATCATTATTATATTTTGTTGTTAAATTTATCCTGCACAAAGAAAGGCACAATTACAAGGAGGGAACATTTTTGACAGTGTTCCAAAAAATTCCTATGAGAGACTTAAACCAAGTCCAGGCATTAAAACTTACTGTGCAAAAAAAACCCAATACATCATAAGGGCAATAACACTAACTATAATTCATCGCGAGCTCCTCATGAAAGCTTGAAATCTTCTTGTTTTGAAATGAACCAACAATCTGTTTCCACATGGCCCTGGTATGCATGCCAGACTTTAACAGAACTGGATGGTCAACAATGTACTGTATATTGTACAGTGACACAAAGTCTCATAAATTCTATGGACAGGTACAAATAGAATTAAAAAGGTTTTCACTGTCTATTGAACAAAACATCAGTGTCTTGTGGGGGAGAAAAAAAACTGTAAGTGCTTGTTTGTGGGCACAGATCAACACCCAGACATCCCTGGTCCTTGCCTTATAAGGACCAGTAGTGGCAGTGAAGTTTCACAGTCACGATGAGGTCAGATGAGCTTTAATGATGCCTTCAGGCTCAATGGGACATCTTTAAAGTGAAAAACTTTCCCATGCTGTTCTTGTATTGTAATTCAATGGAAATTCCCTGAATCTCACGGCAAATTTCCACTGTCTTCAAACATGGATGGAAAAGTCAATCACTGAGCCTGACATGCAGCTGAAGTTCAGGAGCTTTTTAAAATAGTTTTGTGTTTGCATGCATTGACAAACAACACAATATTTGAATTACAACAAACAAAAGTCTTTTTGATGTTTGACTATTTATCTAATTTTCAAATCAATCAGAGTTTTTATAATAACATTAAATAGTTCTTGAAAGAAAGTTTTTAGTCTTCCCAAAAGCTAAACATAGCACTATTAAAAGTCTTAACTCTTGTTTAGTTTTCCAGCGTGAATGAGTGAACCAGTCAGAAAGAATTTTCATTTAGAAAACTGGATGTAGAGAATTGTTTTTTTTTTCCTCTTAGAAATGCCTTTGTTTAGTAACAATTAACTTAAAAGTTTAAAGCTTATAAATGTATCATTGCAGCCCTACAACATCACAGGCAATGTTTTTAACCTTTTATCCTTTGAAAAAAAATCTGATGTTGTATTTCCTTTCATGTGTTGGTGGGTTAAGGTTTTTTGCATCGCTTGGTTATCTTCTGTTATTTTTGTGGGTTTCATCTTGTTCCCTCCTATTTCTTTTTTAATTCTCTTCTTTCATTGTTTATTTTTATTTTATAAGACACATTGTAACACAGTTTTCAAAATTACTGAAGAAATAAATGGTATCTTTACATAAAAATGTGTTATATGATGTGAAGTTACACTAATTTGGAGCTAGTTGTTTTTCTGTTATAATTATATTGTACAATAACCTGAAAAAAGTTCCGAAGGGTGAGCCTATAAATCACGCGTGACTCTTAAACTAAATGAAACTTGCCTTTGCTTTTAGAGCCTGACATAGTNCAAGCAAGCCAATGAAAACCAGGACATATGGATGAAAAGCAAAACAAAAGAAAAAAATGTCAATGGGTGTTATTGATTGATCACCAATTGATTTTGTGTTAAGAATTTAACCAGTTAAAAATATATTCATATATTATATATTCATATATTCTATCAATAGTCGTGGCAGCAACTGCACCTCATCTAATTTTGTTTTTTGTCTGCCTGAGACCTTTGCTGAATAAGGATATAAAATTTAAAATGAGAAAAGAAAGACAAAAAATAACCAACCAAAATGAGCGAAAAACATTTGTTTTCTATCTTATCAGTTATAAATGATTATTGATTGTTAGCGTTTTAACTAGTGTTAAAGCAAAACACAAAATTTAGAGGTGACAGTGACATACCCAGAAAAAGTTAGCTTTATGTTGAAAAAAAAAAAATCTCAAATTAAACTTTTCGTTTGTTCTGAAGGTAACTTTCACGAATTTCCTGTATCTTTCACGGGTTTCCTACATTTACCTTGACAACTCGAGACGTCACCGGGCGACGCTCCGAGTCAGCGCGAGCTTGCTTGGCCTGCAGGGACCCGGATGCGTGACTTCAAAATAAAAGTCAGTAATTAGCGACTGACTGGTACGAGACGGGTCATTTTTACAGTTTATAACAGCCAAAACATAAGGGGATGTCTGAAAACTGTTTTCTTCTCTCTAGACGTATATTTCAGTCCTGTGTCATTCCTGGAGCTTGTATGTGGTCATTTAAATGTTTTTTCTTGCAAAAAGTTTCTAGTCAGACAGGCTTATATAAAACATCAAACTTGCCACTTTAATAATCCCTTATCTTTTATACCATTGCACCAAGCACAAACTTCCTTTTACTTGAAAAGGCAGTGAAGTGCCTATTTTTCACTTTGGCTTTGTATTAGTTTGACCATATTATTAATTTTTTGTTATGATTATGATCATCATTATTATATTTTGTTGTTAAATTTATCCTACACAAAGAAAGGCACAATTACAAGGAGGGAACATTTTTGACAGTGTTCCAAAAAATTCCTATGAGAGACTTAAACCAAGTCCAGGCATAAAAACTTACTGTGCAAAAAAACCCCAATACATCATAAGGGCAATAACACTAACTATAATTCATCGCGAGCTCCTCATGAAAGCTTGAAATCTTCTTGTTTTGAAATGAACCAACAATCTGTTTCCACATGGCCCTGGTATGCATGCCAGACTTTAACAGAACTGGATGGTCAACAATGTACTGTCTATTGTACAGTGACACAAATTCTCATAAATTCTATGGACAGGTACAAATAGAATTAAAAAGGTTTCCACTGTCTATTGAACAAAACATCAGTGTCTTGTGGGGGAGAAAAAAAACTGTAAGTGCTTGTTTGTGGGCACAGATCAACACCCAGACATCCCTGGTCCTTGCCTTATAAGGACCAGTAGTGGCAGTGAAGTTTCACAGTCACGATGAGGTCAGATGAGCTTTAATGATGCCTTCAGGCTCAATGGGACATCTTTAAAGTGAAAAACTTTCCCATGCTGTTCTTGTATTGTAATTCAATGGAAATTCCCTGAATCTCACGGCAAATTTCCACTGTCTTCAAACATGGATGGAAAAGTCAATCACTGAGCCTAACATGCAGCTGAAGTTCAGGAGCTTTTTAAAATAGTTTTGTGTTTGCATGCATTGACAAACAACACAATATTTGAATTACAACAAACAAAAGTCTTTTTGATGTTTGACTATTTATCTAATTTTCAAATCAATCAGAGTTTTTATAATAACATTAAATAGTTCTTGAAAGAAAGTTTTTAGTCCTCCCAAAAGCTAAACATAGCACTATTAAAAGTCTTAACTCTTGTTTAGTTTTCCAGCGTGAATGAGTGAACCAGTCAGAGAGAATTTTCATTTAGAAAACTGGATGTAGAGAATTGTTTCTTTTTCCTCTTAGAAATGCCTTTGTTTAGTAACAATTAACTTAAAAGTTTAAAGCTTATAAATGTATCATTGCAGCCCTACAACATCACAGGCAATGTTTTTAACCTTTTGTCCTTTGAAAAAAAATCTGATGTTGTATTTCCTTTCATGTGTTGGTGGGTTAAGGTTTTTTGCATCGCTTGGTTATCTTCTGTTATTTTTGTCGGTTTCATCTTGTTCCCTCCTATTTCTTTTTTAATTCTCTTCTTTCATTGTTTATTTTTATTTTATAAGACACATTGTAACACAGTTTTCAAAATTACTGAAGAAATAAATGGTATCTTTACATAAAAATGTGTTATATGATGTGAAGTTACACTAATTTGGAGCTAGTTGTTTTTCTGTTATAATTATATTGTACAATAACCTGAAAAAAGTTCCGAAGGGTGAGCCTATAAATCACGCGTGACTCTTAAACTAAATGAAACTTGCCTTTGCTTTTAGAGCCTGACATAGTATGTAACTGCAGTTTCCGAGGAATCAGTGAACGCAACAAGATTCTCCGCCGGTGCTGATTCATCAGAAAGTGGTCCATCATCTGATAAGACCCCGGAATATTTACACGGTAAATAAGGTGTTTTAATTTTATATTCGAACTGTGATTCTGAAGAATGTGTTGAACATGTTTGGTCCATATTCCGTTCTCGGTGAATCAGAGTTAAACCCTCCTCCCACTTCAGGACACTTGTTCAGCAGCAGAAGCTAAGGGTACCGGCGAGCTCGTGTCTGAATCTCAGCAGAATATCTTTATTGTACCTTTGGATGTAAAAAAAAAAAGTTGTCCTGACAGCGAATATCATCGGCGACTACTAATGAGTCTGTTTCTCCAAAATGTTCAAATTTCAGCAAGCTTTTTGTGTTAAGATCGCTAGCTGGGCGTGCTAATGCCTCATTTCCGCATTGATGATATCCGCCTGTTCATGTTGGAGCTTGTTCATCTGTTCAGTTCATGCAC
This sequence comes from Thalassoma bifasciatum, assembly GCA_008086565.1. NCBI lineage: Eukaryota > Metazoa > Chordata > Actinopteri > Labriformes > Labridae > Thalassoma > Thalassoma bifasciatum. The sequence goes on along the minus strand of RPOG01001046.1, from coordinate 43,981 downwards.
GCTTATCAAAAAGAGCGTTTAATGATATAATCTTGTAATTCGATTTATATAATTATTTATAATGCGGATTCAAAGGCTCGAACACCTTTTTCAGATATAGGCAGTAGTTTCATCACAAGGCTCCGTTCACTGTGAATGAGGACCTGCCCCTCTCAATATCTAATTATACTAAAATCACTGACTCTGCTCGATGATTTAATTTCACATTTTCTGTAAAATTTTGCATGCAGCTTATCAAAAAAAAAAAAAAAAAGATTTAATTTAAGAAGAATTTCTTGTTTGGTCTATGGAAGCCCTGAGAGGACATGCATCTGTGTGATTCAGAATCAGAATACTTTATTGATCCCCTAGGGGAAATTACTTTCAGTTACAGTTACTCCCACTCAGACAGTGTTTAAAATATAGAAAGTACAAATATAAACATTTGCATCTTACACAACAAAAATGAAATATTAACGTAAGATATAAGATATGAAATACAATAAGATAAGATAATAAAATAATAAACAAAAATCAAATCAAATCAAATATGTACAATCTAATTTAAATCTACAGTTATATACATGCTGACACAGTTATGGGACATTGCACAAGTACTGACATAATAATAAAATAAGTCATTGATATTGCACAGAGTGGTGACATACATGATTCTTATGTTATCTTAATTTGACTTTAATTTTACGATGTACACGAAAACAAAACAAAAACAAAAAAAATGTTCTAAGATAAATACATGAGAAAAACATACAGAACAAAATCAATCAATAAAGAACTTGATCAAAAAAGAATACAAACAATAATAATCACCTGACAAGAAACTAGGGATGCATGATACTGGATTTTTGGCCAAAATCCAATATGTCGACATAATATAACTCACTTAGCTGGTTACAAGTGGAGTTTGGTGTGTAGCTCTTTTCCTGCAAAATGATGGTATCAGAGAGGACATGATGTATTAATTTTTCTTAATATGCTTGTCTCTTGTTTTTACCTCCTCATAGCCAAAATGAATGTTGAACATGAAGTGAAACTGCTGGTGCAGGAGATTCAGCGACTTGGCACAAAAAGTGAGTTAATTGTTACTGACGTGCTTTGCTGTGATTAATAACTCATAAACATTATTTCTTATTGTTGAAAAGTGTCCTCTTTTCTTGTTGTAAAGGTTTTGTTATATTTGTTTTGACCAATCAGAATGAAGTATTTGTCTGGTAGCAAGTTGGAAAACTGGGTGGTAACTTAGATAATGCTTCCTTTGTGCCACTTTCTTGATACAGATGCTGATGGTCAAACCACTGTGAAGTTCGGGGTCTTATTCAATGATGACAAGTGTGCCAACATCTTCGAGGCGCTGGTGGGAACCCTGAAGGCAGCCAAGAGAAAGAAGATTATCAGCTTCCAGGGCGAGCTGCTTCTCCAGGGCGTCCATGACAATGTTGACATCATCCTGCTCCAAGAATGAGGCCGAAAATTTTGGACCATGTAGGCTTTTAACTGCTGTCTAGTTATTTTTTCCAACTACTGAGCCTTCTGCAATGTACAAGCTCATCACTGAGCTTCTGTTTATTGTTATCTTCTTTGATGTGCAGGGCTTAGTAATCAACTTCAACTTTCATTCCAAATCAATCTATTTAATCTTTACATTTATAGACCAAGCTGGGTTTGATTTCACTGAGATAATCAGATTTTCAATGAGTTAAATTGCACCCACATTCAAAGTGTCAGATGACAAAGAGAGATCTCGCTTTCTCTCTCTCTCTCAGGCGTCTTTTTTTTTATTATTTTTTTTTTTAGCTTTTTTTATGTCAACCACAGGTCTGACATGCCATTTTGATATACTTTTAAGACTATAAACGCACAAATTAGGATTGTAATTGTCTGTTTAACACAATTATGTGTAAGTTTTCTTAATTTCTAGGATCCAAATGCCTTTCTTGATTGTAATGTGTCAGGAAATACAGACACAGATAATGATACTGGCTAGATCTACACATTTATAACCGGGGCACTCAGGTGCTGACAGTATTTTGCTGTGGACCCTTGTTTTTTCAAAGCAGCACTGGGTGAATGTTGGTGCAGCTTTAAATGAGCAGGTAGAGTGGGTCCACCTACCGTCACCAAATGTCAGCCCCGTTTAATGTTTACATGAGCTGTTGATACTACCTCTTGTGGACTTCGTATGAAGCATTTTAAGACCACTGTGTTTGGAAGTCCTGAGAATAATTCCGTCACAGAAACTCTGGAGACAAAGTGCATTTCAAGAAAGATTTTTGCACCTTTTTGTACTTACCAAACTGCTAGAGTAGTTTTAGCCCATCTTTTTTACAAGTGGTCAATTTTTCTCTGCTTAAAAAAAACTCCAAATCTGTTTGCCTTTGGTAAAAAATAGTCAGTGAGCGGATGACGAATGTGTTACTTGTGCAATTGATATTATACAGTGTTTGATTACAGGGTGATTGGTGCCAAATGCAGAAGATGAATTTGTAGTGTTTCTCAGGACCAAATCTACCAAAACATGTTTGATAAATGTCCTGTGACTTAAATAAGATGTCTCACCTGTGACACAAGATGTGCATTTATAGTTTTATCAGTTTGATTTTTCCGTCTCTGTCTTGTACTGTTGGTGCAATAATACTTGCAGATCAGGTGTGGCTGTTAGTTTAGTTCTTATACATCACAGCACATAATACATGGGTGGTTGAAAACACGAAAACCATTCTTTTTTTGTAATTGTGTCAGTTTTGTTGACTGAAAAAATTCTCTTTGGGTCTCTATAGCAAAGCCAGCAGTGGGGTTTGTATGAAGGCAGTGTGAAAGAAGTAAGGCATTTGACATAAATACTTCAATTTGTTAAAACACTCAAAATATTTCAACACGAAAGTTTGAAGTAATCCAAAAAAAATGTTCAACCTTGTATAAATGAACTTAGGAAGTTTTCAATGCTTGATTCTATGCTCCACATTTATGGGTATCCCATTTTTTTCAATTCCTGCTTAGTTGTACAGTACAAAAAAGGATTATAGCAATAGTAAAAAGTAAGTGAAAAGTAAATCCAGACTTTTGTTGTATTGTTATGAGGCTGAAATTCTACTTTCATAAGGTAAAAGTTGTAACGTTTTGAAGTTAAAGATTTAACGTTACAGGGTTAAAGTTGAATGTCACAGAAACTTACCTTTTTTCCAGAACATTATAACTTCAATCCTCCACATTTTAACTTGTATCACATTACGTAATGACTTAATTCTCATAACACTCAGGCTTCAATCAAGTTATCACTTTGTTTTCGCAATATTTTTCCCCCTTCTATTACATATCTTTTCTACATTCACAAAAGGGGCACAATATAGACCTTTTATCACCACACCTTATTTGCAAGTTTTGTATGACAACTTTTACATTCACTGCTGTTTTGTCGACCTAGCTTAAACTAATAGATTCGCTTTTTTCAGCTTGAAAAAAGCTGTAAAAGCTTGACTTGAATTATTTGTTTGTTTTCTTTATCGCAGTGGAGAGCATTGAGTTTCTTTGGTCTAAATAGTTCAAGATGGTTTAAAAGTATGATAAAAATCCAGAAAAGTCAAATCATGAATTTAAGTGAAAAAAAGAGAAAATGCAAACAAAAGGTTCAGTACAAGTCTAAAAGACTGAGTATTAGAGAGGAAAGCAGTGAGCAAAGACGAAAACATGCTGCTCATCAGTGTTAATGTATCATCCTGCTGTTGTTGCTCAGTATCAAGTCTCAGTTTTTCTTTATGAACACAAATGCGAACAGTAGAAGTCAACATGTGGAAGAAGAGAAAGTTATGATCGGAGCAGTGCCAATACCTCCAGCCATTTCTGTGATCTGATGGAATGCCTGCATGATGTGTTCAAGTGCGTCATTACTGTCTTTTGTTTTGGCAATAAAACAAAACAGAGGTTTCTGTTGTGCTCTGAGAAATAAAACCTTTACACTTGAAGCCTTTAACCTGCTTTGTGTTGTGATCCTTCAAGATGAAATATTGTGCTTTTGAATAAGAACGAAAAGCTCGGAAGTTTCCCTTCATCTGTATCAGACATGTGCCTCAGCCTGGTCATACAGTTTCTTGTGATTTCATTTGACAACATGCACCTGACTTTTAAGTATTAGTTAAGTATTCTATCTCAGTATTACTCTATTTTTGTCAAATATAAACATGCTTTTATCTTGTTGTGATGAGTAAAGTTTTTGTTAATTCTCAGAACAAAATAACAGGCTGGAAACCATGACAGGTCAGACAACAACATACCATGCAGCCTTTGACCCTGCTAGTAAAGTAAGTGAAACCTATTTTACAGAGGCCCTAAAGTGCAAAACGCAGAAAACAGACAAAAAAAAGCAGCTTCATCTCCCTCAACAACTGAGACAGCACTCAAACACAAAAGAGAAAACTAAAAATGTAGGAACCTCATCTGACAGGGATCATTGCTGTGTTTCAAATAACATGAGTGGTATTAGTGATAAAAACTAAGTCTCTGTTTTCAGCCACCATCTTACATGCAGTTTACTCAGAACACAGCGTAAAACTTCAGCTATTGGAGAATGGTTCCTCTGTTAAACTCTGCTTCCTTTAAACATGTCTTCAGCATGCAAACTTTTCATATCATGAAAAGTTGCCAGCATATCCAGCATCACATCATTTGTATGCCCTAAATCAAACTATCCTCTGATAATAGAATCTATGTTTACAACAGTGGTACATAGTTTCTTTCCAGATAAATAGGGGGACAAGTAGATGTTCATCCAGTACACAATGACCTTGTTAGATCAATATCATCTTTTGCCTGGACATGTCCTCCTCTCTGGTGTTAAAATTATGTCTAGTAGGTGACCAGATGTCCTTTTTTTCTGGGACATGTCCTCCTTTTTGGTGGTAAAATTGTGTCTGGGTGGTTTTTACAAAATTCACCAAAATGTCCAATTTTTTTTCAGCATGTTCTACAGACATTGATATCAATAATACACTGCACTGTGCCACCGGCATAATTCCAATGTCCCAACTTTAAAGAAAAAAAATTATGAGATAAAATGTTGAAATTGTGACATTAAAAGTTGAAATTTTTAGATCAAATGTCAAAATTTTGAGATTATGTCAAACTATGAGATAAAAAGTCAAATTTTAAGCTAGACAGTCAAATAATGAGATTAAACAGTCAGAGTTATGGGGGAAAAAAGTCCAAATACTGAGATAATAAGGTCTGTATTTTGAGATTATGAAGTCAAAGTATGAGAAAAAAAAGTCAAAATTTTAGATAAACAGTCAAATCATGAGACTAAAAAGTCAAAGTTATGAGGAAAAAAGTCAAAATTCTGGGATAATAAGGTCTATATTTTGAGATTATTAAGTCAAAGTTTGGGGGAAGCAGGTCAAAATTTTAAGATAAGAAGCTAAGACTATTTATCTCTTCAATTTGACTTTTTATCTCAAAATTTTAACTTAATATGAGGGGAAAGCTATTTTTACAAAGCCAGTTTTTCATTTGTATATTCATTTCGCAGGAATTGGCCTCTGTATGTTATGAATGTTTTCATTATTTTTTTTCTACAAACAGAAAAGGGGTGTTTTAAATAAATCTACGAGTTGTCTTTGAGCATATTTGGGTATTTTTCAACAGAGGTTTCTCTTTTGGGGTTTTCAGAATATTGTCACCCTAATGTTGGCAGCATTTTAGTAACTGAAGCAGCAGAGCCCGATATTTCCCACAGGACTAAAACGCGACATCAAACTGTTGACGGCCAACGCGGGGGGCGGGGTCCTGTGACGTCAGGGGGTGGAAGAAAACAGCGGAGCAGGAATCAAAACAAGAGACGGACACGCCTTCGTTCTTAAAGGTTATAGCAGCTTATTCCTTATAGCTGCTGCTGTCAGAGCTGCAGAAAAACCCGCCTACCGTCCACGAGGAGACCCCCGAAGCAACAACACAAAGAGAAACACTGCAAAACACTGCAGGAATGGAGTCCACAGAAATGTCAGACGGCGGTGATCACAGCAGCCGTTGATAGAGGTCGAAATTAACACTTGACAGCCGAATCGTGTAAAATGCCCAACCAGAAGAGCAACAAGGGAAAGAAAAGCAAACGCACTAACAGTAGCGGAGATGAGCAGGAAAATGGAGCCTGTGCGGCCCCAACAGGAGGCGCGGCCGCGGCGGCTGCACCCAGAAACGAGCGCTCCAGCGGTAAGAGAGGAAACGGCGGACACAGATGTAGAAGTTTGGTGATGCTTTCTTCCTGTCAGGGGAAGCCCTGTCTTGTCTGTGTAGCTGTGACATGCATGCACTGCGACGTTGCGAATGCCTCTGAAGCTCACTTCCACTTCTTTCCGCCCCTTACCAAAGTTATACTGAAAAAATGCATCAATGAAACGATCCCCTGGATAAGGCACGCAACATTGCACGATCACGACTTGAGGCCTTGCATGAATTGAGTGGGTACTGTAGTCGTGGGTATGTGGTCCAGCAAGTAGTCAGTATTGAACTGCACTGCACCTTCGGCTTGTTTTAACGTCTTTACTCTGGTTCCTGGAGGCCAGTTGTGTTTGTTTTGGTGCAAGAACATTTCAGGGACATTGGGTACAGGAATTGAAAAAACACTGAATCAAGTGTTACCTGGTGTTTTAAATTCAAGCAGAACTGAAGAGTGCTTGTTTTGTACTCGGAAAATAGATGAGTCTTCTTTCTATATGTCTCAGTAAGACCCGATTAGCAACAGATCCCTAAATGGTCAGATTTATGAATGGATTTTGGCTGGCGATGCTCTTCTTAGAATGAAGGTTCACCAGCTGTGAAAGTAGTATTCCTACCTGTCAAATATAGCCTCAGGGAGTCCTTACGAAACAATGCAGCACTTGTTTGAATGTTATCACATCCAAGTATCTGATGGTGTGTGTTGCATACACTGTGTTTGTATGAAGGCCTCAGCTGTCTGCCTGACGCGCACCTTGAAGTCCACACAGTTTTTGGTTGTGGCCTTCCTCAAAGAGTAGTACTGACACCTCACCACTTGTCTGCGCACTCAAGTTCAACTTCATTCAGTATAGACTCACTGTGGCTGGTAAAAAAAAAAAAAGTCACCCAGGCTGGTTACATGCTCTCATGCATGGTTCAAAAGACTTATTGGGGATTTATTAGACCCTGGGAATAAATGTAGGTAGGTCATTGATGGAAGACTTTTGAATAGGCCATTTTTAAAATACCAATAATAAAGATATGTATTTGGACATTGTTAAAACATTTGGAATGTAGTTTACACAAGCATTTATGCAAAAACCCAGTTAAGATTTAAGTGTTTTTAAAGTTGAAGTAAGAGGACAGCCTTGAAAAAAGTCATTTGGGGTGACTGTAAATTTACTCAATAAATTTCTTTAAAATTACTAGTAGTTCATAAAGCATCAGTATTTAAATAAACAGCTCAAGAAGAATATATAGATATATATATAGAATATTAAAGATTTGCAGATAAAACTTTTTATTCACATGCAGTCACCCCACATCATACCCAAAAGAGGCTAGTTCAATACAATAGTTAAAAAATACATCTATTTGCAAATATTAGAAAGACTCAATAGCCTCCCAGGTGTTTCACTGGGTTACTCAGATGTGTCTGGTTTATGTAATTCCATGTCCTTGAGATGGTTTCAAAATTAAAGTCCTAAACTTGTGCTTTCCTGATGATCAGCCCACATGATATTTCTTATAATGAACAAATTCGGACAACATTCGTTTGAATATATTGTGATGGAGATATAAGTGCACAAGCTTCACAATTGTGTCAGTACATGTAAAAATGTTAGAAATGATGCCAAATAGGGCAATGGATAGATTTAAATTGCTTTAAAGTGATTTCAGACCAGTTGTCCAAATAGAAGTTGAGGCAGGACGGTCTCTCCACATGATGTTTTGACACTTGAGAGAGAAGAAAAATGACCAATAACTAAAGTGTTAAAGGTAGAATGGTTTTGTAAATGGGAAAGGTGTAAGACATACATATTGTCATTTTATGAAGTTTGAGGTTGTTGGGACTTTTTTTGTTGTTGTTGTTGTTTTCTTTTTGTTTCGTTTTCAAAAATTCAGTTGGACAGAAAAAGTAGACGTCACGTCACTGATCCAGGTACACGGCTGTGAAATACATTTTCACAGCTTTCTCGTCGTAAAGCAAGGATAAGTTTTTATTTCCTTACAGCAAGGCATTTTCTAACTATTTTTAAAAAATCAAACTAAATTATACATCTGGGTCCGTTTCAGGCCTGTAATAAGTCTGTTGCATAATTTTTTTGTTGTCATTAAATCAAATAGATGGCTCATGACATGCATACCTACATTGGTAAGCTGAACGGGACTTCTGCAGAAATATTTCTGCTGACATTTCTGTCCTCATTTAGCTCTCCTTTTTCTCTCGCCTAGACACATTGAAACATAAAAGCCAAAAGTCATGTTTTTGAACACTGTCAGTTTTAGCTGGAGAGATAGATTTGGTCTCACAAGGTCAATCAAACAAAAAAGGATAAACAGACAATCTTTGGACATTGCAGGCCACCTTGTCAGCACGACTATCATTGAGCTGCATCCTTAAGCTTTTCAGCCGAGGATTAAATATGTCATCAAACATAAAAACTGTATTTTTGGGAGAACTTGGTGAATAAGCTAGTTTTAAGCCCCTTTACGTATTACTCTCATGCACATTACATTACATATTTGTGTTGTATATAGTGTTGTCTCTTCTTAAAGTGCAGCCCAGTGTATTTTTTTATTTCATGATTCAATTAAATATGCATCTAAGACATGTTGTTTGCAAAGAAAATGTCCATGAGCCAGGGTGCTCTCTAGTAACTGACATTAGACACTTTTAGACTGATATCGCTCAATTTCCACTGTTTATAATAAAATTTGATGGTTATCTAAAGATGCTCTCGCCAGCTCCGCCGCTGTTTCCTGGATTGCAGGACAGGATATTGCTCCACCTGTCCTGTTTAGAGATGGTTGGGGACCAGTGGTTTATCAGTCAGCTCTCACATCTGCACCTGTTCACTATCACTATTTCCTAATTCATACCAACAGCTCAAGACCAGGTGGTGTAATATTTGGTCTTATGGTTTTGGCCAATCAGAATGATCATCAAGAACAATATTGGAAAAATAACACATTGTAAATTTTTGTGAATTTTCATGGCCCAGCTGCGATTATTGGCTGTATGGATACAGACACTGCAGAGAATATTTTAAACTCAGGGGTCTGAGAACGATCCCACAACATCTCTAAATCCTGCGTCATGCATAAATCATTCCCTCCACGGTTTGTCTTCCACTCTACACGTTTAACAAGGAGCATTATCACCTTTACGTATGTGTATCTGAGCTGTGTTTAAATCAGGCTGATAGCATGCAAAGATGAATTCAGGCTGAGCTGAAATGATTCATAAATGTATAAATGCATAGCCGAGTGTATTCTTTAACTTCTCTTTGGTGAATTTAAAAAGACATAAGGGGGGAAAAAATTTGCTGACAGTGTTCCGGAAAGGAAAGAGGAAACAATACCCCCCCACACATACACCCACAGCGTATCATCATGAGCTTCTTCTGGTACAGACTGTGGGCCCACATTTGCTTGATTCACATCCAGACTTGGCATTTGGCAGGGTTTGAATAGAGGCGCTCTCAAGCTTCAATGGCCTGGTTGAATTTCATAAATCAATGGCGGCAAGGACACTGAAATGTCTCTCTAAACATTTTCATCACAAGCTGTTGATGCGTTATGATGAGCTTTGCTAAAAGTGCTGCGTTTAGGATGCTGTTAGCATATAGATGAGTGCTTTGTGTGGTGACAGTGTTGAAGACATGTTTGGGAATTAGGGCAGGGCACTAATCACAAACTAGATTAAATCGCAGTCTGACCTGCTGCGATACTCTAATTGCAGACAGTGCAATATGTCTTTAACCCGAAATGTGTCAGAATACCAGGAACAATTTTTGCAGTTGGTGTTTTATGCTGTACACCAGTATCACTCAACTTCACTCAACTAAAGAGCTAAGTTGTTGAAAAATACCTTCACAAGAGAAACAATTAAAGTGATGAAAAGTAGCATGAACAGCAAAAAGTAGCAATAAAGATAAGTTCAAGGAGGCAAAAGTGGTAAAAGAGCAGCAAAAATTGGTGAAAGGGTTGAAAATTAAGAGAAACATGGAAAATAGTGTGAGTGAAAAGTGACCAAAATGGGCAAAAAGCAGTTTTTTTCTGTTTACAAAAATCTTTCTTTTCTTCTTCATGTATGTTTTCTGATTCAAAACAAGAATGAAAGAATAAATCATCCCCTTTAATGTAGCAATTCATATTAAATTCCCCAAATGAATTAAAATAGCTCTTTTTTAGTTTTTTTATCCCATGTTGTATTCATCTAATATGATGCTCTTTTTAAAGAATACTGATTCATTGCTTGTGTCTTTAACAACACATAAAATTGGAAACCCAAAAATAACCACACAATATATCGCAATTATAATATCAGGTAAAGTAATTGTAATTAGAGTATTTTGGTAAATCATTCAGCCCCATTGAGAATTTGAAGATAGAGCTGTAAAATTCATTGAGTGACTACTGCGTACTTACTGTTGATTATTTTCATGGTTGTGTCCCTCAGAACAAAGTGGACACCAATCGATTCACTGATGGAACTCTTGGAGGAACTCTTAGTTTATGTTGTGGACAAAGTTAAGCATTAACAATCACCAGAAAAATCACGGATGGATTATTTTGCTTTCAAAGGTCATAAGGAGTCGTCTGAGACCCCTTACAGAAGCTCTAATGTGAAAAATAACGACTAGACGGAGGTTGTGAAAAATACTGAACTTGATAGTAAACAAATCAGGTTGTTATTTAAGACTCTGGTGACTGATTCATGCCACCTTCTGTGTTTACTCTCCCAGAGGTCCAGTGTGCAACGCCTCTCGGCTGCAGCCTGGGGTGCCCCATCGACCTGGAGAAGGACGACTACCAGCGGGTACTCTGCAACAACGAGCTGTGCCCGTACGGCAACTGGATGCATCTACAGTGTTTCTACGAGTGGGAGAGCTCCATCCTGGTCCAGTTCAACTGCATCGGCCGTGCTCGCTCCTGGAATGAGAAGCAGTGCCGGCAGAACATGTGGACCAAGAAGGGCTACGACTTGGCCTTCAGGTTCTGCTCATGCCGCTGCGGTCAGGGCCACTTGAAGAAAGACACTGACTGGTACCAGGTGAAACGCATGCAGGACGAGCGTAAAAAAAAGCCATCGGAGAGGAGCGCAGGGAGGAACGGTTCCAGTGGAGGAGCTGTGGGAGGTGTGGATGGGGTTCCTGAGGAGCCCAAGAAAAGTAAGATACCAGGAGGAGCAGTTGGGGGAGGTAAACTCCCGCTTAGAGCCTCAAGTCAGGAAATGCCTCGAAGACAATCAGTGGATCGCCAGAACTCCACAGAGAGAGGAGCAGCAGGAGGAGCCTTTAGTCTGGGGCCTCCTCTGAAGTCTCCATGTGACTCTCCTGGACAGTCTCCTCCAGCTGGTTTCCCCTTCTCCCCCACCGCTCCCCTCGGACCAGGAGGTGCAGGAGCAGGACTACGAGGTTCCCGTCCTCTGGGGGAGTTCCTCAAATCAGCCGTCCACATGGACCCGCAGAGGAAGCACCTCCTGATCGGGGGAGCTCTCGGGAGGGGAGGCAGCTGCTCAATGGGAGCGTCAGGGGGTGGAGCTCACCTGGAACCTGGGTCTGTCCTTCCTCTGCCACTTTCCTTCGCCCTCCCGCTCCACCACCGCATCACATCTGGGAGTGTGGCCGACGGGACCCACTCCCACCCCGTGCAGTTTCTGAGACGGCTGGACCTCTCAGAGCTCCTCACCCACATCCCCCGACACAAACTCAACACGTACCATGTCCGCATGGAGGACGACGCACAGGCAGGACAGGGAGAGGAGCTGCGCAGGTACAACATCCAACTTTCAGAGATTATTAAACATCTTTTAAAAAGAGTTAATAATTGTTGGTACATTTTAAAAAAAAGAGTCTCGGCCTTTGGTTGTCAATATATCTAACAATTTTTAGGGTAAAAAGAAAAGACAAAAGTGCAACAATGTTTGTCACGTGATGCTTAATTGTTGTTACTTAAAGAGGAAAATGAAAAGGATATTTGACTACTTGGATGTTTCATATCGTAAATATTATGTTGTTGCCCGAATTTTTCAGTTGTATACAGTATGACAAAGGAAAAAAATGAAAAGCAGTGAAACTTTTAAATGTTTGAATCCCAACCTTTATTAAAGCAGCATTGCTCTCATTATTATTTGTGTTGTCTTTATCTTTGTTTGTCTTCAGGTTCATCCTCTCGGCTCTCAGTGCGAGTCAGAGAAACGTGGTGAACTGCGCGCTGTGCCACAGAACGTTGCCCGTGTTTGAGCAGTTTCCTCTGGTGGATGGGACTCTGTTCCTCAGCCCCTCACGTCACGAGGAGATCGAGTACGACGTCCCTTGCCACCTTCAAGGTCAGACACAGATCATGGCGGGGCACCTGACATGTTTAACCCGTGTTTTCGGGTGTATTCAAACAATGTAGCTCAAAATGGTGCACACATTTTGTGAATTTGCAAGTTTTAAAAAGTTGATGGGAGAAGATGTAAGAAGTCATTTTCACAGAGATGGTTTCTTGAGGTGGCTTCAACATTATTTTTGTGGCTCGTTGCTCTCTTTTCAGAGTGTGCTTGTCTGTGTCTTTGTGTGTCTATGTACGCATCAAGGCAGAACTGTGTCGTGCGCAATACAAAGAGCAGAGGAGAATTGTGAACACGTGACCATGTAGAGACAGAAATTACATCTCGTCATGTAAATAAGACAAATATTTAGTTTAGTTTGGTAGTTTAGATTATTCATTTCTTTATAGTTTTATGGCAGTACCCTTTTATTTACAGCACAGTTAAAGAGGCAGTTTTAGCGTTTACGGCTAATTTCCAGCTGTGTGGTCCCTGTCGGTAGGCAACCTGATGTACATTTGTTCGAATTTAAAATGCATAATTATAGAAGGCCTAAGCAAAAGAAATATCATACAGCGTGTCACACACAGTTGGAACAGCCACAAACAGAGCACATCAAAGCAGTCTGTGCAACAAAGACAACACTGGAACCACAAGAGACAAAAATAATCACAGATCTTAGACTTATCAAATACATCGTTTGTACCCCATTGGCAGACCCTTTTTACTCTTTGATGCAATTCAGATAGCATTTTTGGTTTTGTTATTATCTTGAAATAAGACATTTTTCTTGACTTGTCAGGTGAATGTGGCTTGCATAAGTCTGATAAGATTTTTCACTAAAAATAAGAAATGAACACTTGCATAGATTTGAGTCTTTGCAGTGTAATAACACTCCAGAACTATGTCTGTAGGACAAATGATCTACAGTGATTGAATCCTCTACGATGACATGAGCTACAAAGAGAAAACAGACTGTGGCTTCATGAATTAAAATCATCATTATGTTGTTTTGCTTAATTTAACACTGACTCTTGCACTGAAATACCCAATACATGTTCCCTTTGCTGTCTATGAAACAAGTTACAACTTAAACACATGCATCTGTAAGCCAAGTCCACGCTGTGTAAAGAGACATGAAAGGTTTTCCGCTGGATGCAGCTCCGTCCAACATGAATGTGAATTAGCACGGCGGCTTCTTTGATGCTGTGGCCTACAAGCTTTGATATTCATGGTCTTTGATATGCATCAGTATAAGGGGATAAGTTATTCAGTTTTTCATGCTTTTGTGGCTGCCAGGATATAAATGTTGGAAGACGAGGGAAACAATTCTTGAATGAAGCTCAACTATAAATAAGGAGGATTAGTGGTGTGGCTTGAATTTGTCTTGAGAGAACAGAAAGGTAAATATTTTGTGAGCAAATGACAGAAAAACTTTACAAAAACCCAACCCAACCAAGTATGTGCAGCATACTTTGAAACACAGCCTTAATTTAATAGGTTACAACTGTATTCCATGTATCTCTTTTATCATTTCATTTGTTTGACCATTCAAAAAAGACGCAGCATAACATACAACTATATGAACACAAGCGGCGTCTCTGGGTTCATAAAAGGCAGATATGGAAATACAGAAATGTTGGATCTCGTTTTTGAAAAGATAATGTAAGAAGACTGGAAGAGCATTCACTTTCTAAAACAGGCAGTAAAACAATGATAAAAGCCTTTTAGCAAAAATGGCACCATAGAAATAGAAGACAGACTGATAACTTAATGTGCATGCTGTTAGCACTTGCTGTTAATTTATAGCCAATTTTCAGCTACAATTACTGTTTTTGTGTAATATGGTTTTGTACTGTTGTCAGCAATGCATTGTGGTCTGGTAAATTTGAAGCAAAAACCCAAAACCCTGTTATGGGTATCGTGAAGTATCTTAATTTTTATGCCCACCCCAATCAAAACTGTTTGCTTGCCTTGTGTTCAGAAAGACCAATATTTTTCCATTTAGTCTGAGATTTTGTAAAAGCAAGTAAACTTAGCGTTAAAAAAACAGTAAGTTCAGTCATTTTATTCTCTAATGGTGCCTCTTTTTCCACAAGCTCTTTTCAGCAGTTACAAAAAGGCTTCATTGTTTTTTGTGCAGACCCGTGAGTGTCCACTCAGAGTTTGTATAAAGATGTAAAAGTTTCCTTTTGATATTTGCCAAGCTGTTCTTTCAGGAAATTAAGTCTCATGAGTAGTGGTCAGAGCGGTAATTGGTAATAGTTTTATTTGCAGACAAGCATGCTGACAGTCCAGTGGTCACACAGGCCGCTCTGTTCAGACAGGACTCAGACTCAGTTTTTTATTTTCGTGCATGGTTAAAGAAGAAAAACTCTGATTAGTTGTGTGATAAGTATGAGCCTTAATTATATTTCTCTGTTTTCTGCAGGCAGGTTAATGCACCTGTACGCCATCTGCGTGGACTGCTTAGAAGGCGTCCACAAGATCGTCTGCATAAAGTGCAAGTCTCGCTGGGATGGTAGCTGGCATCAGCTGGGTACCATGTACACCTACGATATACTAGCTGCTTCACCTTGTTGTCAGGTAAAAAAAAAACCTAATAAGTTTTCAAAGAACTGTAAATTTGCTCAAATTAAATGTATTATTTCAATCAACAGTTCATAATTTATCCCCCATCACCTGACCCCCAACCTCTCTGTGTCCTCAGGCTCGTCTTAACTGTAAACACTGCGGGAAGCCAGTGGTGGACGTCCGAGTCGGTATGCAGTATTTCTCAGAGTACAGCAATGTTCAGCAGTGTCCTCACTGCGGCAACCTGGACTATCACTTTGTTAAACCTTTCTCCTCCTACAAAGTTCTCGAGGCTTATTGACAAATGCTCTTCATGCATGCTAGTTAAGCTGCTTTTGTTCTACTCTGTTCTTTAACACAATCTAGGAAAGATTTTATTTTTGGGGGCCTTAAAGGTGCTTTTATGTTTTTATGTTCTCACTTTTTTTTCATTTTCTAATATGTACAGAAAAATATGACTAGTTCAAATTAAAAAGTACCGAGACTGTATCTCTGCTGTTAGAGAAAGGTATTAAAAAGGGTGAGAGTGACATGTCATGTCAAACACATTTATCTGTGACAAGTGAATGTAACTGTATGCCAAATTTGCTTTTATTTTTTTGTTTTTTACCAAAAGCATAAAAATGAATATTGAATAAAGCAGAGGAAGATTTGAGTTTGTCTTTATTCAGAGATTCAGTCCAAAACACCTTCTCATCGCACTGATGGCATGAATGAGTGTCTGACATATTGCTGTAAATGGTAATGGTTGTAAATTCACACTTATCTTTTAGCACATGGTCCTCAAATTACACGCCACAGAACACATCACTGTTACAGCATTAGAAAGGAATTTCTAGGCACAGACTTCAGTGTGTTTTTGTCAAAAAGTTTTATTTCCATCAGCTCACTGCTCTATAGATTCTCCCTTTGTGTCCGAGCTGCCAACAGAAGATTTCTTGCTCTGCGTGGCTTTTAAGCTGAGGTCTTCAGACGGCGATGCTGTAGAGGCAGTATTTTTCTTCTGTTGTGAGAGTTCCTTTGCTGAAAGCGGCCGGATTATGCACATGGCTGCCTGACCTTCTCTTATAGCTTTTGGCTTCGAGACAAATCCGAACAACACCTCCATTTTTTGCAGGATCTGCTCCAGAGTTGCCTCCTGTGGGGAAAAAGATCGAAGACATGTATTTGCAGTAGTTGTGATCAGACTTTTTCAGGGGAAAACTGAATTTAAATTTGTGGAAGGCAAATATATAAACTACAAGTGAGTGTATCTGGTTTAGGTCATCCTCACCAAGTCGACTGGGGGTCTCCCTCGTGCTGATCTCAGAGTGAGCCTTACATGATGCTTCTTCTCCAACATACCCTCAACATGTCTGAGTTTCGTGTTGAGGTCATGAGCCGCAATCGCCACTGAAAGGGTGAGCTCCTTCGTCTGCACAGGAGCTGTGAACGAAATACAGTCCAATTTGTGTCATATGCAGTGTGTGCATATTATAGCTGTTACCATAGCTGTTTAACACAGATTAATTACAACTCACAACTGACAGTTTTAAAGCTTGTACTTACTCAAAACAACAAATTTCATTTTAGAAACCTCTTCTCAAAAATGTGTTTAAACAGTTCCTAATGTAGATGTATCAATGCAGCTTTTTAGGCTTTATAAACAAAAATAGAGAATAGTATAAAACACTATTAATGGTCACAATAGATCAGGAAAAGACAAATTTAAGGAGATAGAATAATATCAAAATATACTAACAATAAATTGACAAAAAATAGAAAAATAAGTAAAATGAATAACAGTTAAATATATAATGAAAACATGATAAAGTAGGATAACAATGAATAAAAAATTTAAAATCTTAAAATACAGAAAAACAATGCAAAAATTACTTAAATTTTTACATTTCCTTTTCAACTAATAGGAATGATAAAATAGGACATAAATAATAAATGAAAGGATGCAATTTAATAATAACAATATTTAACTCATTAATGTACACAAAATTATTTTCAATCAAAGCTCTTCCAATAATCAAATAAAATATAAAATATCAAAAATTAGAAGAAAAATCATAAATTTAAATAATAGAATATGTATATATTTTTTGATTAAATGGATTTAAATAAACAATAATTGTAAAAATAACACGCAGAGATATTACAAATGAGATAAAATATAACATATTAAAAATACAATAAAAACTCCAGCTTACATAAACTAAATTCTC
This sequence comes from Thalassoma bifasciatum, assembly GCA_008086565.1. Taxonomy (NCBI): domain Eukaryota; kingdom Metazoa; phylum Chordata; class Actinopteri; order Labriformes; family Labridae; genus Thalassoma; species Thalassoma bifasciatum. The sequence goes on along the minus strand of RPOG01001046.1, from coordinate 26,686 downwards.
TACATAGTGATCACAAAAGTGAAGCAGTGATTTTCATTCTTACTATCTTTGAACCCCCACAGCCCCTGAGTCCAGAGCCCAGCATAAAAAGTTTTCGGACATGAATTCTGCACTCAGGTAAGAATTTACTCAGCACAAACATTACACACCTGCTTTTGCTTTCTGTTTCTCCCGCAGCTTCAGTTGCTCCTCATGGATCTGTTTGCCGCTCATCAGCTGGTAAACAGCAGGTTCTTTGTTATCGTTTAGCAGCACCAGTTTGAGACCTCGCTCGTCCATCATTCTCAATGCATCTGAACGGTGCATGACGCCCAGATTCTCTCCTGTCTCATTGATCACTTCTATCAGTCGCTGAGGGATTAAGCGACCAGCCGAGGACACTGTGGTATTTGCTTTTGTACTTTGTTTTTTTTTATTCGGGGCAGGTGTTGCTTCAGTGTCGTCTACAGCTGTGGAGAAAGGAGAAAATCTCCAGGAGGGGGCAGCTATTTTATATCCTTCACTCCTTATGGTTAATCTTGATGCTGGCATCCTGTAGGCAAAGCTGGCTGCACACACAGATCTCACTGTGCGGCTGAGCATCCATCTCACACAACCTGGAGACATGTCCTTCAAACACAGAGACAAAAATATCATTAATGTTAAGTTTGGCTGAAAGTGAAAACAAAGAAATTGAAATAGGTGGATGGGTTGAAATTAATTTTCCATTATTTCAAACGGAATGAATTATAATATAAAATACAATTGAAACAAAAAAGATAAACTAACAAATACATAATAACATAATGACCTAAAAATGAGGTTAAGCTTTTTTTTTTCTTTAAATCAAAAATATCCCTTTAGGTTATTGAAACTGAACAGAAATACTTTAAAATAGTTATAATAACCACAACAATAATGATAAGTATAATCAAAGAGAACAACAAAATATAATATAAAATATATGACAAAATAAAAAAAAGAAATGAATGAAATAAAATGCCAATAACGAACAATGATTTAATGAGAAACATAAACAAATTATACAATTAAAGACTAAGAAACCTGATTTAACAAGAATAGCAACAACAAATAATAGATAAAATTAATAAAAAATGAAATTCATCAAAAGAGGCATTAAATTACAAGTGAAATATCGATTAAAAAAACAACAACCAAGAAATAAAAAAGACATGAAAATATCAAGTAATTAATGCGTATAATAAAGTAAAAAACATGCAACTGACTGATGGAATGATTGATAAAATAAAAATTAAAAAGCCATGATATAATTTAACAATCATGACATATGAATACACGATAAAGACAGCAAAAATAAAAATATATATATTTTCTTCAGAGAAAAATAAATTATTTAAAATTCCGCTTTTTTACTACACACTCGCTAAAAAATTGACATTTATTTTTATTATTCCAAATTTTAAGGATGTTTTCGGCATAAACCACACTCACTATTTCACTGAGACTTTAAAGTTTTGAGTTTGTCATTGGTTCACCAAAGAGTTCACAGTTTTTGCTCTGCGACTTTAGGGCCCAGTGAAAACTCATTGTTAAATCTTCTTTCTACATTAATGATGATGATTTAAGGTTACACTTACTGTGTCGAATTGACCATCAAAACATTATTATCTGAAACCCTTGTTATGTTACTGTCCTGTCATGCACAGAGAGATGTTTACATTTTGAGTCAAATCATGAGTTTTTCAGCAGGAGTTAATCTGCAGAGATAAATGTTGTCACAGTGTTTTATGCATAAACTGTGACCTCGGTGTCACTAAAACACACCGATATTTGACTGAGTTCACTTTGAGTTAGATGTCTGTGTTTGGCTCTGATTTGAACATGTTGTCCTGAACATGAGCACCAATAACTACAACATGAATGAATGAATAAATAGGAATAACGCAGCCAAATGCACACAACAGAAAGTAATCTTGTATCAAAATGCTACACATGGTTATTTTTCTTTTTACTCACTGTTGCTCAATGTCGTTAATTCATGCTTTCTGTAGCAGGGTGACTGCTGTGTGTCTTCTTCCGCCTCCTTCTTTCTCTTTGGGCTTTATTGGTGGTTATTGGGGACTTTACGACAGCTACTGGTAGGGAGTGTGAATCACAACAGCTAACATCTTTGGCCTGGAGATACTGACAAATCACAAATCAAAAATACAACAAGATAGCTTCATAACGCTGACATTTATTGAACAGACTCCTTTTCTGTTTAATGGGAAAAATATATATAAAATGGTAACCTAAATAATGTTTAGAAGTCTACTTATGCCAGTTTAACCCTCTGATGCATGAATTATGAAAGTCAGTGTCAGGATTTTTCCCTTGAATTTTTTTATCCGTCTTGAAACATAAAAAAAAAAAATCCAATTTTTTTCTTTTCTAATATATGTGTAACTGAGCATTCAACTTAAAACAGTGTGAATTTAATCTAAAAATGGCTTATTTTTTTTGCTTGACTTCTTTATTTATTTATTTATTATTGGTAATTTCATGAATAATCTTTTTTTTAATGCTTTGCGAAACATTTTAACTCTCTTTCATCCATTTTAACACTGAATAATTTATAGTTATTATTACGTTATTTTACCCTCAATGTTTGTCTATAATTTTTTAAAAAATATATATATTTATTTGGTAAACGAATTGAAAACATTTTTTCTGGCCCTAAGAAGAATAAAAATATCCTGACACAGGCTGAAATGGATTTCCACCACATGAACCACTGAATTTAAGGGGGAAATAACTTTTAGATAGGTGTCCACTGTAGTGACCACTATGCACCACAGGGTTAAGATATGAAAATGAAAACTGACTTTGAAAGGATATACATTTTTTTGTGCCTATTTCAAGTCATAATTTTGAGATAATAATTCTTTTTTGTTTTGTTTTGTTTTATCTCAAAATTTTGACTTTTATACTCATAATTTTCACTTCATAATCTCAAATATTTGCTTTATTATTTCAAAATTCCGACTCTTTTAACTTATGAATTCAATAGTGAGAGATAAGAATGAGCTGTCATGACGAGCCAAACCTTGAATCATGTAGTCAAATAATCAGCTTCAGGCTCATAAAAGCATTATGTCGGTTTACTTCTTTTTTATTTTGCATATCAGATAGGAGACCTGTGTTTGGTGGAATTCATGGAACAGTGAATTTTCATATGCAAACTCAGTTTGTCATCATATTCATCTGGGGGGGAAAATCAAGAACAGTTTTTATTTGGAAGTGCTGCTCTGAGCTTTGACTCTTCTTCAACCAGAGAGGTAACAGGTAAGAGTTCAAATACTTGAAAATATTCTTAAACAAATTAAAACCATGTTTTAGCCTGATTGAGACTTTGTGTAGTTAACAGAACATGAACTGGCAGACTTTGCTTTTCTCTGTGGGCCTGCTGTGGATTGGTAAGTAGACACTACATTAAATTACCAAAGCCTCACATTGAAACACACTGTGAATATCAAAACAGTCCTTGTGTGCATCATGCTCCGTGAAGTCTTAAGATCCCTAACTGTTCACAGTTTGAACATTTTTAGTGTTGTATTTGAAACATTTCCATCTTTTAGCCTCAAGAGAGCATATTCTCTGCAAAAATGATGAACAGTTTAAAAAAGTCCAAAACTACATGGAGACCCAAGACGTTCATTTGGTTGTTGCTGACGACTTCAACGGTGTCCTTCGTAATCGAAACAAGTGTACACGAAGTGAGTGAAAGCTTTATAAACAAGTAAAAAACAGTTCTTTTTTATCATATCATCAGTGCTTTTGTTTTGGTGTTTGTTTTAGTGTAGTCCTGTAAGATCCAAGAAGTCCACAGGGGTTGAATATGTTTAAGGCACTGTAGAGTTTACATTTTTGTTTGTAAGTTATTCTCACTTGAAAAGCATGTGCTAAAGTGAGCAAAACATATGAAAACACTATAACACCACTGTGATACATTAAAACTGCATTTTTTAATCTCTCAGAGAAAAATGGCTGCATAGTATTTCTGCAAAACAAAACAACAAATCACAGTAAGTAAAACCAAACACTGTTTTTATTCCTGAATAGATAGAACTTTTTCAACAAGCTAAGAAAAGAATGGTGTTGTTTTGAATTAACAGGAAAGAAAGGTGAATGGTGGCCTCAAATTGAATCAAAGAATGGTGCTTTTATACTCTACCTCACAAAACGGTTCATCCAGTGGAGAGTTGGACTGACTGTCCTGAGGGGGGAATGCAAAGAAAAAATGTCTAAACTCCAAGGTACCACTTCAACAAAATAATAAGAAAATTACTAACTTTCCTGCATGAAAATTCAAGGTCATCAGGCCAGATGAGCAGGCCTTTTGTCTTTTGCTTGTTTTTGTGTGTGTTAATCTGTTAAAATCAAACTTTGTAACCCAGGTTCAGGGTGTGACTTCAATGAAGCTCGCACAGGTAAGTCATTTCTTTCTTAGCCCAGGAAAAATACATACAAAAATTAAGAACTGAAACGTTTATCATCATTGTTGCATCTAAAAGAAAATGACAACTGTGAAATTGAACTGGAGTCGAAACAGTTTTGTTTCCTCTCCCTTTTCTTTCCTTACGAAAGGGGAGGGGGGGTATTCAACCCTTGGGTGAGCACCGATGGAAAATGTCTTTTCTCCCAAGCTCTGTCTACCCTGTTCCATAACTCTATTTATTTATTTATTTATAATAACATTGTGTAAGATTGATCACATCACATCAAATACACTGCCCCCCCCCCCCCCCCCCCCCCCCCCCCCCCAAAAAAAGGCACCACCTGGATTTAATACAGCAAATAGGTACAAGCCTCCTATTGGATAATTACTGCATGGGTGATTGTCTTTCAGCTGACAACAAGTTATTAAACCTCAGCTGATGCAATGAGTGACTTCTCTTCTCTTCTCTCTTCTTAAACAACCATGGTGAAAGGCACATCCTATGGTTGTGGAAAAGATGTTAGTCTGTATAAGAAGGGTCAAATCATCGGCATGCATCAAGCAGAGAAAATGTCTAAGGAGATAGCAGAAACATCAGTAGAATTCAGGAGTATATTTAAAAGTAAAAGTAAAAGCGTTTCCATAAGCACAATGTGCTGGGAACTCTAGGGATTGGGATTGAACAGCTGTGTAGCTTTAGGAAAATTACGTATCAGTGAGGCTAACTGGAAAAAAAAAGACTTCAGTTTTTAAGGGAGCATAAACATTTAACTCTGGAGGAAAGGAAGAAGATCATGTGGTCTGAGTCCAGATTTACCCTGTTTCAGAGTGATGGGCGCATCAGGGCAAAAAAAAAAAAGAGAGGCAGGTGAAGTGATGCTCCCATCATGCCAAGTGCCTACTGTACAAGCCCATGGGGGCAGTGCTATTATCTGGGGTTGCTTATCTAAGCTTATCTAAACAACGCCACAGCAAATGTGTGCTATAAACAAAGCTGCGGTCAAATCAAAGGTGGTCCAATAAAATATGAGCATGTGTGACATTATTTTTGTTGGCAATTTTTTTTTCTGGGCCAGGCAGTGTATAATTGGAGTGTGGGGTCTTTTAATATGCACAGTACAAATTTAATTTCATCTGTTTACGGGAAACTTTTTTTTCTGATTACTTTTCCACGGATGCCTCAGTACTTATTTCCTTGGGTTTTGTCATATCTCATTATCTGATTAATTTTACTTTATTGGACTATTTTTTACATCACTGCTGGATTTTATCTTGTTTGTTGAATTATCATTACTGTGTAGTGTGTGGGTGAGTGTTGATTCGTGAGCAACACCCACTGAAACAAATTCTGATCTACATTGCAACATGGCAATTGAATCTAAAATTTGATTTAACAGAACTCTGCCAGGTTTGGTGTCTGCGCACAGAAGATATTTGTTATCAAGCATCTCTTGATGAAAACTTCTGCAGTCAAACATGTAAGTTCCCATTAGATGTGCAATTAACAAATTTCTGAATTTTGCTGCTAAATCTTCGATCATTTTGATTCACAACTTGCAGTATTAGAGGAATTCATGAAAGATGAAGTTATGTCTCGTCCTTTCAGTTCCAGGGGTCACCGAAAGTTACATCATCAATATGACGGAAAGCAACGTAAACTGTCTCAACTGCTATTATGAAGTGAAAAAGCCTAAAGACGAACTGCATCCTGAGGAACTCAATAACTTAGGTTTATCGTTAACATCTTCCAAAGAAGGAACCGACCCTGTTCAAGCTGTGTAAGACATAATCTATTGAAAACAATGAAGAAATTTTGAAGGTTTTTATGAGATATATACTTGCACGCATGAAACTTCAGATCTGTGAGACAAGAATATTATTACTATTATTTGGTCAACAGTAATGTCATGGAGGCAATGGGAGACCTTGCCACTTCCATCAACACGTCTTCAGCTGCACTGAACCTGGGAGAGGGAGTCACAGGAGTTTTAGTGAAGGAAGAAATTGAGGATATTCGTGAACTCTCCTTTGCATATGAGTCTCCGAATGAGAGCATCTGGGTGAGTGCAGAACTCAAATTCAAGCTTCATACACTTTGTATTGACAGAAAAACAGAGACATTCCCATTATAAGAATGCCTATTTTGGGTTGTCCATCTCAGCCACATATGTGTAGGAATTACAGTTTTAAGGATATTGATCATTTGTTTTTTTGAAGTTCTTGTTTCTGATTGATCGCTACATTTTAAAGGAACAGCATGGCACCAGGGTCTTCTCATCCTGTCCGTGTTCCAATCCTCTTTGAAACTCACCATTCATTTGTGCATGATCCCGTCACTAGTCCAAAATTCCAAAAATTACGGAAGCATTTTGCTGCCACGATGGAGGAAAAATACAGTTATCTCAAAATTTTGAGATACTGAGTTATCTCAAATTTTGAGATACCAAATCATCCTGATATAATGTTATACTGAATTAATCATTACTATAGTTTTAGTATTACCTTATTTCTAACTCAGTATCTCAAAATTTCAAGATGACTAGGTATCTCAAAATTTTGAGACAACCCAGTGTCATTAAATAACTAGATAGTTCGGTATCAAAAATTATTAGTAGTATAATATGTATCTGCAGAATTCTATTAAGTCACTCATCTAAGTTCCTTGTTGCAGTGCTAAAAGGGGACATAACTTAAACTTCAGGATTCTAACACATTCATTCTTTTCTTATCTTGCAGATCATAGAGGACAGAGATGCTCTGGTTGAGTTTTCCCGATATGTCATAGTGTCAAGAGAAGCATTTAAACAAGCTGCCAGTTACAACAACAACATGACTTTTGTGGCTATGCTCAGATTTCCTAATCTGTTGCAGGTACAAAAAACATCTCAGTATCATCTGGGATGGTAGCAGTGACAAATACCTTACAGACTGACATCTTCACATATTTGTTTTTGAGTTTCATTAATGCAGATTGTCACAATGAGATTTATAACCTCTTTTCCTAAGGAGACCTGGGTAAATTTGGTCATCTAACATTTCATTGTTCTGCTGTGTCATGTTTTAAGGATGAGATGAACAGTTCTCTATTGGGTAATGAGGTTCTAGCAATTGACATGGGAAGCACCATCTGCAATCTCACTGACAAGATCAGCATCAATTTTCAGAACTTGGAGTATGTAAGTTCACAAAAGCCTCATCAAAATGTTTTGCTCTTCTGTGTGGTTGTTTTCCATTTGAATAACGTATTAAAACTGTCTGACATATTGTGCCTTTTATTCCATAGGAAGGAACTCCATCCTGTCAGTCTTGGGGCAGCAATGGTATTTTTTTTATCTATTTCATTTTATTTTAATTTTTGCATTCACAAGAGTGTGCTCCTTGACAGCACTTTCAAGCAGTCAGGATCTCCTATCTAGTTCATGGCATGTTGGTGGGACAAGCTAACATGCCAAACACCAAGCTCTGCACCTGACAGGACTCTGGAGTGCTGCCCATTCAGAGGGAAGGGGATTTGTGGAGCTGGGACCTTTAAGAAGAATTTTTAGTTTTGTTTGTTTTTGTTTTTGAGCTGTAAATTATGTTAAGTTACTACAAGAGCCCTAAATTACACTACTCCCTCTTTAAGCAGGTCAAATTCCAGCAAATGAGTGGTCTGTAAAGGGTTGTCTTGTATCTCAAACATTAGAATGATGGTTCCCTCTACCACTCTTTCTCAAATCCTACTTAGTACTCTGACATTTTACTCTTGATTCCACTCAAAAACACTGACGTTGTGTTGCGTTCCTCTTCCAGGAAGTCGACCTCAGTGGACTGATGATGGATGTGAGACTCTAACAAATGGAACCAACATCACATGTCTCTGTTCCCACTTAACATTCTTTGCTGTATTACTGGTAGATGTGACTTTTTTTATTTATTGTCGTGTTATAGATTCCCCATCGTCATTCCAAGCTACTTTGTATCAAACATCTGCCATCTGTTGTGAGGCAGATTACTACACTGCAAAAACAGAAATCTAAGCAAGTCATTATGTCATATTTGTAGTAAAAATTGTCTTATTGTTCTTAATTTGAGCCACATTCACCAGACCAGGACATAAAAATTTCTTATTTCAAGTTTTTTTAAGACAAAAATGAGGTTTAAATTGCTTGTAACAAGTCAAAAAATCTGCCAATGGGATAAGACGAATTCGCCCGGGAAGTTTCTTGAAATTAGAAAGATTTCTTAAAACAAGAATCTTTTATCTTATCCCATTGGCAGAGATTTTTTTTACTTGTTACAAGCAATTGATGCCTCATTTTTGTCTTTAAAAAACTTGAAATGAGACATTTTTATGACCTTGTCTAGTAAATGTGGCTCAAATCAAGAATAGTAAGACAAATTTTACTAAAAATAAGACATAATGACTTGCTTAGATTCCAGTTTTTGCAGTGTAACCGCAGTGCCAGTGGAAATCAAAATTGTTTTTTTTTTTTTCAGACTCCTCTGAATGAAACTCTGACTAGTTCAGATGTGAAAAACCTCACCATCATCACAAAAGTGGGCTGCAGTCTGTCTATGCTGTTTCTTGGTGTTACACTCTTCATGCACTTCCTTGTCAGGTGATTACAACACTCTTATCTCTACTCTTTTGTAAGATGTTCTTTAACAGAAACTTTGTAAACATTGTTTGATTCCATGCAGCTTGAATCAAATGCTTTATAAATACACGGGGAAATTAAAGTTACCACTTTACCCTTACCACTACACCACGGTGCACCATCTACTGTACTTTTCCGTATAACATAAGCTACTCAAACCCTGGTTTTTGTGTTTCTGCGGTGAGGGTTGATGTAAATAAGCCTGCCAAGAACATAAAAACACAGTGACAGATCATTTCAATACATCTGCAGTAGGGAAATGAGACTGTTGGAAAAACCCATCAATGTGGGATGTCAGTGGAAGGGACCGTTTATACAGAAAAACCACCGTGCCTATACAAAATAAAAGCTGAATTTTAACAACACATAAGACCAAACAAGTGAAGATAATCCTATTTTTATGTCATGTATTATATAACTTTATAGTCATCTGCAAATGTATCTAACTAATTTTTTGTGCACTGTTTGCAATCTTGTAGCATTTACAAATAATTCAAATTTCTCTCCTCATCTGTCCCGGTAGGAAAACAAAAGCTTCTACAACAACAAAGATCCTCACCCACCTTATGTCGTCGATGTTCCTGCTCAGCTTCACTTTCCTCATCAATCCCTATGTGGCGAGACTGAAGAGCTCTGTGGGATGTGCAGCCATGGCAGCTGTTATGCATTACTTCCTGTTAACAACATTCACCTGGTTTGCTGTGCAGGCCTTCCATTTCTGTCTGAAGCTGCACTCAAGGGGCAAAATGGTCATCGGGCACTATATGCTCAAAGTCTGCATCACTGGCTGGGGTAAGTATAGTTAGTTAGTTATTGTGTTTTTCTCCCTGGCTGTATCATGTAGGGGATATCTGCAAACTAGCTGCATTCTTGCTGTATTTCCAGCTCTTCCTTGTGTGGTCGGGATTGTCCTGCTTGCCACAGGAAAGTATGGTGAAAAAGTCATCTACACCAGTGACCCTGAGGAAAATGTAGCCATGTGAGTATGAATACTAGCATGGTATTCCATATTTTTGTTCCCCACTTTGGTCTCAAACGGTTCAGTGTCTTCTTCTGAAATGTGTTTCTCAAACTAATATTGTCAAATCACATCTCCACTGCTTTTTCATACCTGTTGGAATATACTTGTCTGCAGAGTTCTGTAATCAGCAGGGAGCGCTACTAAATAATCAAACCCAGATCTTACACTGTTAGTCACAGACTAGTGTTAAAAGAGCTATTTTTTCCTTTCTTTTATTGACACCATCTCTTTATTCCAAGGTGCTGGATAACAGACAGTAACGTCCTCTACATCGTCAACATTGGATACTATGCAGTGGTTTTCCTTTTCACCTTCACCACCTCCGTCGTCATACTGACCGGGCTCTTTTATCTCAAGAGAACCCGAGCTGGCAACACACAAAATGTCGGAAATATTTGGACCATCATGGGACTGTGTTGCATACTGGGTATCACATGGGGTTTTGCCTTTTTTGCATTTGGCCCTCTCCTGATCCCATCCTACTACATTTTCACTGTCCTTAATTCTTTCCAAGGTATCAAGAGTTGGTAGTCTAAAAAAGTGTTTTTTTTTACTTTGTCATTCTTTGTGAATAACTTGATTTGGGTATGCTCTAAGCCTCAAAGCTCACATTGTTTGGACAAGAATTGTTTTGGTAGTGCTTGAATATGTTTTAACAGGTAGTTGTCCCTGATTTTTAATCAATTAATTTTTTTTGTGTGCTTTCTTTTCATCTGAAACACAAAATGTATAGGGTAAAGATAAGCTAAAAACTGTCTTACATTAAATGACTCATTTTTTTCTCTCTTTCCATTTCAGGTTTCTTCTTGTTCATCTATTACTACAACACCAGCAAGGCAGGAGACGTAAACAGTGGCATGACTGGTTCTAACAGTACAAACACCAGCAGCATCAGCACTTCAAGCACACAAGCTGGTTCCCAGAACCCCTACAAGAGCCTGCCTGGCAAAAGATAGCTCTGTGGAAACACAAGGATCAAAGAGTGATAGAGGGGTCATGGGCAGTTTGAAACAGGCTGCCAACAAATTAAAAAAAAAAAAAAAAGTAGAATAGCATACTTGTGTAAAAGGTATTTTTCAATGTTCATATTTCCATTCCAGTAAACAAGAATGCTTAGTACTAAAATGTTGCATTTTAAAGGTTTTAGTGTTTTTTCGCACAATTTCATCTGCTGAGAACCAAAATGTGTCAGGCTGTTAAGTTAACAGACTGCCATTTTTTAAGTTACTGCCAAGTTTCCTGTTTAGCAATGCCACTTTTGGACTCTCACACCTTAATTAAGTAATGCAAATATAACTTATTTAACAGATACTTTTTAATGTTCATATTTGGGTTCAGTAAAAAAGAATGAATAGTACTAAAATGTTACATTTTAAGGGTTTTAGTGTTTTGTTCGCAGAATTTCATTTGTCATCTGATGGGAATTAAAAAATGGTGGATGTGTCATGTTGTTAAGTTTACAATGCAATTTTTGAAAGTTACTACTAAGTTTACTGTTGTACTATTCCACTTTTGGACTTTTCACTTTTATACAGAATAGAGAATATCATTCAAGTAGGGCGCTTGAAAGAGAGAGGAGGGAATAATGTACTGTGAAGGGCCACACCATGGGGAACTAAACCTGAGCTGCCCGCTTTGAAGACTACAGCCTCTGTACATGGGGTGTATGTTTACACACTCCACTGAGAACAACTTATTTTTATCCTCAGCTTTAAATATATAAATTCTTAAAAAACTCTCACACAAACCCTATAAGTATAAGTAAAAAAAAAAAATCCTCCTCTATTGATGTTGAGGTAACATATTACAACCAATTGGTAACGGCAAATAAACACAAAGCAGTGCTGATAATTGCAATTGATTGAGGCTTTGCAGCAAAAGCCTCAGAGGCCACATTAGCACCATAGACTGCATAATATATGAACATCATCTCTGACATTTGTTTCTGATCCAGAGTTACAATTGTCATCAAAGGCTATATTGGAAATGTAGCTGTCAACCTCGCTCCTTCCAAATCTAAACAAGGTAAAGGCAAATCTTTAGCTTCTTTGCAGAGTGCCTGACAGTTACCCAAGTCAGCCATGCTCTTGTACGGGTAAATGTTATGAGTTTAATAATCTCAAAAATAACAAGTTATAAAATTCACCTCTTGATAGTGTTTACCTATAGAAAAATGAATTGTTGTGTTGCTTCTCCCACATCCACATTTTAAACAGTTTATTGCTATAATGTTGCAATACATAAGGGAAGAAAGATGGATAAATAAGAAAACACTTTTATTTAACTCCATTCACATTCAAAAAACAGAAATACTATACACATTTATTACAGTTTTTTTTAATTCAGAAACTGTTGTACGCTTTCACAACAAGAGGGCTTCAGCTTCCTTAAAGGCTTGTTCCAGCTCAGCAGCCTGGAGGGAAAAGTTCTCCCTTTCTTGCATCATGTGCTCTCGAGCTTCAGTGAGCTCCGTTATCGTTGCCTGGATTTCCTGTAAATGTAACGCAATACAAGGATATTCTAATTAAATGTAATGAACACATAAAATACCAGTAGACGAGTACAAAAAGTTTGAGAAAGTTTGACTCACCCCTAGTCGGGCTCGTTGCTGGGATGCTGTATCTCCAAATGCTTTCAGTTCATGCAACAGGTCAGCGGAGATGTTCTGAAATATACAAGTACAACCATTTTTGGAAGAGAAAACTGAGTATGATAGACAAACAGTTTAAATATTATGTAAGTATCCAGTTACATTTTATTTTTGTCATTGTTATCATTTTTACTTTTACTTGCTTGTATGTTAATAAATGATTTTATTTAACACAAAGTTGGCTGAAACAACATGTAAGTACCTTAACTTCTTTTCTCTGATCTTCATGTTGTCGTGCAGCTTCTCCAACTCTTTCTCCTAAAACTGTGTATGGAAAATATTTTTTTATCGTTTTTCAACCACGCTAAAAAAGAAACTTTTGGGGAGTTGCACACTTACCTGGATCGATTTTGGCAGCAACTAGAAGCACATGACAGTCCCTCAGATTTTTCTGTACCTGTGCATTCTCCTTTTCAAGGTCATTGCACTGTAGCTCCAGCTCAGCCACTCTTTGCTGCAATAAAACAAGTAAAACAAGGGCTTCAGTGAGATCACACTGACACTAAGGCTAAAATGCAGTCCACCAGAAGCCAAGGGTATGCAATGGGTAAAAACATGTTTTTTTTCTTCATTTTCATTATCTTCTCCTCTTTACCTGTGTCTCTTCAATGTTTTTCTGCAGCTCCTCATTGGTAGCCATCAAATGCTGATTCTGCTCTTTAAGTTCTGCCTGTTGCCCATACCTGGTGGAGATCCTGGACAGGTTCAACATAGAGTTGAGGGGCAGAAAAAGACCAAAGCAGATCTTAGAAAATATTATGTCCATTTTTTTGTGATAACTTTTAAATGGACTGATTTTTATTCCAAAGGTTTTTCATCAGATCATATTCACTGAGTTTTTCGTATAACGTTTTTTCATTCAGCTATGGTAACCCTTGTATGGGTAGTGCTGATAGATTCAGCATATTATTATCTTTCTAAAATATTTTACTTACCCTTTGTGAGGCTTAGGGACAACATTTTTTCTGAAAGATATAATTCAGAAATCATGGAATTAAGAACAGTGGAGAAAAACACACAGCTATTTGCAGGTATAGGATCAAGATGTTAAAGGCTGCTGATTAGGACTTTTCTCACACTCCTTTATTTACAACAGTTCAGATTCACTCTGTTAATGATGCCAGAGAGTATTTTCCTACCTCTGCAGGTTTTCTTTCTGAGATTTGAGAACACCATCTTTATGGGCGGTATTTGCTGTATCTTTGATTTCAACTTTATGGCCAACTTTCTTCATTTCTGCAGGTTGATGCGTCACTGGAAAACATACAGAATTTTAAAGCATTATTAGCAGCAGCATACATCCACAGTACATATGAACTAATGTCACTCACAAAGCTAAAAATCATATGCACCTCTTGGTATTTTTGAAGACATGGCACCTGTATGGAAACATGTTAACATCATTAGTCCTTTACATGTAGATTGCCGTGGTAACCACAACTGGTCTGTTATTGAACCAGTCACCGAGGTGTTATTTACAAAAACAGACTTTTCTCCATGTATAATGTCTTTATAACCGTACAAGTTAGGTCAACTTAAATCGTACCACACACACGTAGCAATATCTGTCAAAGAGGAGCATGAAATGTTAAAGATGTTGTGTGGTAATCGGTAAATATTTCTAAACTCTGGAGACTCGGGGCAAAAATAAGTAAAGGACAGGTAAGTATAAATCACAAATGCAGCATCAAATATAATCTGCTATAATATATGTAAGTAGATTCCTACCTTTCAGGATACCCTGATGTGAAATTTGTCAACAGTCAGATTTGGGAATTCAAAAAACGTCCCGCCCTCTTGAACTAGTTCCGGTCCGTCAACGCAAGTTCCTGTCGAAATAAAAACTGTTACCACTTTACTGCGTCGAAATATTTTTATCCCTCATTATATTGATACAAATTTCTTTAGAAAGTAGATTTTTTGTCAACTTCTTTGTAGCAACTGAAACAAGCACTTGATTGTGCACAATGCGCAGGCGTGGAGTGCTAAAAACTTGCAAATCACCTTTGCGCGTGAGACATTTGAAGTTGTGTGGTCATGGCTCATTTATTGAAAATACCTGTTTTCTGTTTTGAAGAATAAAAATCTATGAAGAAAACATAGATAATATATAGAAATTCATTTCTGAAAGTTAAAAATAAAAAAAATGAAAAACTGGCAGTATCATTTTTTTTATTATTATTATTATTTTTTTACTTCATTTTGCCCACATCAAGTCAAAATAGTGGTGGGCGGATCAATCTAAAATGATATGTACAAATGATATATCAGTATCAAAATTGGTATCAGTGTCGATCAATACTTGCATGATGGAATAAAAGTTATCAATCCATCACTATACTGTTAATTTCCTTAACATTATGTTTTTGTGATAGTCAAGTTTATTTGACCAAAATGATACATTTAATGATGGCATTGGCTTATTGGCAAATTTTGCAGTATCTTGCACCACTAAGTCAAAATCTTGAGATTGTTGACAAAATTGAAAAGTCAAAATTTCGACTTTTTATCTCAGATTTTTGACTTTGTAACTCAACAATTCTGACTTTTTCTTGTTTTAAAATGTTGACTTTCTTTCTCATTATTTTAACTTAATCATATCCAAATGCAGATTTCATTATTTCAAATTTTCTACTTTTCATCTGAAATTATTGACTTTTTAACTCAAAACTGTGACTTTATCTCATCTAACTTTGACCACAGAATCTTAAGTTGGACCTTTTTTTCAAAGAGGATGTTATGGGACGTTTGGTCACCTACTTGTGTTACAGACTGAGGGACAGTCCATGGGTAAAGTAGATGGCGGTGTGTGCGCCTGTACAATTTGGCTGCGAACCGACATGTTACTAGAGAGTAGAAGAAGAAGACGACGACGTAGGCGAGAAGGAGGCGGCTAAATTCAAAACTCAAAACCCTGTTGTCCGTTGACGCTAGCTGTTAACGAGACGGACAAAAACAGACAAACTCACAGGTATGTTTTTTTTTTTATTTTTTTTTTAATGTCTCTTCGAAGTCCCTTTCTTGTCTTTATCGTCTTGTTAATGGCGCGCGACATCAGACGTTAAAGTGAGGTTTAAACTCCTCCTGGTGAACCGTTGATGTCCTCGATTTTCGTATCTGCACCCGTAAGTTATGGGCCTGTGCTCATATACAAGTAGCAAAATGTGTTTTTCAGGTTTAAACAGACGAACGAGTTGAAGTAAAAAATAAAAAAAATCCGCATAGACTTTAGCTTTTCTGTTTTCGATAGTCAAGGAACGGGAACAAATCATATATTCAGCATTGAAAGGTCAGAACAGTGTAAAGGGAATAACAAAATTCAAAATAAACCTTGTATTCATGGACTCTTTTCCCCTGAACTGCTCCCTTGTCCACCCCGCTACATTTTATTGGTATTCTTAATCTCATGTTGTAGCTAAAGATGACAGATATGCCGCAGAGTTTGTGTTTTATTGCATTAAGCCCTGTTTACATTTCTTCGTAGTTATAGAAATAATGGAGCCATTGGATCCTTTCAAGAATGAGTGAGTGAAAAATACGTTTTGCATATTGAATTTAACCAGTATTGTGTGCTCTGTGCATGGAGCATCAGTCTGCCTCTGTCTATTTTAGACCTTGTTGCACTTTGAAAGGTTTAACATTGATATCAGGACGATGTAGTTGCAGTGTGTAACATTGGTCACAGTTTAATTCTGTTTCCTTTTCTGTTCTGTACCAGGGGGAGCAGTGGGCGCTCCAAACGACGCATTTCATCAGTCAGTACCAGCAGTTGTTATATGGAAATAGTTTTTTTTCTCCATTGTTCCTATTTTTTTCTTACCGGAGCAGTTATTGGCTAGGCCTTATTGTCTTCCATTTATCATTTTCAGATTTTAAAAGCACCAAGGAAATCAATTGTGTTACCTGACCCAGAGCAACAGGAAAATGTGGTAAATGGATCACTTGATTTATTTCTTTTAGTGGCAACCAATGGCTTGTGATAAGAAATACGTGTTAACCAAACCACATTACCTAAAAAGCTTTAAATTATTATTTTCATATTTGACGTTATGAATTCATTTTGCTTTACAAAGGTGGAGTGTGCAAAACCAGTTGATAAGAGAAACTCCAGAAGAGTCAGTTTTGCCCCTGCAAATGATGTCCTGCTATTTTCAAAGTGAGTACCCACAAAAGACAAGCAAATTATTTTCCAGACACATATGTTTCAACCTAACCTGTATTTTACGCTTTCAGGGATGCTGGAAATGTCTCTCTTGCTCGAAGTCCTTTGCAAGACTTAATGACAGCAGGTATGTGGTGAGGTTTGTGTAAGTGTGTTGTTGTTTGAATATTAACAAAATTGTAATAGTTTCCCTTTGTTCTTCTACAGCAACTGCGGAAATACAAAACAGGTGAGGTGGTTCTTAAACTTACCCAACTCAGCTGTATTTCATATCATGATTTCAAACTTACAGTCTCCTGAAGCAAGTAGATGTTTTGTCTTGATTTGAGTGTTTTTCTCTGGTAAAAGGGTGCAGGGTGCAGTCACAGGAGATGGGATTCAACAAATTACTGGTATGTTTTTTACTACATTTTTTTCTTTACTATGGACTAATACTGATTGTTGCTTACATAATGTATCAAAGAATACTTTTATTGATTTCATTTCTTTAAATTTAGGAATGGAAACTCTATTGAAAGCTCCTCTCCATACTTCTCAACAAAGAGACATGGTAAGGATTTTTTTTTTTTGCATGAATATTTTATCAATGTGTTGTTTGTAAACCTGACTTCACAGAGGTGTTATATTTTTTCCATGTAAACAAAATTTCATAAAGGCACTTTATAGTGTGCTCAAAATCTTATGTTTCGCCACCAACTGAGAGACTGTTCTTCAACCTAACACTGCCCATTTTCACCAGGTGAACTATGATGCTGGAGTCAATTTAGGAGAGAGAACTGTGATGTTTTCCGCAGAAGATGCATCAATAGACATAACCCAGTGTCACACTATAAACATTTCCAGTGATGGAGACTTAATTGAAAATATCTCCTTGCAAAACTACCACATTTTACCCTCTGGAGGAGAGAATAAGACTATAAACACACCATGTGGGTCAGCATCCCTACACAGCAGCAGGAATCTTGATTTAAGAGCAGAGAAGAAAAACACAGCCTCATCAGTGCTGCCTTTGGATCCTGGATTTGAAAGCTTCCTCGAAAGCCTCTCTCAACCGAGGCGCTCGAGTGTTAACCCTGCTGTTCCCAGGACATCACTTCCTGCTGGAGCATCTCTTGGAGTAACTGACAACTCCCTTTCCCAGTTCCAAACACAACATGCTGATGGGGATAAAGAGAATCGGGCTCCTTCAATTGTTCCAGATGTGTTTGAGAAGACGATGAATGCATCGATTGCTCTCTTTCCAGAGGATGATGTGAGCATGGATTTGACTGAAGCTCAGACATTAACTGACGCAGATGACGATCCCTTTCGGTGTCTTTTTCCTTCTCAAGAAATGTACTCACAACTTGATGATAAAGTGTTGCAGACACAGAAGAACAAACAACAGCAGAACAGGAGAACAATGCCATTGTCCAGCTCCAAAGGTATGAAAATTTAATTCAGTTCTATAATTGGGTAGTTTCAAATTCATTTTCTAATGATTCAACTTCTTCTTTTAGATGTGTTTTTACAAAAGCCTTCCTTGCGTGCTTCTCTTCACGGACACCTGGTGAGTTTGAGAATACGTTTACTTGAACTATTTCAACGATTTTTGACGTATTGTGTGATATCAGTGCCAGCTAAGGTTAACTAACTAAGGTGCATTTTTATGGTACAAATTAGAATTTGGTAGATGGGGGTTTTCCAGGAAGTTCTCTTGACATGATGTTCTGCACCTGCCTTGTTTTCATTGTGCAATAAGTTAATCGGCCATTTTTTGACGGTCACACGTACAGCTAATGCTGAAGCTAAGTAGGCGGTTCCATGATGTTGCACTATGACTTATGGTCCCATTTGTGTTATGACTGGATGTGCATACAGGCGCTGCAGTTCAAGACCATTTGTAATACTTTTTTTGTAATTAATTGTATGTAAGCTAAAGCTCGAAGGCTCTTTAGTTTTTCTATACACAGCCTTCAGCTTTTAATTAAACTTAGTTAAAAAAGTACTCAACATTGTTCAAATCTAGTTCGCTAGTCATTAGTAGGAGAGTTTGTAGAAACCCGCAGTTTTTTCTTTTCCACAGTTTAGGCACATAAGTGTTTATCAACATTAAGAAGCAACAAATCAAACAAAAACTGGTTCTTCTCAAGATCTAATCCAAGACCAAGTAGTGTTGTTTTTCCTTCATTTAATAATGAATGATTTTTGGGAAGTAGGAGTTGTAATCATAATGTGTTCTTTGTCATTCCAAACCCCACAATTTTTTAATATTAAGAATTCCTTTTTATGCCCAGCTCCATACAGAAGATGACTACAGGAAGAAAACAATCAGATTTTCTGCCGATGATGTCACAGGTCGTGCTGGGAACATCCCAACTAACTCTGTCCAACAACCCCGCCAAAATGATGACCACTTACCCCTCTCTGGAGAGGAAACGGTGAGGTTCACTGCAGATGATGCAGCCATGGACATTACCAGAGACCTTACTGTGAGCATTGCTGCCAGTGTTGAACCAAGGTCCCAACAGATGACAGATGTTTTGCCACCTTGGGGGGAGAAAACACTGAGGTTTTCTGCTGATGATGCAACAATGGATGTCACAAAGAGTCACACTGCAAAAATTGCGACCATTTTAGAACCACAGCTGCACCAATCTTTAGATGTTTCCCCTAAATGTGGAGAAAAAACTCTCCGGTTCAGTGCAGATGATGCAGCCATGGACACAACAAGAAGCCTTACTGTGAGCATTGCTGCAAGCGTTGAACCAAGGTCCCAACAGAAGACAGATGTTTTGCCACCTTGGGGGGAGAAAACACTGAGGTTTTCTGTAGATGATGCAACTATGGATGTCACAAAGAGTCACACTGCAAAAATTACAACCATTTTAGAACCACAGCTGCACCAATCTTTAGATGTTTCCCCTAAATGTGGAGAAAAAACTCTCCGGTTCACTGCAGATGATGCAGCCATGGACATTACCAGAGACCTTACTGTGAGCATTGCTGCGAGAGTTGAACCAAGGTCCCAACAGATGACAGATGTTTTACCACCTTGGGGGGAGAAAACACTGAGGTTTTCTGTAGATGATGCAACTATGGATGTCACCAAGAGTCACACTGCAAAAATCGCGACCATTTTAGAACCAGAGCTGCACAAACCTTTGGATGTTTCTCCTAAATGTGGAGAAAAAACACTCAGGTTCACTGCAGATGATGCAGCCATGGACACAACAAGAAGCCTAACTGTGAGCATTGCTGCCAGCGTTGAACCAAGGTCCCAACAGAAGACAGATGTTTTGCCACCTGGGGGAGAGAAAACGCTTAGGTTTTCTGCGGATGATGCAACTATGGATGTTACCAAATGTTTAACTGGAAACATTGCATGCAATTCAGGGTTTGATTCAGTTCTTTCACATCAGGAATCAAACATTTTGTCTTCCCCAGACAAAGAGTTTCCCTTATCTGAGAAGAGAAAACAATTTGAGCCATGTCATCAGCGCAAAACCAGATCTTTCACTGGTCATAGCTTGAATCTAGGCTTCCGAAAACCCCTGCCAAGAAAAAGTGGCCCCTCTGCTTACTCTGTCAGCACAAAGGCATCATATCAAGATGCTATAGACCCCATTCACTTTAAAGATCAGCCAACACAGAACAATGACATGGAAACTGAAACACCACCTCTCGTTTCCCCTGAGAAACTGGTCAATAAAACTGTGGCAGAAGATGCAACTGTGGGCATCACAGAGGCTCAAACAGACCAAATACTAAGACAAACAGATGAATACCCTCAAGGCCTGACATCCACGGAGAACATGGACCTAAATTGCAACCATTTTGGGGAAACAGAGGTGATATCACAGAGTCATAATGCAGCAGAATCATTGGCCTCTGATGCTGATAAAATTACAAACCATTCAGAATCTCTTGACTCAAATAAGCATGACACATGGAAAGAATCTGAACCAAGACCTCAAGCTCTCTCCTCATCTCAAAAACCAGAGAGTTCACCAGCTGCCGTCAACCATACCGTGGATGCAGCGCCTTCACAAAAGTCAAGGCGGATGAGTTTAGCTGACCTTCATTCCAAAGTAAGGCGCCTGAGCCAAATGATAAATACAGCTCCTGATACTGCAGCCATGGACAGCTGCACGACACACAACATGGACAACAGCCCGAAACACAGAACACAAACCCCGCCTGTGATAGATCCTGAACTTGAAACCACTTTGACAAACCCAAATGGAAACACTGAAGCTCAGAATCAAATCCAAGAGGAGCAATCCCCTCCTGTCATCTGTACAACTCCTGTCAACCTGAAGACTAAACTCATCTCAAGACTCTCTGTCAGCGGCTTTAAGGCAAAACTCCCACAAAGAACCAGATCAGACGATCAAAAGCAGGTGAACTCTGGTGGAGAGCCAACAAGGACGATGACTTTGAATTTCCCCAATGAACTGAACAACTTTGACGCAGACATGAGCGACATTAATGATGAAGAGCTTGCTAGCCTTGAAGACATGTCAGAAACTATTGATGCGAGGACCCCTTTGAAAACCAGCAGACCACTCAGTCCTGAAAAGATCAACATGGAGGAGCCTTCAGAGGATGATGTATTTGAACAGGACTTTATGAGTGCAGTCTGTGGAAGAAAGAGGCCTCTGCTGGAGGAGGAAAATGGTATGGAGGAGGATGAGAAGAGGATGAAAGGATCCATCGAGGTGGATTTGGTAGGTTTCTGATTGGAGTTTCGAAATTGGACCATGCCGGTCATCCTATACAACTGTCCTCTGCTGCTAATGTTTTTTCTTTATCTGTTTCAGGTATGTCTGTCTCCTGCAGAAGGAGAACTGGCTGCAGAGTGTGAAGGTAACTTCACCACAGCTCCCATCACGAGTACACAGGGCACAGATTACTCCAACATCAGTCAGACAGGCAGCAGATGTGAAGCGACTTTTGAGTCAAGTGAGTTGTTTTCTACCACAAACCACTTCTGGCAATTCAGATCTCTTCTGATTTTATTGAGCGTATTTAGATGTTAGATAACTGATTGTTTTTTATTTTTTAGCTTCCAAACACAGTCTGTTCGAATCCCAGCTTGAAGAATATGCCAGTGATGTACAAGCGGTATATATTTACATATTTCAAAATACATTCTTTGAATTATAGAACCCTTCTGATATTTTTTAGTGTTGATGCATCGTTTCCAATTATTTCCCCTTTCCATGTTTTGCTGACAGAAATTTGATGACGGCACCATAACAGTGTTGGAGTTTTTCAAACTCTTCAACATCCACTTTGTCATCCATACTCCTCGGCAAAGTGTCAATCTTGGAAGAGTAAGTTGGTATGAAATGACAGTGTGAAAAGCAATGACAACATGCAGTGACCTGACGTTTTATTTTGTTTTTCAGGTGATGTCAGACTCTGATTGCACACAGATGGATTTACTGAAAAACCGTCACATCATCCGCCCTAAACAGATGGTTTATGAATCAGATGTCCGGCTTCTCACCGAGAGGGTGGAAGGGTACATATGCGTTTATTTTTTCATCAATGGATGTTTGTAAAAGTGTTCAAAATTGTGTCTGAATGATGAAAACATTGAACTCTGTCCAGGTTGAAGGGGCGAATGCAGGATCTGGAAAAGCCTTTGAGGATTGTGAACAGAGCTTTGTGGGAAGAAATGAGAAATTTATCAGAAGGAGAGGTATTTAAAAATACTTTCTGTCAATGTCTCTTTTGAATTATTGATACCATGTTTTCCTAACAAGTAGATAAACATCAATGTTTTGTGGTCATAACTCTGATCTTTTTGTTGTTTCCCAAATCACAGCTCAAATCTTTTGGTGCAAAACTCAAAGAAAGAAACCACTTCTTCAGGAAGATGAGCAAAATTCAGTCACATGACATGAAGGAGGTCCTGTACTCACAACTTGTGCAGACTAACCTGGTGAGACTTTCCCAACACTTACACAGTTGCATCAAGATGTTTCACTGTGAGAATTTGGAGGCAATTAAATGTTTCCTTTCTTAGGAAGAGCAACAGAAGTTGATACGAAGAATCGAAGAAGCAGATGAGATGATAAAAAGTCTGGATGAATGTATTCGTGAGGTAGAAACAGGTGAGGCAGATTATGCAGTGCCACCTTCTGTATTTATAGATACAAATATACAAGGAAGAGTTGTGTGCGTTATACTGTGAGATATAGCTGTTACACCTGATACTTTCCCTGTTTTAGAAATTGCTGCAGTTGAAGAAAAAGACTCAGAAGACAAACCAAGTCTGAGATCGTGCCAGGAAGGTTGGTTTTAGCTATTCCGAATCAAACTTTCTGCAATATTGTGTTTAAAATGAAAAACAAAGTTGACTTTTCTACATTCTTTATTTGCAGAGCTGCTGAAAGTCACAGAGGCTCTGGCGGATAGAGACAGGTAAATGAAGTCACAGACACACATGTAGTTTTAATGATTGGCTATTATGCACAGAGAATTTTTTTTAATTTGTTCTTTTGTTTGTTTCACAGACAGAAATCTGAGCTTGAGATACAGAAAACGCAGAATTCAAGTAAAATCAAAAGGTTGATATCTGAGACGAGGAACCTGGAGAGCCACATTGAAGTGCTGAACATGTTAGTTTTCACAACATTGGTGTTTCTTTTAAATCATATGAGACGTTGTATACAAGAGAGTGTCCACTTTGATTTAATATAAAGTTTTGGTTTACTTTTATTCACCTCTAAATTGTCTCTAAATATGGACATTAAACAAAACGTACATTTCTGCCATCAGGATTAATGAATGGAAGTTTGGAGGGAAGACTGATGACTGCACAGTGTACACTTTCCTACACAAGACCGTCCACCTTCATCTGGACTACGACAAATCAGACAGTAAGTACAAGTGAGAGAAAATGGACAGGAAATCTGTTATTGGAGACTGTTCTTAGCTTCATTAATGTCAAAAACAAACATTAAATTTGGTCATCCAAGTTGGGTGCATACACATTTGCCAGAATAACTGGAGTTTCATATAATCTACAGGTTACTACAATAAATCTACCTGACGAGTCTGCAACCACTTTAGACTTGATGAATGGGACATTTTTATGAATTAGGATAGCTGTTCCCCTGGATCTACAATTAAAATTGGAATTAAATGATAGGCCAATCCACCTTCCAGTTAGTCTAAAATGTTCAACTGTTCCTAAATGCATTTCTTGAAGGAAAGCGATTTTGGCATTAACTTTGTTAAGGTGTGTAAGCACGTTTTTACGCTTCACAGGATGAT
This sequence comes from Thalassoma bifasciatum, assembly GCA_008086565.1. Lineage (NCBI taxonomy): Eukaryota > Metazoa > Chordata > Actinopteri > Labriformes > Labridae > Thalassoma > Thalassoma bifasciatum. Next base: position 2,506 of record RPOG01001046.1, on the reverse strand, counting down.
TTATAGACTTCACGTTCCAGCTTACAAGGCTTACTTGACAATCTGAGGCTCCTTTCAATACCCGAGTTTGCTTAGCCATGTTCTATTATTTAAAAAAAACCTATGAAATGAAATGTTTAAACAATTGTACTAGAATAAAACAGAAATGGCCCTTCAACGGATAGATGTACACACTATCACAAAATACTGGTGCAGCTGTAACCCTCCCCCTGTCACCCAAAGGAACAACATGGTGACGCCCTTACCCTACATGTACAAATCCACACATGCTTGTTCTATACGAGGGAGCTTTGAACACTGTGCTCCACTGAATACTGGATTATAGAAAAGTGCTTATTTATATTCAGTATCTGACTAATCAGCTCAACCCAACAGGTGCAAACAGAAGAGATATTTTAGTATTGTATTTAAGAAGAATAAAGAAAACAAACAAATAAAACAAAAACAAATTTTTGGCGACCAAATGTACAACTTAGACTTTGGTTTTCTTACTCGCCATTGGATACAAAAAAGAAAGGGCAAACAAACCTTAAATTTGTTCAGATTTGTGGCTCCTCAGCCACACAGAGAACATGTATTTTCTTACTTAACTCATCTTTATTGGAAAATTCTTGAATCTCCCTTTTGTTTCAAATGTCAGTTTTTCAGGAAATGACGCATCTCACCTTTTTTATTCCTTTTTGAAGGTGAAAATCCATGCGAGAGGAAAATATCAGACATCAAGTTTAGACTTCAGCTGGATGGTAAGAAAATAAGTAGACCAAAAGTGACTGCCTTTTGTATGTTTAAATTCAATTGTCTATGTTGACTTCTTTATTTACTTCTTTTTCTAAATACATCATGTTAAGGATTTACTAATAAATGAACTCATGAGACTCATTCATACTCTTTCAACTTGAGAGACATTTTTCTTGCTGTTAGATCTAAAATCTGCTGCTGCACATCTTGTTTCAAACTAGCTGAGAAGTCTGAGGACCATGCCTGCCTGGTTCATAAACTGCTCTCTCAGTACATCGATGGAGAAACTTCCTGGGTGGAGAAATATTCAACCAGCAGACATGTTCCAACGGTATTTATGAGCTTAATTCGGAAATATTCTTTCCTGAAGTCACATTCTTCCCAGTCGTTCTGAAATACTGAGCTGAAAATTATGTGTCCTTTTTTATCCAGCTGCTCCATGACGTGAGTTTGGTTGTGAGTCGCTGTCGTTTGCTGGGAGAGGAGTTGCGTTTGCTCAAAATGTGGGGGGGCCTGAAGCTCAATATCCTCAGCATCAGTTGTGTAGACACTAGGCAAGTACTTATCTCTGACCAAGAGAGAAATGACATGGCTTGAATTATTTAGTCTTATGTTGACCATTTATCCAGCCAGAAGTGAAATAATTTAGCTTCACTGAATGTTTTATGACAAAGATTTGAAATTGAGAATAGATCATAAAGACCAACAAACCTTATTTCCAACAAGAAGAAGCAGCAGAATTCACATCAATGTTTGCTCTTTATTCCAGAGTGGTCATCATCTTCAGCAGTCTCAAGACCTTGACTAAGTTTGAAGTGAACCTTTCCGTCAGTTTGAGCAACCGGCTCTGCGTCTTCCAAGTGCAGAGCTTCAGGAACCTGATCGGAAGCACAAGGTGAGTTTCTCCTGTCTCTCTGTGAGGAGGGAAAATTGAATCAACAGTGTTCAAGAAAGCTTTTCAAAAGATAACACTTAATTTTTTTCATTTGCAGAATTGAGCAGATCGAAGAGATTGTGACATTCTTCAGTCCAAGCAAGAATCTGTTGACAAAGATCGTAAAAAAGATTCATGAAAAACTGCTCTGTTGAGGCCAAGATTTTTTCTCATTTGGGTTTTTGTGTTCAGTTGTCTTAAATAAATACTTTTGTAAAATAAACGTTTTGAAGAAATAAATCTATTCACTGACTTTGCTTTAGAAATCCAGAAATAAATGTAGTGTACATATCCTGTTTTTACTATCATTGTATGAAAATGTTTTTTGCTGTTCTTACAACTTAGTGATACAATATGTTTCACAGGGTTGATGTACAATATCATTGTAATGTTCTTGACATTTAACTTTTCCTCTAAGACAGGGGTGTCAAACTCATTTTGGTCTGGGGGCCACATACATCTTAATCTGATCTCAAGGGGGCCAGGCCAGTAAATTCATTGCAGAATCGCATAGAACTAACAATAAGTCTACTTTTTTCTTTGTATTAGTGCAAAGAAGAAGTAAATTATAAAAATCTTTATATTAAATGAATTTTCCTTTTACTAAATATATTATGAACAACCTAAGAATTTAAAAAAAAAAAAAATGTATATATATGTGCAATTTCAACAACACTTTCACTCAGTTTAACATTTATTTAAGTGCATTATGTATACAAACTGATAACAGTGATTGTACAATGTTGCAAAACATTTAGTCACAGTTTTGTGGAACTTAAAAACACTGTCCTTTCCATATCTGGGAAGCAATTTGAACAAATGAATTGCCTACAC